>OZ038379.1:168120530-168273041 GCA_964036045.1 Eutreptiella sp. 'Long Island Sound 2002' | reverse complement strand
GACCCGGAAACACTTTTTCGGCTCAAAATCGAAAAAAACCAAAAGATTCATGATTTTCAACCCAAAAAAAGGGGGGGTCATTTTTTGACCCCCCCACCCACCCCCCCCCCACCCCCCCACCCCCCCCCCCCTCCTTGAAAACCTCAAAAAAGTGGGTTTCAAGTGGGGGGGGTCTAGGGGGGTCCGGACCAAAAACTCATTGGGGGATGCGTTTATTGGACAAAATAATGATTTTACAAGGGGTTAAACTAACAATTCAACCCCTTGGGGTAGGGTACGCGAATAGGCCCAAAAAGGCCAAAATGGGGGGGTATGTGGCATTTTCCCCTATATACGCCTGCCTGGCTTTGATCTAACAACCTCTGCGAGGTGATTCTATTGCCTTCGGCAAGTCCACCTCGCAGAGAATCTACCCCGAGCAACACACACCCAAAATAGGGTGGAAACTACATAAATACGGGCTAAAACATGCTTTACATACCTTGGATGATCATTTTAGGTGATCACGGTATCAAAAAAACAAGTTTCGAAAACTTCGATTTTTGAGCAGCCTAGGGTGAAAAACTGCATAAGCAGGTTGTGTACCAATCCCTTGGGAGCCCCCCCCCCCCCCCCCGGACCTAATACCCAAATAGGGTGAAAAACATGTACATTTGGCCCGAAACATGCTTTACATACCTTGGATGGTCATTTTAAGAGGTCACAATATCAAAAAAACAAGTTTCGAAAACTTCGATTTTTGGGCTGCCCAGGGTGAAAAACTGCATAAGCAGGTTGTGTACCAATCCCTTTGGAGGACCCCCCCCCCCCCCCCCACACCCAATACCCAAATAGGGTGAAAATCATGTAAATACGGCCTAAAACATGCTTTACATACCTTGGATAGTCATTTTAGGTGGTCACAACATCAAAAAAAATATGTTTCGAAAACTTTGATTTTTGAGCTGCGCACGGTGAAAAACTGCATTAGCAGGTTGTGTACCGGCCCATTCACTAGGCCATTAATGGTGGAAACAGTCATTTCGCGTCTTTGGCACGGGTTGTGAACGGTCCTAAGCAAGGCTAGAGACTGCAAAAAACGTCCTTCCGTATCCTAGTAACCATATATTGTCACAACATCCCCACTTACACCCCTCAGAGTGGGTACCACGGGGTCACCGAGGTCGCCAAAACCGCCAACATAGCAAAAAAGGCTGAAAAGTGCATAAACTGCATAAGCGCTCGTCCCACTCCGCCCCATACAAACCCTATGGAGTCGGGACCCGGAAAAACTTTTTCGGCTCAAAATCGAAAAAAACCAAAAGATTCGTGATTTTCGACCCAAAAAAAGGGGGGGTCATTTTTTCGACATTTTTGACCCCCCCCCCCCACCCCCACCCCCCCCCACCCCCCCCTAAAAAGTGGGTTTCAAGTGGGGGGGGTCTGGGGGGGTCCGGACCAAAAACTCATTGGGGGATGCGTTTATTGGACAAAATAATGATTTTACAAGGGGTTGAACTAACAATTCAACCCCTTGGGGTAGGGTACGCGAATAGGCCCAAATGGGGGGGTATGTGGCATTTTCCCCATATATGCGCCTACCTGGCTTTGATCTAACAACCTCTGCGAGGTGATTCTATTTCCTTCGGCAAGTCCACCTCGCAGAGAATCTACCCAGAGCAACACACACCTAATTTTTTTTTTTGGGGTGGAAACTACACAAATACGGGCTAAAACATCCTTTACATACCTTGGATGATCATTTTAGGTGATCACGGTATCAAAGAAACAAGTTTCGAAAACTTCGATTTTTGAGCTGCCCAGGGTGAAAGACTGCATAAGCAGGTTGTGTACCAATCCCTTGGGAGCCCCCCCACCCCCCCGGAGCTAATACCCAAATAGGGTGAAAAACATGTACATACGGCCTAAAAAATGCTTTACATAGCTTGGATGGTCATTTTAAGTGGTCACAATATCAAAAAAACAAGTTTGAAAAACTTCCATTTTTGAGCTGTCCGGGGTGAAAAACTGCATAAGCAGGTTGTGTACCAATCCCCTAAGAGACCCCCCCCCCCCCCCCGGACCTGATACCCAAATAGGGTGAGAAACACGTAAATACGGCCTAAAACATGCTTTACATAGCTTGGATGGTCATTTTAGGTGGTCGGAATATCAAAAAAAAAAGTTTCAAAAACTTTGATTTTTGAGCTGCCCGGGCTGAGAAATGGGATAAGCAGGTTGTGTACCAATCCCTTGGGAGCCCCCCCCACCCCCCGCCCCCGGACCTAATACCCAAATAGGGTGAAAAACACGTAAATACGGCCTAAGACATGCTTTACATACCTTGGATGGTCATTTTAAGTGGTCATGGAATCAAAAAAACAAGTTTGAAAAACTTCGATTTTTGAGCAGTCCGGGGTGAAAAACGGCATAAGCAGGTTGTGTACCAATCCCCTAGGACCCCCCCCCCCCGGACCTAATACCCAAATCGGCTGAAAACCACGAAAATACGGCCTAAAACATGCTTTGCATAGCTTGGATGGTCATTTTGAGTGGTCACAATATCAAAAAAACAAGTTTCGGAAACTTCGATTTTTGAGCTGTCCGGGGTGAAAAACTGCACAAGCAGGTTGTGTCCCGGCCCATTCACGAGGCGAATATTGGCAAAAACAGCCATTTCGCGTCTTTGGCACGGGTTGTGGACAGCCCTAAGCAAGGCTAGAGACTGCAAAAAACGTCCTTCCGTATCCTAGTAACCATATACTGTCACAACATCCCCACTCACACCCCTCAAAGTGGGTACCACAGTGTCACTGAGGTCGCCAAAACCGCCAACATAGCAAAAAAGGCCAAAAAGTGCATAAACTGCATAAGCGCTCGTCCCACTCCGGCCCATATAAACCCTATGGAGTCGGGACCCGGAAACACTTTTTCGGCTCAAAATCGAAAAAAACCAAAAGATTCATGATTTGCGACCCAAAAAAAGGGGGGGTCATCTTTTGACCCCCCCCCCACCCCCCCCCCTCCCTCAAAACATCAAAAAAGTGGGTTTCAAGTGGGGGGGTCTGGGGGGGTCCGGACCAAAAACTCATTGGGGGATGCATTTATTGGACAAAATAATGATTTTACAAGGGGTTAAACTAACAATTCAACCCCTTGGGGTAGGGTACGCGAATAGGCCCAAAAAGGCCCAAATGGGGGGGTATGTGACATTTTCCCCATATATACGCCTGCCTGGCTTTGATCTAACAACCTCTGCGAGGTGATTCTTCAGGACCAAGGTCCAAATACACACACAGCGGCCACAATACACAAAGAAGTTTAGACCCCCCCCCCCACCCCCCCCCCCCCCCAAAAGGGTACCCCGGTGCGGGGGGGTACGGGGGTCAAAATCCAAAAAATCATTGGGGGATCATTTTTGGTCCTAAAATGATGATTTTACAGGGGGTTAGACATTAGAAACCATACATTGGGGTATGCTATGCGAACGACCCCAAAAAAGGGGGGTATACGACGCTCGTGCCTGCGCTTGATCTAACAACCTCTCTTCGAGGTGATTTTGCCTCCCCCCCCCCTTCGCCGATGGCCCATACACAACACCCGCTTCCACTGTGTTTCCCCCGTCTCTAACCTTCTTGTGCAGACAAACCCCATGTCCGGTTGTGCGGGTTCACCCAATCGGCTGTCCTACGGCATGTTGCGCCTGTGGGCCAACCCCCACAACGGCCGGAGTGCTAATCTCTGGTTCATCTGGGCTTGTAGCAGCGAATGTCATCTGATGTGCAGTGCACGCCCCATGCACTCCTTTGTTGCCTAGGACAAGGCACAGGGCAGGCGGATGCGGCAGATGAATTCTGTCCCGGAAGAGCATCACCGAGACCCCAATGCCGCACCTTGTGGGCACCTTCTTTGTTTCTTAGCCTGCGATGCAACCAACGCCAGGGCCCCAAGAGGAAGTGCTGATCTGTGTTGTGCGTGTTCTGCTTCATGACTCATGGTCTGGGCCTGGGCCGCGCAGTAGGTGCCCCCCCTTGCAATCCCCCCATGGCGGGGGGGGCTGACATTGGGGGGGGGGATTACAAGGGGGGTGGGGGGCACGAAGTGCTGTGGCAGGCTTCCCTTTTGGGGCTCCGTTCTTGCATGATGCATGGGGATGGTCCGGCTGCTTCAAAGGCCCAAACATCAACATAAATGGCTCCCCAATGACATTGGGGGAACGTTAGCGCGCCGGGCGCGCACCGGGCATCTTTTTGGACTTGTGCCCCTCTAGTGGCCTTTTAGGGGGTGCACTAAGGGGACGCGCTTAGCACAGTGCATCTATTTGGGCGCCTGGCTGTACTAGAGACCCACACTTTGAGATACTAGGAGCATCATGGTGACCCCCAGCGTAGGCTTTGACTTCTGATTTTGTCCCCTTTGTTGGGGACTCCCGAGAATGCAGGGGTGACGTAGCATTTCCGCCCTCTTTTGGGCCCCAACCTGCCGGTGCTATTGAGGAAACCGGGACAATCTTTGAATCCACGCTTTGTTGCGTGGTGCATCATGGTGACCCCCGGCGTAGGTTTTGACTTCTGATTTTGTTCCCCTTTGTTGGGGACCCGAGAACGCAGGGGTGACGTAGCATTTCCGCGCGCCGGGCAAACATTCCCCCATTGCCCCGCGCTGCCGCCACCCCTTCTTGCTCTTCAGGTATTCAACAGACAACAGACATATGCCTAAAGCTTGCAAGTGCGATCAAATAGTGGAGATCCACTGCATTGCGGCTGATCTGAGGTGGCTGCACTCCCCATGGGCCGGCAATCTCAAACTGACTTTACAGAACGCCAGAAAGGCGGGTGCACTGCCTAGAACTCTGAAAAGCAGGATTTGCTTGGGATCCGCTGCGCTTTCATTTAAGCACGGCACACAAATTGCGCAGGCACCATGTCCAGTGCCTGCCCCCTGCCCTCCCCCTTGAGCCCTCTATGTGCCAGATACGGCCTATGTATGTGTGAGACAGGGCACGGTAGCATACACACCTCCTATGGGCCCCCCCATATCTTGGACAAGCACTGGACTAAGGGCTGAAATTGTCTGTGGCGGGGACATTCAGTCAATCGTTACCGACCATTGATCCCCCTTGGACAAGCAGTATGTTGGTCTTGGACGTGCTGCGAATCAAGTTCAAGCATGTCAACCAGATACTGAAAAGACACCGCGCCACTGCGGTATGGCCGGAGGAGTGCCAGCTTTTGCACCTTGACTACGAGTGTATGCTGTCATTTTGTACATGCAGCCGGAATGTCGCATGGCACCAAACAGGGGTGGTCTCACGCCTCTTTTACCATGTTTGGTTTTGTGCCCTGGCGTGCAAGTTGAACATTGCTCTGTTTGTGGTCTGGGTGCTGAGGCGCATGTGTGTGCCGGAGGGGGCGTGAAAGGGGGATGACGTCTGCCGGTTGGTACTTCCAGTTTGGCTGGTTCTCATGATCCTCCCTGCCCTCAAGACACGGGCACAGTATAAGACAAACAACCATCTGACGGGCGGGAGCGCGCGGCCCCGGTGTGCGAGTGCACTGTAAGTAGATCCTATTGAGAGGGTGCGGGTTCGGGGGTGGGTGGGTGGGTACAGAATATACTGCACACTGTGGATAAGAGAGGCAGTGGTGCCAAACTGGGGTTTCTGGGGAAACCTGGGTTTGGCTGGTTCTCATGATCCTCCCTGCCCTCAAGACACAGGCACAGTATAAGTCGAACAACCATCTGACGGGCGGGAGCGCGCGGCCCCGCCCTGTCACACCCTGTCACCACCGGCCGCACACAGCTGGCGGCCTGGCCGCCATGGGAACCTGGAGCATGTCTGGAGCAAAACAGGGAAGGAAATATAAAACACCGCATGCAGGGTTCAGGCGCGCTGAGGCGGCATTCCACACCCGCGGCATGAAGGAGGGATAAATGAGCCGCAGGTGGGCCAACCTGCCAACGGTTGGAGAAATATAGAAACAGGCGCGCACGTTCACCGCCGCCATGCGAAAGGTTATTTTCAACAGGAAGCAGGGCAGGAGGAGACAAACTTATAGTCGGAAGTGGTGCACGGCCCTCGCGGCCCAACGTCCCGCGGTCTGGCACGCACTCCGGGCCCTGCCTGTCTGCAAGACAAGGCCGAGTATAAGGCAAACAGCCACCTGAGGGTGGGAGCGTGCAGACCTCCCACCTCATAGCTGGCAAGGGACGAAGCGGAGCCGCCCCCCCTCCCCCGGGGTGCAGGGCTGAAGACGGGGCTCTCAGATGCACCTGTGGCGCAGCAATCAGCAAGCAGTAAGCAGTCCACAGTTCAAAAGCGCAGGCCTGGCAAGACTGGGCCTGGTGTATAGCCAGGCAGAAGGACGCAGATCGGCGAGCGTGGGCCCGGTGCCGGGCAGGACAGACGTGAGCAGGCCTGGTACTACTAGGCCTGAAGCAAAGCATTGCCGCAGCGGCTGGGTCTGGTAAGACGGGGCTTGAAGCAGAGCAATGCAGAACCGTGCAGGCCTGTCAAGACTGGGCCTGAAGTAGATTATGGCAGCGTGCAGGCCTGTCAAGACGGGGCTTGAAGCAGAGCAATGCAGAATCGTGCAGGCCTGTCAAGACTGGGCCTGAAGCAGAGCAATGCAGAATCGTGCAGGCCTGTCAGGACTGGGCCTGAAGCAGAGCATGTCAGAATCGTGCAGGCCTGTCAAGACTGGGCCTGAGGCAGAGCATGTCAGAATCGTGCAGGCCTGTCAAGACTGGGCCTGAGGCAGAGCATGTCAGAATCGTGCAGGCCTGTCAAGACTGGGCCTGAGGCAGAGCAATGCAGAATCGTGCAGGCCTGTCAAGACTGGGCCTGAAGCAGAGCATGTCAGAATCGTGCAGGCCTGTCAAGACTGGGCCTGAGGCAGAGCAATGCAGAATCGTGCAGGCCTGTCAAGACTGGGCCTGAAGCAGAGCAATGCAGAATCGTGCAGGCCTGTCAAGACTGGGCCTGAAGCAGAGCATGTCAGAATCGTGCAGGCCTGTCAAGACTGGGCCTGAAGCAGAGCATGTCAGAATCGTGCAGGCCTGTCAAGACTGGGCCTGAAGCAGAGCATGTCAGAATCGTGCAGGCCTGTCAAGACTGGGCCTGAGGCAGAGCATGTCAGAATCGTGCAGGCCTGTCAAGACTGGGCCTGAGGCAGAGCATGTCAGAATCGTGCAGGCCTGTCAGGACTGGGCCTGAGGCAGAGCATGTCAGAATCGTGCAGGCCTGTCAAGACTGGGCCTGAAGCAGAGCATGTCAGAAGCGTGCAGGCCTGTCAGGACTGGGCCTGAAGCAGAGCAAGGCATGATCGTGCAGGCCTGTGGGGATGACGTCTGCCGGTTGGTACTTCCAGTTCAACACGCTTGGTCGTGTTTTGGGGAGTTGGGCCACGGCTGGCGATCAGGTGGGCAATTGGGTTGCGGCACCCCGAGCGACATAAAACATGCAAGGTCAGGCAGGAAGGGAGACACGGATTGAGGTGATGATTGGCCAGCAAAACATTCTTAGGGCCGTGTGGGGGGGGTGTCTCGAACTGCCCTGTGGTCAGGGCTCCAAGGGGAGAATCATATTGTGACGTGCCACGGCAATTTTTTTTCATGAAGGGAGGTCAGGCAGGAGCGCTGTGAATTCGGTTTGTAGTGCCCAGATGTTGGTTTGTATTGCTGTGTGGTCGGTATACTTGCTTGGCATAGTCGGACCAGCCCCCCCCCTCCACAACCCCCGTAAGTTGGCGAGGATTGGAGGGCAAGTAAGGACCACACACCCTATTTTAAGGGGGGGTAAAATAGATAAACACCTTTGAGAAGGTTGTTGGATGCTTGGGGTGGAGCATTTGGCCTCACAAAGGTGTGGCTTGGGCTAAAAATAGGGTATGACATCACGAAAAATGGGGTCAGCCATGACATCACCAAAAAAGCGAAATATGCAAGTTTGGCCCAAAGAATGTTAGCTCGGGGTGTAGGTGCCCCGTGCGTTGGCCCTAGTGGGGCAAAAGGGTGAGGAATGGATCCAAGGAAGGCATTGGTGGCATTGGTATCGAGTGTTGGTGGGTTTTGTGACGCAGAGAGCGCTATTTTCAAATTTTCAGGCTATTTTTAGGGGATGATGTCACTCAGTAAGAATAACCTATCTTTAGCATTTTTGAAGGGTCATGCCGACCCACCATTGTCTCAAATGGACCCGAAACCTTTTTGTTTTTGCGATTCTCGACCCCAAAATAGGGGGTCGGTCCCTAACCCCAACCCAATCCCGGCTGGTGGGTCCATGGCGGGGGGGGGGGGGGGGGCGATCATGCCACTTGTTGAAATTGGCACATCCATCGCCATGCATCAGCGAGGAGATGACCGATAGGCGTAGTATCTTGGGCGTTTTCATCAAAGGCCACAAAGCTGTCAGAGATTGTCGGAGAGTCTGGGGCTGAAGGCATAGCACGGAATGTTATGCTGCCCAGTGGCACACATTCATGTTGCACCACTTCACCGCTGCGCTCATATGTGATGCTAACGAAGCTGTCACCTAGGGGCGAGGGGCCAACGAGAACACCATCTGCCATGTCCCATGGACCGCGTGTACTTCACGGGGTACCCTGGAGGAAGAAGAGACAGGCGGGCCTGCGTGACAGACAATGGGAATGGTTCTTCGGCAAAAAGGGACGTGTTCTTGCACTGAAACTGACACAACACCGCTCAAAACAGACTGAAACCCATTTGGAATCGTAAAATTGACTGTTCCAACGGTTCCACTAGGCAGTAGTGCTTGCGCAAGGGCAGTGCTTGCGCAAGGGGGGGCATGGGGCGGTGAGTGAAGAAACCAGACAGATACAGTGGGCACGGCGGGGCGCAAGAGCCCAGTCACTGGCCCAGCCACCTTCTGCACCAATGCAGCACTAACCGGTGACACACCACATGAAAACCAAAAAAACCACCCAGACGAAGGGTACCTGTAGACAGATGTACCATCACACTTGCCCTGGTGGGTGGTAAGCGGCCAGACAATAAATCAATGAATGGACACAGATGCACAAGGGCAATTGGTAGGAGGTATACAGATGTATAATTTCACTTCGGGGGGTGGGGTCCCACAGTGCAACTGCTTGCAGCATTGCATGAGCAGGCCAAACATTTGGAAATTCACACATAGATACACCCTATACTTCATCAACTGCTTGTGGCGAGGCTCTGTGATGGTCGTACTCGGGCCACCCACCTTGCACCTCATGTCTTGTGGTCAGAAGAAATTTGGTGATCACAATATATAAGACGCCTGCAGCTTCAACAACAATTGTGGGTCACACTTTGGGAGTTTGGGAATAGCGTGGCAAGGTTGCCAAAGACCTGCACGTTTCTTGCCGCCAGCACTCTCTTCCACGGCAGCTGTGATGCTCTCCAAGCGGGCAAGTCAAGAGTCTCCAAGCGGATGCTCGCGGCCGTTGCCCGCGGCCGACGGTGCCTGTCCCGCGGTGGTGGCGAGGAGGCAGAGGGTCCCGTGCCAAGGCGAAGGGGCGTGCCCCGGGGGCAGCAGGTGCATCCCCTGCACCGCCCCGCAATCCGGACCGGAAAGGCGCGTCTCCGTCGTTCGGGACGCGGGATGGGGCGTGGGACGTGGGACGGGAAGTCGGGGTAGGGGGGCTTTAGCGGGGGGGCGGCTCCGCTTCGCCCCCGGCGCTGTGATCGCGCGGGAGGGGGGCACTGGGGAGGGACGGTGGCGGGGGTGCCCCCCCCCCCACAACAGTTTATCAAGACGCTCAACGGCGCACTGACTGTTCTGGGCCGTGTGTCACGGGGAAGTGGTCTTCCACAAAAGTTCGGTCTGACGCGACTGCGCAACCCGATTCCCACGTCATCACTGGTCCAGGGACTGCCCTTTTACAAGGGCGCTGTCTGTTTTGTTGTTGGGGTCTGCTCGCTGCCTTGTGCTCGCCCTGTGCCGGTGTTGTGTTCAGGGGGATTGATCAAAGAAATCAAACGCGAGGAGCGAGGCACATGCTCTTTCAGTCCCAGCGGCGAGCACTTCGTCTGCACCATGGGGCAAGTGTGGCTGGACACGGAGGTCTATGACCGCGACCTGCAGCTGCTGTGGCACGTGACATCGGAGCCCCTTGGCTTGGCGGGCTTTCACTTCTGGGGATCATTGGTCGGTATCGATCGACTGAATGTCCCCGCCATAGACCATTCCAGCCGTTAGTCCATAGGTTCGTCCTATCAAATGCATGTGTCCCCTTCTTGGTTGGGGCGCTCCACTACTCCTATGTACAGTAGGATGTACAGTGTGAAGGCGGCGTCTCAGTTCACTTCTGGGGGGGGGGGGTCGATAGAGCCCTCTGGCCAGACCCCCCCCATCTGTGTTTCACGACACAAGGCCGACGGTCAATCCCGGCCACACATGTGTGTAGTACCCCCCACCATGGCCTATCATTGGAACCACATGAGCCGGGGGGTCCCCAACAAGGGGACCAAATCAGAAGTGCATAACCCCTGCCCAAAAGGGCTCTTAAGCTTCTTTTCAATACCAGGAGGGGACAAATTTTAAGAGGTTTTTTTTTCGGATGACCAAAATTAAAGGGGTAAAAAATTGGTATTGCTCCTTAGAAATGAAGGAAAAATTTGGTATGCGGCCCCTTGCTGCTACTTCCTAGTGGATGTTCATTGTGGATTCCGGCTGGGCTCTGGATGGTTACTGATATTTCCTGGTAGGCTTTGGATGGTTGCTGTTATTTCCTGGTGGGCTCTGGATAGCGGGCGGTGGGGGCAGGGGAATGCTCCATGTCTGCGTGGGGACATGGCAAACAGGTGTACCAGTGCTGGACCACTTGGCAATTGCTCAGCCTGCTAGATGTACACCAACGTCCACGGCAGTGCGGACCTACAGAGAACACAGTGTCAATCGACACCGCGTCTCATCTCTATGTTACCTTCCCTCCCAGGTGCAGGTGCAGGCACAGTGCAGGCAGGGGGGCATAAATACAACGTTCAGGTGACGTTCAGATGACATACAGATGTGCAGACATAAAAAAGGCCAAAAAAAGCGAAGCAAAAAATATACCCTAAGCTGGGTTTGAACCCAGGACCCTTATACCCAGAACCCAGCGCAACTACCAACTAAGCTACATCACGATCTAGCAGAACTGTAACATCAGAGTGTGCATGTCATAGTGAAAAAAAAAAGGTGTCGTTATGGCACCTTCTGGCTCAATATGGCACAAAGAATCCTTAAAATTGAAGGAAATATTTGGTACGAGGGAGGCCTTCGAAATTTGTCCAAACAACTTTTCCCCGCGCCCAAATTTTGCCCCTCCTGGTAGTGATAACGGTGCCTGTCAATTGAGCCCTTTTCCCGAACCCACCCCCCCTCAGTTTTGGGGGGCTCTATTGACCCCACCCCCCCCGGAAGTGAAAACCCGGCGCCACCTTTTCCAGATCCCCCCCCCCACTCACACACACCCGGCGTCGGGGGGCCTCGATGGTCCGGTTGCAATGTCCGCATTGGGCTCCGCCCCCCCCCCCCCCCCCCCCCCCGCGCGACTGTCACCGCCGACTGTCCACACCCTCACCTCCAGTTCCTTCAGGTCCGCCGCTGTGCTCTGGCCTGCGCCCCCTCCGTGAGTGGCCGCGGGTGCGATCGTCCAGGCTCTACGGAGTCATGCGTGCGTCCGGGTCAGGGGCCCCCCTGTGCTTTGGCTGGCCCCACTCGGCCCACCCCAGATCAGGCTCCTTTGTGGCCCTCGGGTTGAGACGCCCGGTGGGTACAGGTCCTGGTCCGGGGGTTACTGACTCACGGAGTCAAGCCCCCCGACCCCCCCCCCCCTCGCGAGCGCACGCACCGCCCGGTTTCCACGCGCTCCAGCCCTTTTTGGAGGGCCGCGTGCCATCCGGAGCACCATCGGCAACGCTCTGCCGCCCCACCGCCGTGGCCACCCCGTCGCACACGTCCGCGCGAGAGTCTCGTTGGAGCGTTGCCGAGGGCCCGCGACTGTTGCAGCGGTTCCCTCCGAATTCGAAGGAAGGCGTCCGAGAACGCCGAGCATTCCGAGTCCGAGTCTGAGAGCCGCGCCGCACCACATCAGCCGGGGACGTCCGCCAGCTCACGAAGGGCACGGCGGTCCGCGGCCGACATCTCGAAGAAGCCGAAGAAGTGCAGCCAGTACCGGGCCACGGTGTCCCGCAGCTCCGCCTCCCCCGCCGCCCCCGTCCCGCGCGCCCCGAGCACCTCCGCGGCGGCCGCGCGCATGTGCCGAAGCCAGCGCTCGCAGAACCGTGGGGTCATGCGCGCCGCGCTGTGTTTGGGGAGCATGCGCTTGAGGAGGGCGCCGTCGCCGTGCTTCGCCGCGTAGAGGGCCTCGCCGCCCCACATCTCGGTCAGCCAGCGCGACTGGTTGTCCGCCGCCTCCTCCGCGCTGCCCGCGGAGCCCTGGAACGCCCCCCGGAACGCGGGGTCCGCCTCGTCGCCCCACACGCGGCGGTAGAAGTTCAGGCTCAGCTGCTCGATGACCCGCGGGTCGCCCACGGCGGCCGCCAGCCCCTTGATGGGCACCAGCCGCCGGTGGTGTGCCAGGGCGCGGCCGTCGGCAATGCGCACCTGAAAAGGAGGCGGAGGTGCGTCGGTTGTGCTGCTGTGAGACGGCGCGCAAGGGTGCGGGACAGTGCCATGCCGCACCCCCGTCCCCTTCCCGCCGTCCGCCCCTCACCCACACTCACCCACACGTGCGAATCACACCTGCCGAGGCCGGTATCGGCAGGTGTCACGAACATTATCGGCAGGTGTCAGGCAGGTTGGCCGCAGACCAGACGTGCCACCAGCGTCTGCCCGCTCAGACATGATCGGATGGAGCAGGGTCCTACTGGGCCACACGCTGGACGCGGCACGTTCCTACTGAGTTCCGGTGGTGCGAGGGGCGGGTACTACTGAGTGGCCGTTGATGCGGGGCCGCTTCCTACTGAGAACCCGTTCCCCAGCCGGATGCCAGTGGCATGTCTGCCGCAGACACACACAGACCCACAGGCGAGTGCAGACCCACAGACCCCCATACATAGACACACAAGGCAAACGACTCCCAACACAAACACCCCGGGTGCAAAGAGGGCAATGCACTGGACAGTCAAGAACAGCTTGTCAGGCCGACATGGAGGGCAAGGTCAAGGGGTACATCCTGATGCCCCTGGGTTGTACATCACCTTGCCAGCATGGCCTGTGCCGGCAGCGCACAGGCCTGCAGCAAAGACACACAACGTGTAACCATGAGGTCAGGCATGTCATGTCAAGCATGCACACAAGCTGTCCCTCCGGTACCCCTGTCGTGAGTACCCGCAGGCCTTGTGCCACTACAGGAGGGGGGCAATTCAAAATGTGGGTCGGTCACAGCGCATACCTGCCTATTTCTAGTTGGACTGGCAGGCCACCCGTAACCGGGTAGCTACACACACACAAGTAGCTGCCAGGGGAAGGAGCATGTACAGGGGGGAGTGGAGGAAGTATGCCAGAGGGACGGGCACACACACACAGCCGGTGAGGGAATGCAGCCCCATACATACCTTCCCACGTTTACCGCTGCATACATGCCACACACCCCAGCGGGCACTCGCGGGTGTGAGGGAAATGTGTGGCAGGGGGTGTCGGCAGGCATCACGACAGGTTTTGGCGGTGTCTCCGGACATTCTGGCAGGTTTTATTACCCTGCACCCCCCCCCTTGAGATCCCCCCCCGAATGTCCTGACGGGGGGGGGGGTGCTCACGAATTGACGGGTAGACCACACAATGGTGGCACTAACACTGCAGCAGTAAGAGTATCACTTAAAGAAATTTTTCTTCAGCGCCTGGTATTTTCTTCGCTTTTTGGGCCAAGTGACCCCCCTCCCCCCCCGCCCCTGGGGGCGGGATTTCAAGGGAGGATGACAAGCGCCTATTACTGTTCATGATCAAGAGGGCCACAATGGGTCAGGTTTGCTTCACCGCAATTAGCTCCAACCGCGCCTGCCCCACGGTCTTCATTGCTCTCAGTTCAGTGCAACGGATCATTGTTCTCTGTGATCGCTGTCCGAGTGTTCAATGGCTGGGGTTGAGGGCCAAGGTCCCTTCCTCCCTGCGGCACTGTACCAGGTCAGCTGCCGCCTGTTGGGCTGTAGGATGGCAAACATGCAATCAAGAAGGGGAGGGGGGGGGGCGATTTCAAGGGGGAGGGGGGCGCAAGGTCGCAAATATGTACTCCACATCTTCAGGCAATGCCCTTCCACTCAGGCCCCACCCGCCCCACACACATACACACAGATCAGACCTGGAACACATCCTCGTCGGCGTTGCTAACCACCCTTTCCCATGTCACACCAAATGCCCCCCTCCTGCCCCCATAACGGTGTGGAGCGTTTGACTCCCTTTGACCGATATTCCAAGGACACATAGACGCCCCTGTGTGCCTGCCCTCGACCCCTGCACAGAGGTAGACTACGGGCGAGGTTCCCTCGCTGTCTCTCTGGAATGACTTGCCCAAGGTCCATCCCACACGGCACTGAGTAGAAGGGGGGCACCCGAAACAGAGCAGGCACGGTATGGTGGCAATGGAGAAAGGTGACTGAGTGAGGGTGGCACAAGGGAAACGAGAGAGACTGCGAGTGGCAGAGGCAGTGGGTGAGGGAAAGGGGGGGGTGCTGTTCCACCGCACACGCACCGCGGCAACTGTTGGTGGCCCAACACCGGTGCGCCATCATAAGATGCACCCACCCAAACAGAGACAGGACTCCCGCCGGCAGGGCGTACCTTTTCGGCCCTTCGGACCACCGGGGGGGGGGGGGGGGGGCATCTGCGGAAATCGACACCATGAGGGGTTTTGCAAACCCCCCCCTTTTTTTCGTTGGCCGGGTTTTTATGCCAAACAAGGGTGTGCACACAAAGGAACCCCCCCTTTTCTCATGGAGGGCCTCATTACTCCACCTTCACAAAGGTGACCCAGGGCTAGCAAAGGACCTCAGGCCCTGTGGCAAGCATCAAACTAAAAAGCAAAACTTCCTGGTTTGCCAGCAGGGGCCGGTACGTGCAGGAAATGAGGCCTCAGGACCTATGGCAAGCATCATAGGACCCTAGAAAAGCTTGGTTGCAAGCACAAGACCTGCCTTCCCGGGTTTTTTTTTGGTTGCTAAGAAACCCCCGAGGCTTCCGGGTAGTTTTTGTCGTTTCCTGGAGGCCTCTCGATGGTTGCAATTATCACGTGGAGGGTCCCCGGATATGACCAAAGTTTGCACCGCGGGCGCACTGTGGCAAGAGCGCCCTCAGGGAGGGGACGAGAAACAGGGAGGAGGAAGGACGGAAAGGAAGCGGCAGCGGCAGTGGCAGAAAAAGAGAGAGCGAGAGGGGGCTTGAGCGAGAGAGAAAGGAGAAGCGGGAAGGCGCAGAAGGGGAAGGAAAGGGCACGCAAACGAGAGGCAGGCAATGGCACGTACCGAATAGGTGCCGCCAGCAGCGAGCGGGAGAAGGGGCTGGGCGGTGAGGGGCCCCGAATCGGCACCCACCTCCCGCACCTCGAGGCAGGAAAGGGGGATCGACCCGAAGATGGCCGCCACGACTTCGGGTGTGGGCGACAGTTTGCTTAGGTCCAGGCGGATCGATGCCCGGCAGAAGCACGGGACGTCCTCGTGGCCCCAGAGGAGTGTGCAGCTCGTTTGGGGCGGCGGGAGGCTGGGCCCCGAGGCGCGGGCCGCCCCCATGGCCCGCTGCGCGCGCAGTCTCGACAGCCGGAGGGCGAAATACATGACGCCCCCCAGACTAAGAGACAAAAGCAGGAGCTGGGGGCTGCGGACGGGGCGAAGTGGCGCGTTGGCATCACAGGCTGCAATGCGCGGCATGGCGGAGCTAACTGCAAAGAGGGACGCCGCACGCACACAGGCATACGCATGCCTGCACACGGACAAACACGTTGGGAACCAGAAAGGCGCCTATTAGCGTTGAACATGCCTTTTGTTTGACTCCCACTGACGAGGATTCACACTCGGCCACTATTGTTGTGCTGTGCTTCGTAATTGTGTGTGTGTGTCCTGACCTGACCTGCAGTACACTGTCTGCTCCTGTCCCTCTCTCTCTCTCTCTCTCTTTGTGTGTGACGCCCAATTCTTTCAAATCATACTGCGAGGTTCAACAATGATGCGACCAAACCATGAGTTCTGTTGTTCTGTTGCCCTGTCGCCGGGCTTAAGGAACTGGGTTGAGGTGACAAGCAACTCTGTGTGTGTGTGTGTGTGTAGTTGGGTGGTTGTACCATTTTTACCAGGTCTCCCGGTTGAGCCCGTATAGGCCACACTGGCGTCCTCGGGTCGGGTCGCTTACCCCATCATAGCAGGCCCACGGTGCAGGCCAGGGGTGTGAGTGCGTCCCTGTGTTACCCCTCGACCAGTGTGATATGCACTTGGGCCAGAACCTGGCTCGCTGCCCCAGGACCACCCTGGAAGTGGGGTGGTGGCTCCGTGGCTTCCGCCGGGCCAGCTCCACGGCATGAGTTCGACGAGCCCGTCATCGCCATGTTGCCCCGTGTGTTGTATGTGTATTGGGGCTTCCACAGCTGGTGGTGCTCGCGGCAGCGAGGCGGCCTCCACGGCCTACTCATTTGGCGATTTCCCCAGAAAGGATGCCCTTGACGCACGGCTGCCGCCGCCCGCCTCCAGACATGCCCGCTCCGGGGATCGAACCCACGACCTTACGGTTGCGAGACCTACGCTTAGCCTGGTTGAGTGAGCCTGGGATCCTGTGTGTGTAGTTGGGTGGTGGGGTATTGCCATTTTTACCAGGTCTCCCGGATTAGCCCGTATGGCCACTCTGGCGTCCTCGGGTCGGGTCACTCCCATCGAAGCAGGCCCACCGTACGGGCTCAGGGTGTGTCCCTGTGTTACCCCTCGACCAGTGTGATATGCACTCTGGACCAGAACCTGGCTCGCTGCCCCAGGACCACCCTGTAACTGAGGGTGGTAGCGCCGTGGCTTCCGCCGGGCCAGCTCCACGGTAATAGTTCAACGAGCCCGTCATGGCCATGTTGCCCCGTGTGTTGTGTGTGTGATGGGGCAATCACAGCTGGTGGTGCTCGCGGCAGCGAGGCGGCATCCATGCCTACTCATTCAGCGATTTTCCCAGAAAGGGTGCCCTTGACGCACGGCTTCCGCCGCCCGCCCCCAGGCACGCCCACTCCGGGAATCGAACCCACGACCTCTCGGGTGCGAGTCCTACGCTTAGCCCGGTTGAGTTAGCCGGGGTGTGTGTAGTTGGGTGATCTGTACTATTTATGAGGTTGAAGACTTATAATGTCCTGGCCGCTCTTGCGACGGGAGGGTTAGGGGTTAGCGGGTTAGAGCCTGCCTGAAGCCTGCCCTATCCCACCCCTGGCCCCCCGGTGTGTCGCAGCGCGGCGGAAGGACTTGTACTATTTATGAGGTAGACCGTAATGCACCGTGAAGGCAGCCGTCCTATTTGGTTCAGAGTGCTGATGCCTCTTTGTGACGGTGGTTCTGCCTCTTCTGCGGAATCACAACCTCTTTGATGTGTTGGTTAGGGTACCGCCATGTTCGCTCTGCCGTGCCTCGGCATGAAAAGCTATTGAGGCACAATATCCTCTGCACCCATCTCCTCCGGCCCCTGTGGCACAGGTGCAAGGGGGGACGGGGGTGGTGCTGCTTTAGGCCTCCTGCGCTTGGGGGCTGGAGTGTGTGTGTGTGTAGTTGGGTGGTGAAAAGAACAACAAAAGTGGTTGGAGAGCACTCCTCAGGAGCTGCAGGGCAGCCGTGGACGCCCTTCGGTCTGCTGAAGTTGGAAGGAGTGCACCGGAGTGCTGGCGTGCAAAGTGCAGTACCACTCCCTCCTGCCCTCCGGGGGCCGAAATCAAACCTGGAGGCGCCCATGTCTTACTTGCCGACCATTTTCATGTCATGAACAGTGCCGTGTCGGGGGGTGACCTAATTAAAAACAGCCCAATGCAAACCAGAGGCAATGCACTCCGCAGTCAGGCATAAGTGCATCTGTATTCTCTATGCCAAACCCGGTTAACCCTCAAAACACACACGGTGTCTTGTCGTGTCATGTCTTGTGCCATGTCAGGGGGGGGTGCTTGCGCAAGGCGGTGCTTGGGCACAGGTGGGGGGGATACATCAATGCAGACACAAAGCAAACCAGTTGTGTGCACCCAAGGCCTGTGTTTCCAAGCGGGGGAGGGGCTGGTTGGGGGGGGGGGGGGGGGCAATGGGTCAGGTTTGCTTCTCCGCCATCAGCTCCAACCGCGCCTGCCACCGCGGTCTTCATTGCCCTCGGTTCCATCTCATGTTCATTGCGTTCTCCTTCCTTGGCTTGGGAGGGGGGGGGGGGTAAAGGCTCAGTGAATGTGCCAATTGGTGCCTCCGGATGTCCGCACCGGTTCCAATTTTCGGGACAAAATGTTGTCTGCATTGTCTGCCCACGGCCGGTGGGGACATGTAATGGTGGGTGAGAGTGGGACACTTGTCCCGCTGCTCACGTGTGCTGCTGCTGACCCTTGGCTCCTCCCATGACGGCGCCTGCAGAATTTAGACATACAGCCAGCTTGCCCGCCCGCCCACCTAGTCCCCTTGCCCCCGCAGGGAAGACCCACCCTCAAGCAAAAGCCTGGGCACTGGGGCACTGGGGGTGAGCATGGGGACGGAGGATGCAATCTGCAAACTTCTGGTACACAGTAAAGTAGGTGGTCGCTGTTGAGGATTCACATGAAGCGATTGCTCGAGCAACATGCGTTGATAGTGTGACCTGGAGTGCCACCCTATCATCATGGGCTTGGGCTGCTGCACTTGACATGAGACACCAGATGTGTTGCCTGTCATCCAGTTCTAATCTTCTCGTTTGAGGGTGCCGCCCGCACACCGCACACTGCGTCCTTCAAGTGTCCTGGCTGTACGCAATGGAGCGACTTGCAGCGCCACATGCGCATCACGGCTCGGCCGTACACACATGCCCCGGTGCACGGTGTGCCCCATGCGCACCGCGCGGGCGGCACCCTCATTGTCGTCGCGCGCTGGGCTGCCAAATCACGCCAAATCACGGGGCGAAAATCACACACCCTAACTTCTGCTTGAACTGGAAGCGGGGTCAATCACTGGGGCACTCTCTCGCCAGAGCCGGGCATCGTATGGGATGTGGTCACTGGGTACAGTTTGCCTACAAACCATTCGACTTAATTACATTGGGTCCCAAGATGAGGTCATCGGCGTGGGTTGTACAAGCCCGTACCCGGGCCCAAGTGCCACTCCCATGGGCTGCCGGGGGTTGTGGCGACCCGCAACAAACCCAAACGGCGACCGGGCCGTTAGAGATGCGTGTGGAAGGCCAGGACCGTGCTCGCGGAAGTGGCTGGAGGGGCTTGGGGAGGGCTGCCGGTTGCGGCGCGGGCAAAGCGCTTGGGACAGACGCCGGGTTCAGTGCATTCGGCGAGGCCCCGATGCCGGTAGCCCCTGCCACGCTGACTGGGCGAGCCCCAAGAGTGGCGTGTTGCAGCCGCAGTCGACCACAACAGCCCAAACAAACCCAAACAAACCACCACAGCACCGATGCGGACCCCGAACCAGAGATGCATCAGAAGGAGGCGGGGGAGGGACAGCCGCCCCTTCCGCGGGCCACAACTGCGACCCATCCGCTCTCTCCCTTGCGCCTAATGCCCCTTGGCCCCTCCCCCAATGGCATTTGTAACCGACCGTAACCGCTCCAAGTCGTCTCGCCAACCTTCCCTCCCACAGGGGATCAAAGGCGGTGCTGCAGAAATGGGGTGTTGTCTGGCCACCTCCATCAGTCAGCACAAATCAAAGGGAACATCCCCAAAGGAAAGCTAGGGCCCCCACCTCCGCCGTGCCCCAATACGAAGGACAGAAAGGGGCTGACCTCGGCCTCATGCGGCGGGAACAAGCCCCGGGGCACATTCGTAGGCCAACTCAGATCTTGTCTGGGCCCTGCAATCCCAAAATGACCAGCCCCAAAGCCTGCCCTGAGGCCTACAGTGCCCTGTCTTTCTGCATTTGTTTGGGTTGGTTTAGAGGCGGTGGGGGGAAGACGTATGCTACAGGAGTGCCCCAAGCAATGTATTGGAAGAGAGGAAGCGGTGTGTGTGTGGGGGGGGGGGGGGGGTCCGGAACCCAAAATGTTGTGTGCCAATCAAACCCCGAATCAAGTTTTTTGGCATTGCTTCTGTTTTCCGCACCACAAACCCCGGGTCCCATGGGGAGCGGGGGGGTGTCCGGGCAGGGCACACCCGATAGTCGTCGGCCGGTCCAATACAGCCCTGGACTGAGGAGCTGACATCCGGTGGACCGTGCGGCGGTGTGGGCGGGCAGGGCCGCTGGATGTTCAGCCGTCGGCATGAGTCCAAGAAGGGGCCTTCCCTTTATGCAACGCAAAAAGCAGATGGAGTCCCGTGACTTGGCCGCCCAAAATCGAACGGCGCCGACACACGGCCGGTGCCCCTTCCACAAGGGGCGGGGGGCGGGGGGGAGGGCTGCTGCGTACCATGGGCCAGTCCTCCGGCCTCCGTAGGGCGGCCGCCCTCCCCCCTTCAGTTCTACTTCCCCCTCGCCTTCCGGGCACCCCCGCACTTTGCGCGGTGTTCCTCAAATCGGCCGTGAAGCAGGACTGTCGGGGGGGGGGGGGAAGGAGTGAAAGGGTAAGCGAGGGACCAAGGGGGCGAGGCAAGAAGGCCCTGGGGAAGGGGAAGGTGCAGAGGGGGAGGGGGCGGGGGGCGGGGATGGCCACTGGCTGTTGCTGCCCCCCCCCCCCCCCCCGCAACGGTCCCCCCTGCAGAATAGACCCCGCGTGAACCCACCCCCCCTTCCCCCCCCCTCGGCACTGGAAGTGGGGTGACAAGCCCCCGTTCCCCCGGCGAAAGCAACACCAAAATCCCACAATTCGACGGAAACAACGCCGACCGTTGCCGTGACAAGGGGGCGCATTTATTTACAGGGCAAATTACCCCCCCCCCCCCATTGTAAAAGCTACGCCAAAGTCCCAAATTAATGTGGTCCCCACGCCCGCTGTAGCTTGGACAAGGCCGTAGATGCGCAGGTTCAAAAAGAGAAGATTGCACGGTGAGCTGGTGCAAGAAAGGGGCATATAATACACAAATCTCCCCAAAATCAGAGCTATGTGGGTTCAAGTGGGCAAACACTCACAACAAATGCGTCCATGACTCTATGGAATTGGCAAATGTGTCACCAAACTCATGTGGCTGCACTACATTTGTACCGCATCAAATTAGGCACCAAACCGTCCCTATGCCCGCTGTGGCTTGGGCAAGGGCGTAGCTTTTACAAAGTGGGGGGGGGGGGGGGGGACACGGTTCCAGAACATGCGGAAATAAGGCCTACTGTTGCTCTGACAAGGACGTTGTTCTCCCGGGGGGGGGGGGGGGCAGGCCTGCTTGGCAGCAGCATGTCATCCCGACTACTGGGGAGGCCGGGTTTTCGTTTCCGGGGGGGGGGGGGGGGTCGATAGAGCCCTCCGGCCGGAGCCCCCCCTCCCCCAAAAAGGGCTCAATTGACAGGACCCTCAAAATCCTACCGAGTCTGACCCCCCGGCCTCGGAGGTGACCCAGACCCGAAAATCGGGAAAAAAAGAAAATGGGGTTTTTGGAATCAGCGTGTCGAGGGGGGTCAGAAAAGTTATCATTTGCCATATATTTAGTGAAAAAAAAATCGACCAATTTTAATGCTCAAAAAAGTTTTCGGCGCCTTTGGTGCCAGACTTCATAATGACTGATTAATGGTGCCCTTTTGCCGAACCCCTCCCCCCCAGTTTTGGGGGGCTCTATTGACCCGCCCCCCCCTGGAAGTGAAAACCCGACATGCCCTGCCTCGGCGCTGGTGCTCAAAGGTGATGGAGGGCGAGGGGGGGGGGGGGGGGACGATGCCGCACGCTTGCCCATCACAATGTCGGGGGTGACCGAAGTGCATACTGGACGTGCTGCCCGCCGCCGCCAATGCACCGTTACACGCCCTCCGCCCCCCGATGGCCGTCGTTTTTGGACGGGGAAGGGGCCTGTGCGCATACCCGTGCGCGCCGCAGGCGGACCCCCCCCATCCTCCTCCGTACCGCCATTGTAATACTTCCGGTTAGAGGGGGGTGTACCCCCTCCTCCTCCTCCTCCGTACAGCCATTGTAATACTTCCGGTTAGAGGGGGGTGTACCCCCTCCTCCTCCTCCTCCTCCGTACAGCCATTGTAATACTTCCGGTTAGAGGGGGGTGTACCCCCTCCTCCTCCTCCTCCTCCGTACAGCCATTGTAATACTTCCGGTTAGAGGGGGGTGTACCCCCTCCTCCTCCTCCTCCGTACCGCCATTGTAATACTTCCGGTTAGAGGGGGTGTACCTCCTCCTCCTCCGTACAGCCATTGTAATACTTCCGGTTAGAGGGGGGTGTACCCCCTCCTCCTCCTCCTCCGTACAGCCATTGTAATACTTCCGGTTAGAGGGGGGTGTACCCCCTCCTCCTCCTCCTCCGTACAGCCATTGTAATACTTCCGGTTAGAGGGGGGTGTACCCCCCCCTCCTCCTCCTCCTCCGTACAGCCATTGTGAAACTTCCGGTTAGAGGGGGGTGTACCCCCTCCTCCTCCTCCTCCGTACAGCCATTGTGAAACTTCCGGTTAGAGGGGGGTGTACCCCCTCCTCCTCCTCCTCCTCCGTACAGCCATTGTGAAACTTCCGGTTAGAGGGGGGTGTACCCCCTCCTCCTCCTCCTCCGTACAGCCATTGTGAAACTTCCGGTTAGAGGGGGGTGTACCCCCTCCTCCTCCTCCTCCGTACAGCCATTGTAATACTTCCGGTTAGAGGGGGGTGTACCCCCTCCTCCTCCTCCTCCGTACAGCCATTGTGAAACTTCCGGTTAGAGGGGGGTGTACCCCCTCCTCCTCCTCCTCCGTACAGCCATTGTGAAACTTCCGGTTAGAGGGGGGTGTACCCCCTCCTCCTCCTCCTCCGTACAGCCATTGTGAAACTTCCGGTTAGAGGGGGGTGTACCCCCTCCTCCTCCTCCTCCTCCGTACAGCCATTGTAATACTTCCGGTTAGAGGGGGGTGTACCCCCTCCTCCTCCTCCTCCGTACAGCCATTGTGAAACTTCCGGTTAGAGGGGGGTGTACCCCCTCCTCCTCCTCCTCCGTACAGCCATTGTGAAACTTCCGGTTAGAGGGGGGTGTACCCCCTCCTCCTCCTCCTCCGTACAGCCATTGTGAAACTTCCGGTTAGAGGGGGGTGTACCCCCTCCTCCTCCTCCTCCGTACAGCCATTGTGAAACTTCCGGTTAGAGGGGGGTGTACCCCCTCCTCCTCCTCCTCCGTACAGCCATTGTGAAACTTCCGGTTAGAGGGGGGTGTACCCCCTCCTCCTCCTCCTCCTCCGTACAGCCATTGTAATACTTCCGGTTAGAGGGGGGTGTACCCCCTCCTCCTCCTCCTCCGTACAGCCATTGTGAAACTTCCGGTTAGAGGGGGGTGTACCCCCTCCTCCTCCTCCTCCGTACAGCCATTGTAATACTTCCGGTTAGAGGGGGGTGTACCCCCTCCTCCTCCTCCTCCGTACAGCCATTGTGAAACTTCCGGTTAGAGGGGGGTGTACCCCCTCCTCCTCCTCCTCCGTACAGCCATTGTGAAACTTCCGGTTAGAGGGGGGGGGGGGTCTGCGTTGTTACAGCACATCGTTTGGAACTGGTGGACTGGTCATCCGTTGCGTGCTGCTGGCCGCAGGCCCAAAGGGGGTGCTCGTTGTGGGGGTGGGTCTCGTTTGAGCCCGGGTCTTGCGAGGAACAAGCCGGCGGAAGGGGTGGGGTCGGGGCCGGGGGGGGGGGTTCGCGCCGGGCGATGTCGGGCGTACAGAACGGCGGTTGAGACGGTTGGGGTCCCGCACCGGCGGTTGGCGGTCACGCACCGGCGGCTTTACGGGCCCACAAAGCCCCGATGGGGGGCCCGGCGGCCCGCACACACCCATGGACTTCCCAGCATCCAAATGGAGGGGTCGAGGCCCGACAGGCGCGGTGGGAGGTCTTGTGACGTCGAAGGTGTGAGGCAAGGGCCGGCATCCAGGCAGGGACCCCCCGTGGGGCTCGTAGCAACGCATGACAAGAACCCCCGGGACGGCCGCCGCTTGTGTCACCAAACAAAAAAGAGAGACCAGAAGAACGGGAAAATCAAAACCGGAGGAGGTGTTTTGTTTTGTTTAATTTTGGAGGGGGACCTGGTCTACAGCGCCGATGGGCCCTGATCACCCCCTCCAAAGGACAGTCCGGGGGGAAGGGGGGGGGAAGGGCAGCAATCCACAGCCCCAAAAGCCCGTCCCCGGCCCCAAAGCACAGGAACGACGTGGGCTTCGTGGACCCCCAGAAACAGAAACCGCCAAGTCCCACGGCCCCAAACGTCGCGGAACGAGGCCCGCCTTTGAAGGGCCTGCAACGCCGTGCCTCCGGGGGGTCGGCGTAGAGGCAGGGGCACGCCCCCCCCCCCGCCCCCCCCCCGCGCATTCCTGGTGGTACCCCCGTCGCGAGGGAACGATCCGCGCCAAGGGCCCGGGTGTCCTCGCCGCTGGCCCCCGCAGTGCCCCTCCGCCGGCATCCAACCCTCGTGAGGAGGGGGGGGGCTGACCCCCCCCCCTCTTGGCTCTGCCGCCGCCGTGGGCGCCCCCGATCGCAGGCCTGCGCTTGAAAGGGGTGTTGCCCCCCCCCCCCCCCCTTCGGGGATGACTGTCAGTTGCCCCAACCGCTTCTGTCTGCCCCCCATGACCCCCCAACCGTTTCACAACCGCCCACACAGCCACTGCAACCGCTCTCCAACCGCCAGTAACCACTGCTACAGCGGCTCGGGAAACACCCCTTCAGCCTCTCTCCCCCTCAAGCGCAGCACTGCCCGATGGCCCTGCCCTCGGGACTCCGCACGCCACAGAGGCCCCCTCCACCAGCCCCACAAGGCGCGGACACAACACCCACCGTTGCTCTGACGAGGGGGTGGCTCTCGCAAAGAGGGCGGGGGGGGGGGGGGAAGGCGCCGAGAAATTTTTTCCCCGTCACCAAAAAAAGTTCCCAAAACCCAGGTTTTCAGGTGCACTTGAGCTGAGGGGGCAGGGGGGGAGGGGTCCAGGGGGGAGGGGTCCCCCCCCCCGTCGGAATGAAAATTAAAGCAAGTCCCTGGGGGGGGGGGGGGTACATGTGCGCACCACGACATGCCCCCGGGGTCTGCGGGGTAGACCGCGCGCCGCCCCACACGATACGAGCCCCCCATGGACCCCTCCCCCACAAGTGGGGGGGCGGGGGGCTCCCGGAGGGACGAAGAGGCAGTGCAAAGGGCCCCGTCGCTCGCGGGTGCCAGAAGACCCACGGCCCGTCGGCGTTGACCGCCCCTTGAGCCGGCCCCATCCCAAACCATTCGGTCCCCGAGACGATGCCGAGACCCGAGAGGGCCCCGGTGGCGTCACCGCGGCCCGAATGAGAAGGGGGTGTTGTTGTTGTTGGGGGGGGGGGGTCTGGGACCCAAAAGATTGTGTACCTAAAATGGCCCGGCCGGACGTTCTCGATGGCAAATTTCGTTTGTTCCCGCGATGGTCCCGTTGGTCTGAGATCAATGGTCGGTATCGATCGACTGAATGTCCCCGCCATAGACAATTCCAGCCGTTAGTCCATAGGTTCGTCCTATCAAATGCATGTGTCCCCTTCTTGGTTGGGGTGCTCCACTACTCCTATGTACAGTAGGATGTACAGTGCGAAGGCGACAGTTCACTTCTGGGGGGGGGGGGGTCGATAGAGCCCTCCGGCCGGACCCCCCCCATCTGTGTTTCATGACACAAGGCCCCCGGTCAATCCCGGCCACACATGTGTGTAGTGCCCCCCACCATGGCCTATCATTTTCAGCCATTAGTCCTTTGGTCTCAGGGAGGAGGGGGGGGGGGGGGCTTACCTGTGGTTCGTCGCAAGGCAGTAAAACGCTGGTTCGTCGCTGTTTGTCGGTGTGTTTGGTATCACAAATGGACCCTCCGGAGCGTTCCGGGGACCAAACCGATCTTTGGTTTGAAAGCCAAGACGCATCCGTAGCCCTGCGCTTGTGCAGCGGTGGCCCATGGCTTGCCCAACCGTGACATGGGAACAAAAAAGGGGGCGGCGGGGGTCAGATGGTACCGTGTCTGTCCTTCTCCAGTGAGGCCCATGGCAGGCAGCGTGCAGGGGCATGTCAAGGGGGGGTGTGCGCATGTGCGATGGGGGGGGGGGGGACAATATTAAAGAGGGAGACCCGCATGGGTCCTGGGCCCCCGTGGTCACCCGAGGCGCCACCAGAATCAGTGCACCGTACAGTGTGTGCGCCGTCCCGTCAGGCGCCCGCCGGAGTCGCAGCTGGGGGCCTCGCCTTGGTCAGAACCTCTGGTGGGGTGGGGTTATGCGACCTCCGTCCCGGCGCGCCCATGCCTGGCCGTGTCATGCAGCTCCACTCGCGCCCGCTTCGCGGGGGGCATGGGGGGGGCAACTACAACCGGTCCGGATGCAACCCACCCCCCAGCTATCTGTCAAAACTTGCGGGGGTGGGGGGGGGGGTATTGGCAGCTTGGCCGGGGGGAGGGGCTGCACGCGACCCACTACTACCACATGGTGGGGGGGGGTCGCATACAAGGACCGGGCCCGCCCCCCCCCCGTGGCGGGGGGGGGGGGGGTCAGGGTGTCCCCGTCCTCTCTTGAAGGCCTGGCCCCGCCGTGCGATGGGGCGGTTGCATCCAACACTTGTGTGTAATAGGGCTACCTCCGTTTTGCTTGGCACGGCGGCGGGTGGCAGTTTGTGCTGCTGCCGACGCTACTGCGAAGGGGGGGACAACACCGCTCCCAAGACAACGTACTCCAATTCGGGCCCGGCCTACACCCCCCAGTCCCGGGGCCACCTCCGGTCCCCAGAAGCGCAGGTCCCTCACGGAGCGGGGCCCAGGGAGTGGAAGTGCGACCCTCCCCTCGCGTCTCGGCGCCGAGGCCGTTGATGGCGCGCAATCGGGGGAATGACCACTTGCCCCCCCCCCCCCCCCCAGTCCAAGACGCCGCCTCCGACCTCCAAACGAGGGGACAACGTGCAGCGGGGGCGCCCCGCTCAAAGGGCGCCGTCAGCGGGGCATTGAAGGAAGAGCGGGGCCCGTGCCCCGGATGGCGGCCGTCGCACGGGGGTGCGCGCCTCCGAGCGCGTTGCCCGGCCCCGCCGTGCAAGGCACGACGGGCGGTGCCGCGCGCTCCAGACGGTCGGTTGAGTAGGACCGGCCCCCCTCCGGCACCCGCCGGCCGCGCGCTCTTCCGCGGGCCCCCTGCCCGTGCCGGCGCTCATGGCAACTCGTGGCGCCCATGCGCCGCTGCCGCAGGGCGGCCCTACCGCCGCAACGCCCAGGCAGCGCACACCACTGCCGCCGCCGCCGCCACGCACAGCCACGGGCCGGACATCCGGGGCCGGCGCGGGCCGCTCGCCGCCTCGATGTCGCGCCGCAGCCGCTGGGCCCACACCCGCATGAACTCCGGCGTGTACTCCAGCGACTCCGCGCGCTCCGGCAGCGCCGCCAGCCGCGCTGCGCGCGGCGGGAACGCGGGGGGCGCCCCCGTGGCCTGCACGACCTGGGCCTCGAACTTGGCCGGGTGCGCCACGGCCAGCACCACCACCCGGGGCCCGGGGCCGGGCGCGGGGCGGTGGAGCTGGTCGGCCGCGCTGTAGCCGATGGCGGAGTGCGGGCACAGCGTGTACCGGTGCTCCGTGAACACGCGGCGCATCGTGTCGATGGTCTCCATGTCCGACACCGAGAGGGACGTGAACACCGCCTGGATCTGCCGCACGAGCAGCGGGTCGAGCCGCACCCCCTCCCGCGGCCGGGCCTCCACCCGCTCCATGACGCCCTTCACCAGCGCCGTGTTCTGGTGGCTGCAGTAGTAGAGCAGGCGCTCCAGATTGTACGCCAGCTGCACGTCCATCGCCGGGGTGACGGTGGGCACGTTCCGGTCCTGCCGGAAGTCGCCGGCGCTGATGGTCCGGTGCACGACGTCGTTGGCGTTGGTGGCCGCCACGACCCGCGCGACGGGGAGGCCCATGCAGCGCGCCCAGTACGCGGCCACGCAGTTCCCGAAGCCCCCGGTCGGCACGACGAACGTCACCTCCTCGGCCCCAATCTCCGCCCGGAGCACCACGCGGAGGTACGCCCAGACGTAGTACGTGACCTGGGGTAGAGCGGCACTGCGGCAGGGCATTGCGCAAGTGCAAGTGTCGCCCCGGGAGCCACGCGACCGTCTTGTGGCCAGGTGCAGAATTGGTGGAGATGGAAGGGTGAAACCAGTGGTTTTGCCGTGCATGGTGGGCCGTACCATGGATTCCTGCCATAGTTTGCACTGATGGGGCCCATTTCAGGCATCGGTGTGAGGTCGAATTTCCAGCAATAGTACCCCCCCCCCCTTGTATAAGCTACGCCAATGTACGGAATTATTACGGTCCCTACGCCCACTGTAGCTTGGACAAGGGCGTAGCTTGCGCGAAACACATACAACTACCGACACAAACGTGCGCGCGCATGGTATGGGTGCACCTTGACCTCTGCCCACATTTCCAAGTGTATGCAAACACAAGACAGCCTTGGGAACATGACAATTTCAGGTTCACACCCATGTTGGCACAAGTAATGAAGAATGCAAAGCCTACAAATGTTCGGCTTGGAAACCCTTCTTGCGATCATACACCATGCGGAACAATTGCACATGCTCACCACTTGAAGATGCCTTTGGCTGAGGCTTAGGGGCTGGTTTGGGCTCGGGCAACTTCAAATTCTTGGGAATGAATTTGCCTTGCATGTGGCATGTTGCATTTGTCCATGGCTCCATGTAATTGGCAAATGTGACAACAAACCCATGTCTTATGTGGCCGCACTACATTTCGTACGTAATTACAATTACGTACACAATTATTACGGTCCCTACGCCTACTGTAGCTTGGACAAGGGCGTAGCTTATACAGGGGGGGGGGGTACTATGCTGTCGACAAGCCTCGACATGCCTCTTCATACCTTGCGATTCGTTACGGTGCCTTGTGGACTGGCTTTGGGGATGTTATTTGCCTCCATCCGATCCCATTGATGTCTTGGACTCACACTCTAACTTTCTGTATAGCTGGTTGCATGTCTGCAATTGAGCGAGAATCTGCCTTGGTACAGACAGCCCTCAACCTCGTCAAAGCGAACTCTGTGCTGTCTTGGACTGTGTTCCGCCTGCACGAGAGTCATCCATGCGCGCGCGCGCGACGGTCATAACAAGAACACGTGCACATGGTCAATGGGCCCCAAAAGAGCACATGTGCAAGTTCGCGGATCTGAGTTTACCACCCCCGCCAGGCCAAGCCCCTGGGGAGTACCGGTGGCCGGATTGTTTGGGGACGGTGAGGGCAGGAAACAGGCTGCATTTTATTTATTTTGGCCCATTGTGGCCCTTTTCAGGCTGCATTGTTATTATGGGCCAAAAGGGGACAAAATGATGAAACTGGGGCCACAATTGGGCCAAAACAATATAAATGCAACCCGAAAGTGGCCCAAATGGGCAAAAAATAAAACAAGTAGCCCCAAAACGGCCTAAATGGGCCAAAAAACTAAAACTGCAGCCCGAAATGGGCCAAATTTGGGACAAAATAATAAAAATGCAACCCAGAGTGGGCCAAAATTGCCCAAAATAATGAAAAGGCAGCCGGAGAGTGGCTAAAATCGGCTAAAACCATAAAAATGCAGTGCAAAGTGGGGCAAAATAATAAAACTGAAGCTGGAAATGGGCCAAAATGAGCCAAAATAATGAAAATGAAGCTGGAAATGAGCCAAAATGAGCCAAAGAAAATGAAAGTGCAGCCCGAAATGGGCCAGAATGGGCCAGAATATTACAAACGCAGCCCGAAATTGGCCGCGGCCCGAAAATAGCCAAAATTGGCCAAAAGCCTCCGCCCCTGTGTCCCTTCCCCTCGCTCCTTGCGCGACCTGGCACATGAGGCGGCCGATGTTGACGCTGTTCATGCTGCACAGGCGGTGGCGCTTCACAAAGCGCTGGTCCGTGTACAGCGTCTTGACCATGGCACAATTGTCATCGGAGTTACTGCCGGTGCAGTAGACATGCACATTGGCGGCGTCACATGTGGTCATCTGCTTCTCCTGCAGGGGCGACACACGCCCGCGGGGGTACAGACAGAACACCTGCGGGAGAAACGACTGTGAGAAGAGGATGCGGAGTCGGACTCCAACAACATGACGACGCGGTGCGTTTGCAGGTGTTGAAACGAATACTGTGGCGCACTGCTGTCCTCGCTCCACAGGACATTTGGCTCCGCATTGACGTGTTTAATGTTGTTGCACCCTTCACCCGTGCACAGGCACAGACGCTCTCATTGATGCATATTCATTCGGGGTCAGCGAGGGCCCGGCAAAAACTCAGTGGGTCTAAGACAGAAAAGGGCTTACACCTGCGGCATTACACTTATGTTGATTGCATAAACATGGGTTCAAGACGTAGTGATCGCGCGCTCAGGCATGATCTCTTCCACCGTGTCGTATCGCTGACATCGGTGCTGAATGCACTTGCCTCTCTTTGCAAACACAACCCACTCCCTCTCGCTTCTGGGTGGACGGTGCCGCGCCGGGTGTGCCGGGCAAACTGTTAGGCCTACATGCCCCCGACCGGCGCTGATGTACCATCACCAGTACTCGTCATGGATGGTCAAGAGGTCACGCATGAGCCAGCCCCTCCCTCGCGTCGACGCGCATCCTGCTCAGCACCAGGAAGCACACGATGGTGGCTGTGGCAGGTTGGGGCTACATGAGCAGGCATCGGGCCCGGGTTGAGGTCATCAATGTGCTACGAGAGGAGCCACATGTGGGGGCGCAGTCGATACAAATAGTGATATTGGGGAGCAGTACGTGAGTGCAGCACTGTTTCAGTGGCAGACCGTGCTTGCAGGTTGGGGCAGCAATTGAAGCACCAATGAGCAGCTTGCCCAGCAGCAGGGGCGGCAACGGCAACGGCAACGGCGAACATGCAAGTTTTACAGAGAGGCCTCAACATGGTCAGCCTGCCCCGCGGCTGTCATCGCCTTCTGTCCATCGTGCCAGCAACCGGCGCGCCCACGGTGCGCCAGTTGATCATATGTTCATCCCTGGGCCCTGCTTCCGCTGGCTACACTAGCGATCCGGGCTCTACTGTATTGGGCGTACATCCGGGTCATGGGTCACTTCCTCCCCGTGTTGCTAATGCAGCTGGCCCCATTCGGTTTTACAGAGAAGGGGGGGGGGGGAGGGAATGGGGGTTGACGGGGAGCTGCCAGCGGGGGGGGGGGGGGGGTTGGGGAGGCTGGTCCTCCACGGGGGATGGGGGGATTAGAGGGCACTGGGGAGGTACGGCTTACTTCAGGTGAGGTAATTCAGGTGAATTTGGTGGATTTTCCCTGTTTCAAACGGCCACCTCCCTAGAGCTCCTGGATTGCAACCACCGAAAGGCATACAACTGCAAAGGGGAATGGGAAGGAGACACGATGCAAATTCGTGTGTGAAAAACGCACCGTCAGAGCGAGAGAGAGAGAGAGAGAGAGAGAGAGAGAGAGAGAGAGAGAGAGGGACTCGATGGTGAGCAAGGGCACGAGGGCCATGAGGCCACGGATACTCAGCCACCGAACGCCCCCGTGTCACAGGCGACCGGTCACAGCCCATCAACGCTCTGCTGCACTGCAGCCCTTCCAAACCAGTGCTGAATGGTGCCTTGGGTTCGCCCGCAGGCTATCGAATGTTTCTTCGGCACGGGGCCGCAGGGCACGGGGCACAAGGGCACGGGGGCATCAATGGTCCGGTTGCAATGTCCGCATTAGGCTCCGGCTGCGCCTGCCCCACAGCTTTCGTCGCCCACTGTCCTCGTCGGCGCATCCAGCGCGCTCAGGTCCTCTGGCGTGTTCCAGCCCTCACCTGCCCTGAGTGGTTGGGTTGCGGTTGTCAGGACTGTACTGGATTAGGCGTGCATGCTGGTCAGGGGCACGGGGGAGGGGGGGATGATTGGGGGGTGGCTACTGCGACGGACACTGCCACGCTCCTGCGGTTATGTCTCCTGACTACCAGTGACTACTACTGTGGCAGGTTTATCTTTTACTCTGCTTTTGCTCTGGAGAGGCAATGTGCTTGCCGCGTGCATTTGTTGATGCGTAGCTGCAAGGCAGTGCAATCTCCGGGTTCGGCGCCGAGACTCCACCCACTTGGATGGGCGCTGATCCCAGCAGAAGACGAGTACCCCTCCCCTTGTCCAGTAAGCGGCTGGGGATGACGGTTCCCTTGCAGCCCCGCTTACTAGACAAGAGGGGGGGGGGGGGTACAACAGTGATCCCTGTGCAGAGAGATGGGCAGATGAACGCGCCGAAAAAGAGAGATGTCGCGCTGCAGGGAGAAGAGGTCGCAATTTGGCAGTCAGTGTCTGGGGTGTGAGTACGTCTGTGAGTGACAAACACAGTCGGACGCCCCACACACACACACACACACGCACACACACACACACACACACACACACACACACACACACACACACACACACACACACACACACACACACACACACACACACACACATGCAGCAGTGGACGGCTAGCCACCTGCAAATTGGCACCCATCCATCCATCCATCCACTCCCTCCCTCCCCCACCGCCAGCCGCCACAGGACAATGGAGCACCAACAAGCCGAGCACCTGCACGTTATGTAGCCCCTGGACCCCCGCGATGGCGGCAGGGCCCGTGTCGCCGCTGGTCTCCACCACCACCGTCGCCGTGGCATTCTGACGCCTGAGGAACAGGTCGATCAGTCTGCCCAGGATCTGCTGACCCACGTCCTTGAACGCCAGCGTGGGGCCATGCATGAGCTCCAGGACCATGAACCGGTCCACACGGACCACCGGGAGGACTTCCGGGGCATCAAAGGACTTAAAGGCGTCCACACAGATCTGCTGCAGCTCTGCTTTGCTGATGTCAGCATACATGAATAAGTGTAGCACCTCCGCCGCCAGCAGCGGGAAGTCGAGGGCATGCCAGGCCCGCAGGGCTTCGACTGTGAGGGGGGGCAGATACTCTGGCACGTACATGCCTCCGTCAGGGGCGTAGCTCGACAGGATGGCGTCCTGCAAGGTAGCACCCCCATCCCAGCCTCGAGCCGATTTGAACTTCATGTGCACTGCGGAAGAATAGGAGACAGCTCAACGAAGACCCCTGCAACGCGTTTAACCGCTTCCATCCCATTGGTGGGCGGCTTTGTTGAACAAAGTGCAAAATATGGGTGCTGTAGCCGTAGGAATAATGACAAAGGGGGGCTTACGGGGGTTTAGAAATGGTACAAAGAAAGCAGGGGCTCTTCAAGAGGACATCATACACATTAGTTGATTGAAATTGGAGAGAAAAAATGTTGGTGTGGATCCTCTCACCCCTGCTTACTCAAAAATAGAGCGGCTTTGCATTGCCCATCTGCCAGCCGGACTTACCGAGTTCCCTACACCAAGAGGGCCAGTGCCAGGGGAAAAGACAGCCAGATGGGGACCCCAAGCTTAGACAAGGCCGTGAGTGCAAGATGGCATGTTTGCCAGTCGCTTGTAGCAGAAAGAGGTGCCATTTCATGCCTTTTAGAGACATTTTGCAGTCTGCTTAAGAGCCTAACCCACATCTATTTGGTTGGTCTGCAAGGTTACCAGAATGGCCTGGGCCCCGAGCATTGAGCACAAAGAACCCTGATGGCCACCACCAATGGAGCATCCGTGTGTGCTGGCACCCTGCCCCATTACCTAGCATGCTTGCTTGCACAGGAAGAATGCCCCCAGTTGAGGGAGGAGAGTAGGTCGCCTGTAACAGGCTGGCACCCGTCTCTCAACATGCACGCAAGCATGGCGGCATCTCTGATAGGCTTAACCACCTTTTCCCCTAACGTTGCACTTTGCATGGCGACGCAGAAACTGCTTGAGAAACTAGAGATTGCTCCAGGAACTCACCAAAAAGAATTGCAGAAGCCAAATGCATAGGGGAAGCATAGTTCTAAGAGCAGGTTGTATGGGGATGTTGTTGCACGGTGCACGCACGGTGCACGCACGGTCCGTGCACAGTGCGCGCACAGTTCAATGTTTTTGGAATGCTCACCCAATCTTTTACTTTTTTTTTTTATACTTCCGGCGCCACATAAGTTCAAAGTCTCACTATGAACAAAGAAGGGGCACTCATAGGCAGGTCGCCTAGCATCAGTACAGCCGTTGTAACTATAGCCACAGGCTTCGTGCGGGTTATGCACGTCCATCGAGGACGCCTGTGGGGACAAGTTATCCCACAAGTTGGCTGACAGTGGTGTGCAGATCTGCTCTGCCACCCAGATCTGCTCACCCAAGCTTTTGAATAGCCCCCACAGAACCACACCCAGGGTCCCAATTTCTGCACCCTGCGGCTCTTGCTGGCATACCAGGAATTTTTAAATTTTTGGTTCTGATGCTTGTCACAGGTCCCAGGGTCCTAATTTCTTTTTTTTTTATCAAAGAGGCCAGTTCTGAATGTGCCAGGTGCCACAAGGGCAAAGTTCAGCGATTAAGTACAGCTTTTGGCAGTGCCGGGCCGGGGTGAACATACGGGCTTCAGCTCTTGACCGGGTCCCCATGGTTTCCCGTTGATGTGGGTGTCGTCATGTTAGGGGGATTTCCCACTCGTTTGGATCCCAGTGCGCTTTCTGTCGTTTTGGTAGTGGCTGCAGCGGGACTTCCCACAAGGTGGGGTCCCACTGCTCTCGTGGTCGTTTCCGTGCAAAGTAGATGGTCTGTGGTGCCTGTCTGGAAGCGTTCCAGTGGAGAGTTGCCTTAAGTTGGTATGCTTTTGTTGTGTCCTGCGCCAATTGAATGATACGTTCCTGCTAAAGCGTATCGTGCTTGTCGACTGTGGTCTGTGAGGAGCAGAGTTGTGTCTGTGCACAGTCGCGGGAACCTCTCGTATGAGAGGAGTGACGTTTTCGCGTTGGCATACTGTTGCCCCAGGGTCCTAATTTCTGCACCTTGCAGCTACCAGAAATTTCTGATTTTCATGATTTTCAGTCTGATGCTTGTCACGGGTCCCAGGCTCGGAATTTCTGCACCTTGCAGCTCTCGCTAGCAGATCTGATGCTTGTCACAGGTCCAGCGTTCCAATGTCTTCACCTTGCAGGCCTTGCTTGCATACCATAACGGATGACTCAGGGACGGGGTCAAGAGCCTGGGGAGGCAGCCAGACAAAAAGAAGTGCCTAACAAAGTTGGTCCCCCCATAAAAAGGGGGACCCGAATTCCCAGTGCACAACAAATCAACCAAGCAGCTGTCCTGCATCCACAACCATCGTGAAGAACCCAATTCTGTGGAAAAACATTTAGGCATTCTGGATCTGGGTAATAAATAATACCCAAAACTATGCACCGTGTGCGCACGGATCAAGCAACACCCCCTATCTTCCGAAAGGCCCTTGTTACATCCATGTCATCATCTGCAACACATTGGTGCATTGGGACTTTGTATGTCCCTCCCTGTCTAACGTGTCATCTGTCACACAAGACGGTTCCAGTCCTATCAGTGGGAAGATATCACCAACATCACTAGATGATGGTCCTCTGGCACACCTAAGCTATTTGTTCAGCACCTTTGAAGCCATGAGGGCCAAAAGAGCAAGCATCACCCAGCCTGCAGAGGACCATTACCCAAAGTCAAGGCCAATCATGGGTGACTGATTTGTGAACTCACCATGGATACAACACTCTGCTTGTTCTTCCATCCGCCATCATTTAAGAACCACTTCCATGCAAAAAAACAATGCATGAAAAGCTGGGAATGAATGTGCAAGTACTGGGTGCTACAGCTACCGTGATTGCGAAGATTGTTTCAATGAGGGAAGCGGGCAGGCAGGGCAGGCAGAAAGCAAAAATAATGTGATGCCAATCGCAACAAGGTTGGCGGAAAACATTGAGGCCTTGGATACCCTATGTGCCCAAGAGGCACTATATCGCGCTTGGTGTAGGCTTAGGCTGAAGTCCCTACCAACCTATCTCTGTGAAAGCTTGCAGTTGTCACAGTGCAACCCATGTGTAGGGCACCTTTGCATACTCGCATTGAAGCCCCATGCCCCAAAGCCCCCCCAAACCTAGGGGGTGGTTGTGCACAGCACAGTACAGGGAAAAATTGGGGAATTTTATGGCAATTAGCAATATTCTTGCCTATACACACCATACTACACCTCCACAACCCCATGTTTAATCCCAGCCCCACCCTCCAAGGCACCCAATGCCCCAAATTGCAACCTTGACACCACCTCACAACATAGTGAAAAGTACATGAACATGGCACGTGTGGGGACGCCCTCCCACACGGCACACATGGGCTGGCTGGCCACGATCATCATGACTTCCGAAGTCACATGTGAGAGCAGCTTTGTGAAGCGCATTCCATAGGGCAGTGGGAGGGGTGGTCAGCCCATTGGTCAGTCCTTCTTCCTGCAATGCCAAAGGAGGCATCCCGCGTTCCCGAAGATACCTACCAACCTACCTTGGGTATGGTCCTGTACAACATTTGTGTTCCGGCACACGCACAATGGGCAATGCACCCCTCGTATTGTACATCAAGGTCTGCATGCTGCTCCGGTGCTTGCTCTGTAGACTTGGGTGTGTGGATCTGTGAACAACACCAATACATGCACTGTGTGTGCACCGCGTACATCGCTCCCTCTTTGGGGTACTGTTGGGTCAGAAAATTTGTTCTAAAAAATCACCCCTCTCCAAACCTCCAAAAAACCAAAACCATTTTCCAGCACCTTCAGCATCCCCTTCTTCTGGCTTGCCTAGCACCACTGGGCAAATGTTGGTCATGAACACAGGGGGGCAGGGGGTTGCGTTTAAAGGCGCCCCCCCCCCCACCTGCAAAGGGGGATACAAGCCTCTGGACACTCTAGTGTAGTGGCTCCCTCCCTCATGGGTGAAGACCGCAGGTCTGTGTCTAGGCACAGGATGCATTGTTGTGGTACCAAACGGCCTGATGCAGATAGCAGAGCCCCTTTGCCACTGAGCAGATATGGCCTTTGCGTCCCCCAATCCATTCCCCGCTATCCATTAAAAATGGCAACAGTGCTTATAGCAGCAGGTAATGATGTGGTAGGAACCAAAAAAGTCCAATGGGTAAGCCGATTCGCCCGCGGGATCGTTTCGTTGCACGGGGGTGTCTCCTCGCTTTTAGACGCGACTCCCCCCCCAGTAGAAGTGGGCCGAAGGCCCCTAGGGGGGGGGGGGGTTGGGGGGGGGGGGCTAGCCGCCGAGGAGGGCTTCTCTAAGGGACTTGCTAGTCGCTGCTAGTTGCCGGGGGGGGGAGGGGGGCTAGGGGAGGGGGTTAGCAGAGGTCTAGTTCAGTTTGGCAGAGACGCGGTGGCCTAAGGGGTTACTCTACAACAACGGAGGCCTCCACTCTACCTCCTCACCAATGCAAAGGTGGTTGTAGGCGCCCACACCCCCTGCCTGGGGAGGGCCGTATATATATGCTGCCCTCTCCGACACGGCCCGTCACACCGGAGAGCAGCTGGGTGCCTGGCAGGTTGCCCAGGCCTACGAGGCACCCGATTAGTTTTTTTTTTCCTTCGCTGTACACACAAAGACTGCTCTATGGGAATAGGTTTTTTTTTCCTTCGCCGCGGTTTCCTCAATAGCACCGGACGGTTGGGGCCCAAAAGAGGGCGGAAATGCTACATCACCCCTGCGTTCTCGGGTCCCCAACAAAGGGAACAAAATCGGAAGTCAAAACCTATGCCGGGGGTCACCATGATGCACCACGCAACGAAGCGTGGATTCAAAGATTGTCCTAAGTGCGCCCCCTTAGCGCACCCCCTAAAAGGTCACCGGTGGGGCACGGGTCCAAAAAGATGCCCGGCGCGCGCCCGGCGCGCTAACATTCCCCCTATGTATGGCTAGTAGCCATTGACCCTTGGTAACTAAGTGGGCCCGGAGGGGGGGGGGGGGAGTCGCGTACCCGGACCGAGGAGACGGCCCCCCCGTGTTTCGTTGGTATGACAAACGTGGAGCAAGCCTCAACTCACGTTTCGCCGAGCCAGCGGCAAAGGAGGTGGCACAGAAGTCCCGTCCATTGTACCCACTTTGTTGATCCCCCTCACTCCTTTGGGAAGGGGTGAGGGAAGTTTGATAAAGGCTGGTTGGCTAGCGTGAGGTACCAGTGATGTCCAGTGCCCCCTGGTTGTTGAGGTCGTTTGTTGTTGGGGGGGGTCTGTCGGTGCTGGTGGAACGGTTATTCACAATTACAGCGTACCGCTGCGGTGGCGTCCACTTCTCGCCAGCATTGACCGGCTTCACACCCAGTCATTTCGCCACGAAAGTTGGGGGTTGCTCGTCACCACAAACAATGTTGGGAATGCAACACAGGGCCTTGGGAGGGGGACTGATCCAGAAAGGTCAAGGGACCTACCCAGATTTTGCTGTGCAGGATTGCAGCGGCTGAAGTGGGCAGGGGTGGCTGCTGCTGATGTCCCATCGAGCGCGCTGTTGACCCCTTTGAGAATCGGAGAGAGCCAGAGTCCAATGCTGCAGTCAGAACTGTGCCACCATTGAACCCTTGCACCTGAGCACATGAGGCACGTACGAACGGAAGAAAAGATTGCCTGTGATACGCTGAGTGCGACATCCACACGGAGTTCAAAATGTACAATAGCGACAAGATGAGTACTGTGTGTCAGATGGAGGAATCGCATCCGAAACACAGAGACCAATCAGGGGTCTGAGAACGAAAACGAGGAAACACTGCAATGCCCATACTCACTGCACACCAACATCCGTATCCCAGCAAGGAAAAAGATATTCATCTGACACGCAGTGACATCTGGGTCCGGTAAAAGGACAGGGGCAGACCAACGCGCGCGCGCACACACACCAACAGACGCAAGCATATGCAAACACACAGGGACGCGCGCACACACACACACAAAGAAGAGGACCGCGAACATAATGCAAACTATCACTGGCATGAAACACATGAAACAGATGTGTCAGCGCTGCAGACTGTGACTGCACCACCGACAAGATCCTTCCGGTCGGACCTTGAGGCAGATCCATACCTGTAAGCCGAAGGGGCATAGCCAACACCACTACAGGAATGTGTGTCCATAAACACATTGCCCCCTGAGAAGAGCACTTGCATTCCTAGTCTCACGACTGTCAAAGCACCCGCTCACCCTCTCTCCAGTCATCCCTTTTTGAGATGTGGCAGCGGCGGCCTCCGTCATGTGCGGCTGCGATCTGCAGACAACGGCTCAACTTCCGCCTGTGCAGCCCAAGGCTGGCGCCATCGCATGCAGCTGGAGGTGACGCCGCAAGGTAGCCAGCTGCTGTGCACGGCTCCGGAGATCCGGGCACAATCATGACTCACAGCTTTTTTTTTGTCACAGGCTCAACAGTTCTTCGGAGTACAGTATGAGCTCTCAGGCAACAGCCTGGGTCAAGACGTAGGGCATATAGTACAAACGAGGGTTCCACATGCACCATGTGTCCCAACAATCATGACTCACAGCTTTAACCGGTTTGATAATCTTCGGAAGGCTATGTGCACATTGGACAGAGCGTCGGAAGGAAATACAACGGCAGGCGAGGATTCATGTCAGACCTATCCCCTTGGCGGGTGGCGGGTACCGATGACTGGTTACGCCACGTTGAGAGCAATCATTGAGCCCGACGACAGCCCCCCTACATACTCACTGTCTTCATGCTCCTCATGCTCGGTATCCGGTGGCTGATGCCGGCACTCCTTTGGCCATCTCACTTTTGGGGTTTAGAAGGGGGAGGGGGGGTAGGGGGCGTCCTTTAAGAGTCTTGTATCACGGCCTGCAGCCATCCATGCTCCAGACTAGTGCGTCAGCGGCTGAAAGGCCGAGGGACTTGCAGTGGGCCCCTTCGTCGTGGCGGTGATGTCCAGGAACGCCCTCAGCGCGACCCCATGAGGCACGCACGACGCCGCGGGCCGCTCCGCGCACTCCTCGTCCTCAAACACCTCCAGCGCGTTCGGCTTTGCCCTCTTCTGCCGCGGCTCGAGCGCGGGCCCCGTCGCCTCCGGCCATCGCACGGGTGCCTGCAGGTTCTCTTTCCGCCTCTCGCGCTCGGGGGGCAGGGCGGTCCACGCGAAACTCGACGCGGGCGCCGGGGCCGAGTCCTGGAAGATGCACAACGCCTTTGGGTTGCCGGACGGCTGCGCCGCCGCCGTGGAAAGGCCCCGGCTCGACTGACCGCCCCCCGCAAACGGGCTCCATACGGGCCTGTGGGACGGCACCAGGCCATCGCGGTCCGGCCGCAGCGGATTGAAAGCCGCCCGCAGACCCTGGTTCTCGTCGCTGACCCGCGGGGCGTCGCTCAAGTCACTGCCCATCGACGCAAACTGCTCCTTCAGCCGCTTGACGTTCTCCTGGGCGTAGTTCTCGTAGTGGGACTGCAGCAGCTCCTTGGGCCGCGCGCCGCGTTGTTTGGCGGTGTGGTACAGCGCCTCCACCTCCGGGTACCGCTTGCACAGCTCCAGGTACATGGCCCAGGCCACGTAAAGCTTGGCGCTCTGCACACCAACGCCGTTGTGATCCAGGAACCGATAAATATCCAGGGGGTTCTGAACCAGAGCGGCATAATCGAGCCACATCTGCACGTATCTCGGGTCTTGCAGAAGCTGCGAAACCATCAATTCGCGTGTGCATCTCTCATACAACTCCACCAACCGGCTCTGTTGCCCTGCCATTGGGAAGTGCTGGCGTGTCCATGCGAGGTACTCCTGCCAGCGGTCCAACAATTGATCGTCGTCGCAGTTTGCGATCTGATGCTCAAATTTCAGTCTCTCACCATCAAGATCGAGGCCCAGTTTGGTGGGTTCCGTCGGCTGGAACAGCTTCTGCAACACCTCCGGCTTCCGGCCTTGCCGGAGAGGCTGGATGTTTTCTTTGCTGTGTTCGAAATCCTCGAACGAAATCATGTTTCAAGACAATGAACATAAACATTCACCAGCACAAGCCTGTGTGAAGCGAAGGTCTGACGAGGGAGCACGCAATGTTCATGTGTCGCGGGAGGCCATGAGCAACGGATACTGAGCTCGCATATGCACCCGTGTCACAGGCATATGGTCATAGCCACCATTCTCGGTTCATTGTTTTGCCTCGCTGCACTGCAGCACAAGGCGCGGGAGGGGGGGGGGGTCATTCTTTTTTTCTTTCAGTAGACATAGTCCGGAAGCTGCGAAGGTGAGCTCAGTTCGGTCTAATGTCACATCACGGGTACTCCACCCGAATCATATAGCATCTTTGAAACAAGCCTCCCCCTCACAAAGAGAGGGGACACTGCTTTCTCCTTCCAACGCTACATAGGCCTCCTTCCAACGCTGCCTGCTAGGGTAGCAGCCATGCCTTCTGACTGAAGACAAAAAAACAGAACACTTCCTTTTTTTTTTTTGAGCTCTGACACTGAAGAGTTCGGCCTGGCTCCCCCGATAGAGTCCATGAGGACGCCCCGTTTATCCAACTCACGGGTCCCCTATCAGGGAACTCCAATGGTGACGCGCCCCCTCTGGAGCAGCCCAGTCAGTCTGTTTGACCACGGCTGCACTCCCCGTGGAGGACACATCTGATGCCCGGAGTTACAAGTCTTTGGATTCTGCACCCTGAGCTTCTGGATTACTTTGACCCTCGGCCTATATGTCTTACGTAAGTTCCTACCCTTTAGGTGATGATGACCTTTGTGGTAGTGGCAGGCCCCACCTCCTGCATGGAGTGTACAGTACACACAGGGACGCGCCCCCATTGGACTCTCCCCTTTGGAGAAATGCCTGACCCGCATCCCATCCAGTGGCTAAGCAACCTTTACTGTACATAATTTCAAGCCCTAGCCGCCTATGCACACTGTTTGCCTTCATGACATGGCAAAATGCCTAGAAATGCATACCTTTAAATTGTCATACGTTTTTTTTATTACGCATGCAATGATCTGTAATTTAGCAATTGTTGCTGGTTGTGGCTTATTTCATTCTTTTTTGGGGGGGGCGACTCACAATGTTCATGGGCGCGCAAGATCGTTCTTGGAAATTGGGCAACTCAAGTATGTGTTTCTTTCTTCTTTTTTTTTTTTGGACTGACTCCAGAAGATCAAAGAGTACTCAAGACTGTGCTTGGGAAAGTGGGCGTCTCCAGCATATGATACAGTGGATCCCCGCAACGCGGGGCACATGGCAAAGACCCAGAGTTCACATGCATATACCAAAGGGCTCTCTGATGCGGTAGGCAAAACCGCCACGCCATATGGCAAGCCTATAATGCGTAAGATTTAAGGGGGGTAATACATGCTGGATCACGTGTGTGCCATTCCCCATAGTTCCTCAAGAGTGACAAGCTTTCGTCGCTTTGCAGGGGCCATGTCCGGTGGCGGGCGTTGGCCCAGGATGTCGGGCCTTGTGCAGCACTAGCGTTTAGGCAGAGGCGACTCCACCCGGTGGGCGGCGCGCTCAGATACCCACAATTGGCTCATCACCGAAAAGAGATGAATCCTTCGGTTATGCAGCTGGTCATGATCTGGAATGACAAGGGCCAACATGAAACTCATGAGGAAGAGAACTTGGGCTCCAAAATACATTGTAGGATCTGTGAAGAATGTTGCCGAAACGGCTAGTGATGCAGCTGGAGGAGAGGTTTTTGGCGAGGTGGAAGTCATGATCTCGAGTGACAAGGGCCAACATGAAAATCATGAGGAAGAGGCCTTGGGCTCCAAAATACATTGTAGGATCTATGAAGAATGTTGCCGAAATGGCGAGTGATGCAGCTGGAGGAGAGGGCCTTGGTGAGGTGGGAGTCATGATCTCAGATACGTTGCTACGTTGTGATGATAGGGGGCGGCAATACTTGAAGGATGAGGAGAAAGCGAGGCGACAAAGCAAAGCGCAAAAAGGACAAGAACAAAGCCAAGCATCTAGAACAACGGGAGAGGAAGAGCAAGCGAAAGGCGGAGAAATAGGGACGGAGTAAGCGGGATTGGAGCAATTCGGATTCCGAGTTGTCAAGCTCGTCCAATTCTTTGGTTTCTTCAAGTGACTCGTCATTGTCGTTCACTACATCTAGTTCGGATGGTAAAAGCTGCAAGGGAAATGGAAAGGGGAAAATGGGGGAGGATAGAAAATCCAAACCGGACCAGCTTGAGTTCAAATGGATAAATGGGAAGAAGCTGGTTCCCCTGCCGCATCCCCCACATGAAGTCTCCTCCCGTGTCCAACTTCTCTGATCTGAATTTTGTGGGCTTGACAAAGCCGTGGCAGCCTACACCACTGCATAACGTGTGCAGTAGCTACGAATTGCCCCACCCACAGCGTCCCCAGCACGGAGACATGCCTTGCCTGCATGAAGCTGTAGGTTACCCATTCACGCTGCACATACTCTCTGGGCCTGAGTACCCACACACACCGTAGGCCGGCTGGCTTGAACCCAGTTTGGTGTGAGCAACAAAAAAAAGGATAAATGGGAAGAAGCTATTTCGAATGAGGAATGGGCAGATGGCCAGCCTGTTGTGCACCGCCATCGAAACACATATTTGGGTGGCCTTGGTCTCATTCGAGGTTTTCAAACGCTCCCCTCAACCCCTCAAAGCTGGGATCGTAGCCACTGCAGCGTTCCGAAGGTTCATGGAGTTCAGTATGTACAGTCAGAGGTGCATAATTGCTGGCTCTGTGGTGGCCTGCTCTGCCTGTGACCTAATCCGTCCTGCTGCTTCCCCCTACTTGTTCCCCTGTACCCTTGCTAAGCCTACGGTCAAACATCAGGTAGGGCCCTAGAAAGCAGGGCCCTGAACAGCTTTTTTCTCATCATGCTTTCATCTACTTGATTAACATGTGTATCCACCCTGGGCGACAGGACACCCTGGGCTGCGCCCACGGGAAGGCACGTGGCTCTTTTCACTAGGGCTGCCTGGCTGAAGGGAGTGTCAGCAACTACGTGTGGAGAGATCGTGTCGCATCCCCTTAAACGGGGTCACATGCAAGGTACTGTGCCTACATAAAGTGCCTCAGCACTTCTGGCTGGCCTGCATACCATATGAGATAAAATTCCCATATCTTTTTTTTTATCAAATAGGCCAGTTCATAAAGTGCCATGGGCCACTGTGGGCCAAGTTCGATGCAGGGTGCAGATTTCGGCGAAGCCTGGGTGTGCATACGGGCTGCAGCTCACGACTGCGCCCCCATGGTTTCCCGTTAGGGGTGGTAGTGGTCATGTCATGGGTATTTCCCACTCGTTTGGATCCCAGTGCGTTTTGTGGCGTTTCGGTAGGGGCTGCAAAGGGACTTCCCACAAGGTGGGGTCCCACTGTTCTCGTGGCTGTTTCCGTATGAGGTATATCGTCTGCCGTGCGTGTCGGGTTGAGTGCCAGTATTGTGTTGTCTTATGCTTGCAGGCGTTAAGGTAGCACTGTGTCATGTTCACCCAGTGTTCCTGCTGGCACCACATGTAGTGTGCCTGTTGGAGGTGGTGGTCCGGCAGTTTGTCGGTGGCAGCGCACATCTTCTTGTAGCGCCCGCAGATCAGCAGCGACATTTTTGCGTCCGCATACCACGTCGCTGTGTCGTACTTCGCTTGCTCGTACCATTGCCTGCGTACCTGGCACATGTGTGTGTGTGTGTGTCATGCAGTCGTTGTGCAGCCATCAGGTCCTTGAGCAGTTGAGTAACCAGCATGTGGTAGTCCGTTTTGGCTGTTAGTGTGTTGGTGTAGTATGCGTGCAGGGTGCGTAGGTGCTGCCGAGCCACCTTAGCGGCGTGTGCGTTGTGGTATATGTCGTGTGTTCGCCGTGCGTGTTCCTGTATCAACCTGTCGGCGGTCGCTTTGTACTGCTCCCATTGTTGTGCGGCGACGCTGAGACGCCGACGTTTCTCGGTTGGCTCTCCTGGGGCTGTGTTAGTGGCTCGCATGATTGTGAACCATGCCACTGCCTCGTCATCGCTTGCCGCGCGCGCATCACGTACCCATTGGTTGGGGTCTATGGGCTCTGCCGTTGCGACCTCGTTCCTGCGTTTTCGTTTCGTGCCGCTCCGCATGGGCGCCCCGACGTGATTGCGTAGGTTTTGTGGCGTTTCTCGCGGTGGCAGTGTATGTGCGACGTACTTTGTCAGCCATAGGGGCGACGGTGGCTGGTGTGGTGTAGGGTCTGCGAGTTTCCGTCGGAGTGTTTGGACAGCCTTTATCATGCGAAACTGAAATAGGCCTACCTCCGTCCGTAGTTTGTGTCGTTCCGTGGTGGGTATGGCGTCGACGAGAGACAGTGGTATGAGCAGCCTGGCACAGAGCCAGAGTTCCTGGCTAGTGGCCGTTTGCTGCCATTGGTAGGCATGTTGGGCCCAATCAGTCCAGGTCCTGCGCCACAGGTCCCAGAACTCGCCCCAGGCGGGGCAGTACGCCAGTCTAGACTGCACCGATGCTCCGTGTTGTTGGCCACACTAGGAGCATAGAGTGGTGGTTCGTTCCCAAGGGGCACCTATGCCCCACCACCTTACCTGCCCCCACAGTCATGGGGTCCACGCGTTTCGTCTGTAGTGTTTCATGGGGAGCCAGCTCACCCAGTGCACCTCTGGTGTGTGTTTTTGTCTACGCACTTGCATAATCCATGCCTTGGCAGGTGTGGGCATGATTTGTCCGATGATGACAATATCATGGGGTTGTGGTTGTTGGGAGTCCATGGGCAGGTTGTCGCCCATATTGGCAAGGACATCGGAGTGGTTGTTCCCCTGTATGTCTTGGTAGTCGTTATACGTGGTGGCTTGATCTAGGGTACGGTGTCTCGGGGTCCAGCGTATCGTCAGTTGCTTCGTAGAGGTGTTGTGGTAACCTATGTCGCGGTAGTCCTAGTCTTTGACTACTCCCTTTCGCTTTATAGGTGTGGCCTTCACCACACTTTGGTTGTCAGGTATAATGTCGTCCCCCGGACTAGTGTTGTGCTGGCGGGGAGCCGTGCTCCGCACCGCCGTTGTAGTTGTAGGGTGTTGGTGGTTTTTACCCCATGAAGGGACTTGTTGCGGGGAGCAGAGCTCCAACCCGCTGTTCAGGGGGGTGGACCACCTCTGTGCTTGGTGCAGGTGCTTAACATACCGTGGGGCGGCCTCGTCGGACTTCATGCTCAGCCTGTTGTATCCCAGCCACGGACTCGCCGGCTTCAGGGCCTCCACCTTTCCGGTTCGATTGTCGGCCTCACGGTCGGGGGCCTCGCTGGAGCTCTCGTTAGTGGCCAAGTCCTGCACGTAGTAGCCCAGTACGGGGGTCATAGTCAGGCGGTGGCGCGCGGCCTCATGTTCCTTCGATACAGCAGCAGCCTCGATGTCGTTTACGCGAGTTGGGGCAGTCTTTTCGGCGTTGTTCTCGGCTCGCCTTGGCTCACGCATATCTCCAGGCATATCCTCAGTCAGCCTGTTGTACCCCATCCAAGCGGCTCTTAGGTTCAGCACGTAGTAGTCCAACCAGGGGGTCGTAGCCGAGCGGGCGGCTGTCTTAGGGTCATCTGAGAGTCCCAGAGGGTCGAAGCTGTCGGTCAGCTCATCCGTCTCACAATCAGAAGCGGTGCCGGAGTCCTTGCCGGTGGTCGACGCCTGCTCGTAGGTGTCCAGCATGGAGGTCGCCGCCGAGTGGGCGTCCCCGTTCTCCTTTGCATGCGTCATAATGACGGCCTCGGGCTCGTGGAAGGTATCGTTGTTGTATTTCTGGGCGGCGGGATTGTTGTTCACGGTCTCAGGCCGTTGTGGTACATCAGCTCGACGGGGCATGGTCCCCGGGGAGCAGCAGAGGCACAAGAGATCGAAAAAGAAAATAGACACTCAGAAAGTAAATAAAGATCTGCCCTTGGCGTCAGGACACCCTGCGCTGCGCCCGTGACACGACACGAGGCTCTGCAAATGTATTGCTTGACTGAAGGGAGCGTTAGCATCAACGTGTTCCAGTGTGCCTGATTAGCAATGCCCTGGGCGTCAGGACACCCTTGGTTGCGCATCAGTTGGACTTGTAAAAGAGAGGACCAACTGCACACGTTCAATGATGGTCCCCACGGCGGCTGGGTGCCGGCCAGTACGCACGTCAACCGGTAGATCAGGGGAGTATTATCATGTCTGGTTTGCAGGGATGCCAGAGATGCTGAAGCATTTTCAGCAGGCATTGTTTCATGTAGCTGACCCCATCTCGGGGGACGCGGCGCGCTTTCTTTACACGTTGTTGCTGACGCTCCCTTCAGTCAGGCAGTACTAATGAACAGCCACGTGTCTTGTCATAAATAGCGACCATCAACGAAAACAGCTCCTGATGCGTCATTGGCTCGGGTGCACCGAATGTTGTGACGATTTCAAGCATCATGCGGGATGGTCCCTGGACCAACAGCCTGATCCACACTTGTTGGTTTCGACGCCACTGAACGGCGTCACGGGTGGTGTCGAGGAACCCCAGGGCCTCGTCTTCCACCTCCTGCGGTGATCTGAGTGCTCGTACTTTAAGGCGCTGATGTGCTTCTTGAGGCGTGGGCGGTCTCGGCCGTCCAGGCTGCTGTCCGCCCACTCGTTTCGTGTGGCATCATCCCCGTGTCATGACGCTGAGGTGTGCTCCAGTGACATGACACGGGCCAATGTGTTCGCAAAGATCTACATGCAAGGAACAACAATGACTAAATGGGGCCACAGGGCGTCACACTGTGTGCGGTGGGGTTTGCTGAGTGTTACTGTGGGGGACGTCGGCCCTTCGGCTTTGCTCTCTTCTTCCTAGCTTTGCGGGTTTCACTGGCATCAGTGCTGCACTCATCTGAGTCGGCAAAGAGGCACCGTTCTACCGAGTCCAAAGGCTCAGGATCCGGTAGGGTGGATGCCCGCAGGTACATTGGTTGGGATGCCGGCGACAGTGCCTCTTTATCCCCAGAGGGGAGGCGTGTGTCAGACATCGTTTTGAGTCCCAGTGCCATCCAAACCGCCGGGGGGGGGGGGCACAAAAGGGGGAGGTGCACCCAATATCGAGCCCACTACAGAGTGAGGCGTTGGGAAGTCATCTGTTTCCCGGTTGTCTGACCTGGCCTTGGAGGGTGTGTTGAAAAGTGTCATAGCCACTGTGGCTTCCACATCGGAGTCACAATCAAACAGTGGTTGTGCACGCCCCTTGATTGGGGCTGCTGGGCTGGGTGTGTGTGAAATCTCCTGCTTATCTGGGGAAAGATACCTGAGGAGAGGGCGGTGTTGTCCACCTTTCTCGGCTAGGGCATCTGCCCTTTCATTGCCTGTTATGCGTTGGTGTGATGGGGACCATGCCCACCGAATTATGTGTTGCGCCATGTCAATGGCGAGCAGCAGGGCTTCCCACAGGTCCGAGTTAGGCACAGGGCCTGTGGGCAGGCACCATTGCAGTCGCCGCCATGTGTAGGCCTTGCCGGCCACGCCATCCAGCACATAGGTAGAATCCCCGAAAATGACTGTCTTTTGTGTGACTTTCACGACTGCCGAAATGGCCGCTTTTAATTCCGCTCGGTTGTTAGTCTGTTTTTCAAGTGTGTCCAATGGGGAGGAGAACTCCCAGTGCCCTTGGTGGCAACTGCCAAAACCCCCCACCCATCCGGCCTTGGGGTAGTATTTGGCTGAACCGTCAAAATGAAAAATGTGCCATCCCTCAGCAAGATAAAGTTGTTGGATGGCCATGACTTGTTGTGCCACTGTTGCTTTACGTTCATTGTGTTTTTGTTGCTTGGGATTGTTGTGCAGGGATGGTTGTGCATCATGCACTCGACAGGTGCGCCAGTTGATGTCCACTGCCTTGAATGTACCCTTTTTTTTTATCAAAAAGGCCAGTTCATAAGTGCCAGGGGCCACAGTGGACCAAGTTCGAAGTAAGATACAGATTTCGGCGAAGCCAGGGTATGCATACGGGCTGCAGCTCGTGACTGTGCCCCCATGGTTTCCCATTGAGGTTGGTGTAGTCATGTCATTGGTACTTCCCACTCATTTGGGTCCCAGTGCGTTTTGTGGCGTTTCAGTAGCGGTTGTAACGAGACTTCCCACAAGGTGGGGTCCCACTGCTCCCGCGGCCGCTTCCGTATCAGGTATATTGTCTGTCGGGCTGGTCGGGTTGTTTGCCAGTATTGTGTTGTCTTGTGTTTGCAGGCGTCTTGGTAGTACTGTGCCATGGCAGTCAGGTGTGTCTGTTGTTGCCACATGTAGGTCGCTTGTTAGTGGTGCAGGTCAAGTAGCTTGTTAGTGCCTGCGCTCAGCCTCCGGTATCGGTCGTTGACCATCAGCAGCAGTTTTGCGTCATCGTACCACATCCTTGGGTCGTCCTTCGCTTGTTCGTACCATTGCCTACGTATTTGGTATAGGTGTGCATGTGTGTCCTGCAGTCCTTGTGCTTGTCTCTGTTGGTCGACTAGTTTTGTGACAAGCCTGTGGTGGTCTGTTTTAGCCGTCAGTGCGTTGGTGTGGCCCATGTGTAGGGTGTGCAGGTGTTGTCTCGCCACCGCCTCTATGTGAGCTTTGTGGTATATGTCCCGTGCTTGCTGAGCGTGTGCATTAGCCAACCTGTCTGTGGTCGTCTTGTACTGTTCCCACCGCTGTGTGTCGACGTTGAGGCGCTGACGTTTCGTTATGTGGTCGTCTTCCCCTGTGTTAGTTGCTCGTGCGACGAACCATGCCACTGCCTCGCTATCGCCCGCGTTGCGTGCATCTTGTAACCATTGGCCGGGGTTGGTTGGGTCGGCCGTTGCGACCTCGGCCTTACGTTTGCGTTTCGCGCCGCACCACGTGGGCGCCCCGACGTGGTTCCGTAGGTTTTGGGGCGTTTCTCGCGGCGGAAGTGCCTGTGCCACGTATTTGGTGAGCCACAGGGGCGACGGTGGTTGTTGTGGTGTTGGGTCGGCGTACTTTCGTCTTAGTGTTTGGACGGACTGTATCATGCGAAACTGGAACAGGCCCACCTCCGTTCGCAGTTTGTGTCGTTCCGCAGTGGGTATGGCGTCGACGAGGGATAGTGGTATGAGCAGCCTGACACAGAGCCATAGTTCTTGGTTGTTCGGCCGTTTGCAGCCATCGGTGCGTGTATGGGGCCCAATCAGTCCAGCTCTTGCGCCACAGCTCCCAAAAGTCGCTCCAGGCAGGACAGTAAGCTAGTTTTGACTGTACTGATGCTCCGTGTTGGTGGCCACACTGGGAGCAGAGGCGGGGTGTCCGTTCCCAGGGGGGCGCCCATTCCCCACCAACGCACTTGCCCCCACAGCCACGGTGTCCACGCGTTCCGTCTGTAATGCTTCATGGGGAGCCAGCTCACCCAGTGTACGTCTGGTGTTTGTTTTTGTCTACGCACTTGCATGATCCATGCCTTGGCAGGCGTGGGCATGATCTGTCCTGTGATGACAATATCATGGGGTTGTGGTTGTTGGGAATCCATGGGCAGGTTGTCGCCCATATTGGCGAGGACGTCGGAGTGGTTGTTCCCCTGTATGTCCTGGTAGTCTTTATACGTGGTGGCTTGTTCGGGATTGCGGTGCCCTGGTGTCCATCGGATCGTCAGTCGTTTCGTGGTGGAGTTGAGGTACCCTATGTCGCGGTAGTCCTGGTCCTTGACCACTCCTTTGCGTTTTATAGGTGTGGCTTTCACCACACTCTGGTTGTCTAGTATAATGTCGTCTCCTGGCTTGGCCAGCTCGGAAGCTAAGGCGCAAGCGATCGTTTCGGCCCGATAAACCTGTTGTGGCCCATGCACCCGGAAGGCCGCACGGTATGTTCCGTTGTAGATGCCCCCTCCCGCTCGTCCGTGTCGTTTCGACCCGTCTGTGTACAACCTGGTGGTGGTGGGTTCTCCTGTGTAGTGTATGGTGATTCCGTGGAGTTTTTGCTGGTGGGGGAGTGCTTGACATACCTCGTGGGTTTCCTCAGGGGTTGGCTCATCGGGAGGGTTCATCCAGCTGTAGTCTAAGCGGTTGGTAGCTGGCCGTGTCTTCCCTGCATGCGTCTTCTGGTCCTCCTCTGAGCTCTCCGAGTCGTAGAGCCCCGCGGACAAGGGTCGGTGTTGTCGGGGTTGGGATATACGCTGATCCACCGTCCCCCCTAGGGCTCGGACGGCGTCTATGTATTTATATTGGGTTGCGGTGAGGTGTTGTGTAGGGCCGGTGTGCCGTAGTTCTTGTTGGCCAATTGTGACCCACCGGGTGATGTAGGACCACCACAGCTGGCGTAGGCCAAGTCCCCCGTGACTGAGGTTGGTAGTCAGCCGGTGTTTGTTCATTTGTTGTTCTACCCCGGGTGTATCCCTGATGAACTGCAGCAGTATGTCGTCCCAGTGCGCCATTCGTGTCCTATTTCCAGGGAACAGTCCCCTGTACGTCCAACGGGGGATAAGGACGGCGTTGATGATGGCCACCTTTTCGTAGGCGTTGAGCGGCAGGGTCCTGTACGCCGCTACGTCGTGGTGTAGTTGTGTAGTGACCATGTCCCATGCTGTGTCTTCTTGTGTGGGGTGGGCAAGCACATGCCCCAGGTATGTCATTATAGGTGGCCGCACGGGGATGAGCTGATGCCGCCACGTGATGGACGTTAGGTCGTAGTCCTTAGCCCAGTGGCACACTTCAGTTTTGTCTTTGTTGAAGCGTAACCCCATTGTGTAGGCCACGTCGTGGAGGCTTTCCAGGGTGTGCAGCAATGCTTCCTTCGTGGGCGCACGCACAGCTATGTCGTCAACGAACACGTACAGTCGGGCTCCCGGGCATCGTTCCATGGTTTCACATAATAGTATGTCGTAGTAAAGGAGAAATAGTGTTGGGGAGAGGGGGCACCCCTCCTTCATACCCGTGGTGGGTCGTATGGGTAGGTCCTTTCCGTGTAGGGTTAGTACGGCCGGTGTATGCTGGTATATTTCCCCCAACATCCGTATGATGTTTTCTGGTGCCCCTGCCTCCTTGACGATCCCGTTCAGCATGGGTCGGGGGACTGAAGGAAAAGCTTTGGCCACATCAAGCAGGGCCACGTACCCGTCCTCAACGTGCAGGTCGTTTAATAGTTTCGTGGCTAACGTTGTGGTGTTTCGGCCCTGTGTGGCGCCGTGTTGTATGTCCAATAGTCCCGGGGTCAAGGCCCCCGATATACGCGTCAGGAGGAGGCGTGTGAGTATGCTATATATGGCCGTGGATACGTAGATTGGCCGGTAGTTTCGTGGGTCCTGGGGATCCTTCTTTTTATAGATGAGCACTACCCTGGAATGCAGCCAAGCCACTGGGATGTGCTGTCCGTTCTAGACTGCAACGATTGCCTGGTATAGTTGCCGCTGCACGTGGTCCGGTAGGTGCCGGAGCAGGTGTGGGGGGACACCGTCAGGTCCGGCAGATTTGTTCTTTGGTGCCCGAAGGCACCGCAAGTACTCCTCGTATGTGGGGGTCGTTGTGTTCCACGTGCGGTGCCGTACATGTTTCCGTATGGGTTGTCGGCATGCGTCTTCGTCGTATGTTGGGTCGCCCGCAAAGTGGTTGAGTACGTACCGTGTTCCTCCTATTGGGGGCTGCGGTGTGTCTTGGGCTATGAGTCCAGTGCGCCATCTCTTGACCATTTTATAAAAATAGCCCGATTTGTCACTGCTGCTCGGCGCAGTTTGCCGATTTGTCTCCGTATGTGTTGCTCTTGTATTTCCCCGTACTCTCGTAACCGTGCTTTGGGGTCCGTGGTTTCCGACCAGTTTGCGGTGGTCGCTGTCTTTGCGCGCGTGGGTTGTCGTGGCCGCGCCGCGTGCGTTATAGCCGAAAGGATCCGTCGTGCCGTGCGTAGGGGTGGGTCGTTGTTTGTTACGGGTAGTGTGGATATGGTGTTAGTATACCGTTGAAATTGTTTCGTATACCACTTCGCGACTGTGGGCTGTGGTTATCTGCGTGGTGGGTCGGGGGCCCCTATCCTCCATCGGACCCCAAGCACGACCAAAGCATGATCCGACATGGGCATTTGTATGGTGTCATAGTAGGTCCGGGGTATGTTCGGTATTTGTTGCCTAATCAAGATGGCGTCTAGGCGACGTGGGCGTCCATGCCTAGGGATGCGGGTATAGTATTGCCGGGGGTCCGGGGGTTGGCTGCTAGCGTGCAAAGGGTCCGGGAACACTCCGTTGGCCAGGTCTTCCTGCCACGGGCGTGTCGGGTTGGGTGACCAAATGTCATCGTTGTAGTCCCCCATAATGATGTCGTATGGTCTCAGGGACTGCAGAAATAGGTCTACCTCTTGTTTGTCCTGTTGGTTGAATTTGGAGTACACACACGCAATGGTGCGGCAGGGGCTGTTTGGGAGCTGTATCCTGATGGCCCCTGCCAAACCGTTGGGTGAGCATAACGTTTCGAGTATGTGGGGGACCACAGGGATGCGGACAATGAAAGGTATCCGTGGTTTGGTCCCAGGCGCAGCGTAGCACTTGTAGTCGTTGTTGAGTGCTGTTGTGGCTGCCTCTGGTTTAGGGAAACCCGGTCTATACTCCTGGATGCAGCAAAGGTCGATACGGCACTGGCTGATTAGGTGGAGGGTATTGGCCTAGCGTTGCAGGCTGACGGATTCCTGTGCTCCTTGTATGTTCCAGGAGGCTAGTTTCATGTCATGGTCCTTCGCGGTGGTTGCGTCGTCTAGACTGTCATACCGTCGATTGGTGTTGACCACCAGGTGCTGAGCATACTCCTCAATGTCTAGCAACGGTACGGGGGGTCCCCGCACATCCCCGCATCCCTGCCGGAGATGATATATCCTACGGTGCCAGGGGTTGGGGTGCACATCTCCGCATTGGAGGACCCACTTGGTGTTATACCGCGTGTTATATGGGCTGGTTACCGTGGTGATCGTGACAGGTGCATGGTAGCGGCATGGCGCTGCCGTGATAGGGGCGGTCGGGGTGTGGAAGAAACAGACGATATAGAGGAGGAGTAGGCCTGGCTGCCATATACGGTAACTATGGGGGTTGGGGCCCCGTGCGTAACCGTGCCGGTGCCGTAACGGCGGGGTATAACGTCTGCGGACTCTCCGGTTCACGGGGAGAAGATACACCAGCCCCTCAGTATATGTGGGGGCCAGGAGTAGGAGGAGGGCCATAATGGCGATGCAGGGCATGAGGAACAGGCACCTCACTTTTTCCCTTTGCCCTGCGGGTTTTTTGGCGGCCCCTTTCCTTTCCCCTTGTGTTTGTTGTCCACGGTGAAGGCAGCCGTACTGTCTGCTTGTTGTGTGGATTGTGGCGATGCAGGTGCTGCCTTCTTCTTTTTTGGTGGTGGCGTTGTTTGTGTGGGCGTTTTCTGTGGTGTCTTGTTGTGGGCCTTGGTTTTTCTGTGCTGGGTGTGACTGCCGTACGTGTGTTGTGGTTAATTTTGCCGGGTTGTCTGGTTGTCGGACGGGGGTTTCATCCGTGTCCATGGTGGCCATATTTGGGTGGGTGTCCGATGGGGTGTCGTCGTTAGTGGTATGGCCGAGTTCGTTCAGGATGGCCTCGTCCCAGTCTGCCACGTTCATGGGTTCCGGCTCTGCGAGCAGCTGCTTTTCCCTGTTGATTTCCTTGATGACGCGTTCAGTCATCATGTCTGAGCCCACTTGTTTCCCCGCCTTCATTCGTCTCCTGAAGGCCGCGTCGTCGCCCGTTTCCTGCGGCATTTTGTGTGCGAGCATCTGGTCGATGCGCTCTGCCGCTTGTGTGTCCGTGTTGTCGTCTCCTAGAGTGATGTGGACGTATTCACCGGGTGCCACTCCGATGTATTGTGCGGCACTGAGGGCCACTGCTGTGGCGTACTGGTATTAGAGTGCGGCGTAGGTGCAGCCCGCGTCGCTCCACATGTTGGGTTCCGGCTTCCAGCTGGTCCAGCATCCAAAGAATGATGCTACGACTTTCGCCGTGTCGTCTCCTGCGCCCTGTGTCCACCCTACGAACACCGTCGTGGTGTCGTGCCTAGTCGGTTTTGGTGGCCGCTTGATGTCCCTAGAGCGGCTCGTGGACTGTGTCTAGTTGTTGCGGTTGAGGATGACGTTGGTCATCACGTGGACCAGTAGCTTTTCATGCCCTTTAGTAATTTGGCAAATAAGCGTCGGTCTGCGTCTGGGTGGAATTGTACCAGTAGACGGTATGAGTCCACTGGTCGGAACCCCTTGAGGAAGGATGCGATGCTCCTTCCTAGCTCGAGCTGTTCCCTGTCCAGGTCGTCCAGTATCTCCTGTACGAACGTTATTCTGTCTTCTTTGTGTTCGGTGTATTGTTGTCTCGGTATATACAGGCTCTTATAGTCCGTTTCGGTGAGGCAGTAGGGTCCAGGGTTGCCGGCGTTTTTCTCCTCTTGTTTTATGGTCTGCAGTGCTTGTGTCAAGCGAGGCAGCAATTGCATGGGCAAGTGTAGTCTCCAGGCGTGCGACCCACTTTGCCCCGCGGTGTGTTCGGATGCGCACTTCCACCGAAAAGTGTTGTGGGGGTCTTTGCTTGCTATGGTGGATGCGACGTCAGACTGGTGGCCGTTGATCCGTTTGATAAATGCGTCTCGCGTCCTAATGCCCGTTTCTGGTGGGCACTCCACTACGATTGTGGTCTTGGCCGGTTCTGGTTGTAGTGTGTCTGTGCGGTCTTCCAGTCCCACTTGTATGGGTGTGCCCTTCGTGAGTGCGTATGTTTTGTGCGTGGGCTCGTGTCCCATCTTTATGGTGTTGTCCAGGTGGAGGGCCATGATGGGTTCGGGTTGTAGGTGGTCGACCATAGTTTCGTGTTCCGGCAACCACTTGCGTACGGGGAATTCGTCGAACTGGTATGCCCCTTACATAGCGGGCCAGTTTGCGCAGGGGGGCGCGGTGGAGGCAGTCCATGCGGTAGGTTTGTAGTGCTGTGGTGTCTTGGCGGTCCGCCTCGTAAGCCAGGATCAGCTCCTTGGCCCCCGGGTCGCCGAGTGCCCGTAGGACTTGGTCAACCCGTTCGTCCTCGCTTCCGCCCCATTCCGCTTGTATGGCGGCGCGCTGCATGCGTCGTTCATGGTTGCGGCGGGTCCCGGTTGCCTGTGGCAGTAGTAGGTATGTCTTGTTCCGGATGTCTGGGTTCCCTTGATGGTCGGCTTCCGTGTGTACTGTGTATTGGTGTGCCTCGGCCATCTCGGATACCGTGTGTATACCGTCAGAGTCTGCCTCATGCCTCACCGTCATGACGTCGCGCAGTTTGTGTTGCGCAAACAGAGGGAGTTGGTAGGTGTTCCTGGCATACCATACCCCTTCTTGTGTTTGCCTCCTGATGTGCTCCGTGGTCACTGCACGGTTTGGGTGCTTTGTTAAGTAAGTTTTTAGCCTGGTTTGTGCGTCGTACACAACTGAAGCCTTCAATGTGTCTTGTTCTGCTGTTGTCATTGGTTGTTGTGACGCGCCTGTGTTGAGCTTTACGAGTTCTTCTATGAGCTGGTACTCTGTTGGTGTGTGTATGGGTAGTTTGTCCAGTGGGTTGCTGCCGTCTTCGTGGAATGTGTATGCCTGTGTGTCCTCTTGGGGTGGAGGGGGGACGTACCTAAGCCCTTCGGTGTGTTGGTCAGGTGGTGTGCTAGGTTCCCCATTCTGCGGGGGTTCGCGCTCAGTGGTATCCTCTGATGGGGGGTTTGAGGTTGACTCTAGGATGTCCGGGTTTTCCATTTCGTCCCCTTGGTCTTGCACACCAGTGTGCAGTCCGGACGCGTTTCTTTCGTAGTTTTCTGTCAGGGTGCGCACCATGCCATGGGGCGGGGCGTTGCTATCCGGGCCTGTGTTTGGTTCCACATCACCATCTTGCGTGGCATCCGGCACCCATTGGGTGTGTTGTGGGTAGACCATGTCTGGGGTAACGGATGTGATTCTGTCATGGCGTACGTCCGAAGGGTGGTCGGGTGGCACCCAGTCGGTGATGTCATACTCCAGGAGCACGTCGCGTTTCAAGGGTTGGACCAGAAAGAGCCAGTATCGTATGGATATGGCCATTTGGAAGCCCTCCCTCGTGCCCGTGAGGACATGCAGTCTGTGTCTTGCGATGTGGTAGTATGGGAGGTCAGTCCTAAGGTGTACTTCCCACAGTTGGCCTGTTGTGCTGGTAAGCCTCCTCCACACGTTGTATGCCAAATGCACTGGCGGGTTGGGAGTTGCGCATGGATCCGTGTATGTGAGGAGTCTGTTGTTGTAGATTTGTATGTGGAAATACACATATGTTGGGTCATCCGGGGGTGGGGGGTATCTTTGGTTGCAGCGTGCCGCGGCACAGTGGGCATCTTAGCAGTCGTGGGTCGTTGGAGCAGTTCTGGCACAGCCTGTGCCTGGGGTCGCAGCTCAGGCGTGTATCCGCGGGGCTGTCCAAGCATACGGGGCAGTCCTCTAGGGCCCGTCCACCGTCATCCGTGTTCCACGCGTGTTTGTGGACGTCGTCGTCGGGCTGGCGGGGTGGTGGTGCCGCCAGCAAGAGCGGTAGCAAAGCGTTGTGCACCTCAGTCCCCATGTCCCCCGGCGGTGTGGTCTGGGCTGCGTGTTCCACTGCGGGTGTGGTTGGTCCGGGTTGGGCTCTGTGTCTCCGTCTTGAGTCGGGTCGTGGACCCAGCTCGTTGGGCTCGGGTAGGGGCGATTGCGTAGGCATTGTGTTCGGCGGATCTTCCTGCGTGGTGAGTCACCCATGACTTGGTCAGTGGTGTCTTCATATGTCCGTTTCATGCGTAGGTTTCCTTGGTTCCCGGGGGGGTGCTGCTCGTCCCAGTGGGTGGTGCTCTTGTGCCTTTTGGGTATTGGTTGGTGGGTAGGTTCCCCGTCCGCCTTTCGTTTGTGGTGGTTATATACCAGTGTTGTCGATTGATGCTCCTGGTTCGCCATGGGTACGTGGTCTGTGCGCCTCCGTTTTTGTCCGGGGGGAGTGTTGTCCGCGGTGCGTTTGCGTAGCATCCTAGGTGTTTGGTACATATGTGTTGTGTATTGGTTGTATCGCGTGCGTTTCGCAGAGGGTGTTGATGGGCTGGGACCGGGGTTAGGTTCGACATCCCCGTCACTTGTGACGTCGCGTAACCATCCGTCCGGGGTGTCCTCCACGGTCGGTCGGGGGCCCGTCTCGTGTGGTACTGGCGTGTGGTAGGTTTGCGAGGTGGTGGCTGGTATGGCCTCTTGCCAGGATTCTTGTCGTGGGTATAAGGGGTCTGGGGACATCACGTTGTAGAGTCGCCGTGGTACCAAGTCTGGGGTATCCGGTTGGTGTATGGGAAAATACTTGCATGTGGTGCAGCGGAAGTACACAAAGTCGGCCATGTTGCATCGGGGGCAAACTACATCGATGGCTGTGGTCATGTTTAATCCTACCGGTGAGTGGTGTTTTTGTGTTTTTACAGTCAACTCGGAAGTTTCCAAGGGGGCGGGTCGTGGTGTGCCTGGGTCATGTATCCCGTGCACCGGGGGTGCCTCTGGTGATGGCACCTCCAATGTGCCATGCGTGGAAGACGGTTCTACACGTGGTGCGGGTGTGTTGTGTCCAAAGGGAGGGGTGGATGCGCGTCGCTTTCTTTGCAGTGCCTCCGTGAGTGCCTGTGTCGCGTAATTGTATAGTTTAGCGGGGTATTGTGGTGGTTGTGGTATAGTGGTATAGTGGTATAGTGGTATAGTGGTATAGTGGGGGTTGGAGGCCGTTTCGATCTTGCTAGCCAGCCGGGTGATCATCTCTCTGTGCTGGGGGGGGATGTCGTTCCCTGTGGTCTGCGCATCTTCAGGCCCCGGGTTCTTTTCGATATCACCGTTGACGGTGCGGTCCCGCAACAACCCAGTGAGGGCGGGGGGGTGTCGTCGATTGTTGGGGGGTGCCTGCCTAGATGGTGGGTCGCAAGGCAGTTCCTCTCCCATGAGGGGGGGGGGTGTCCCGAGGGGTAGGGGGGTTCCTCACGATACTGTGGCAATAGCACGAGGGGATCTGATCCAGGAAATGCGTGTATTCTGGTCATTGTCGCAGGTGCCTGTCCAGTCCGATGCCCGTCGGTCGGGACTTGCGCGGCGTACCCGCGCGCTGATGGCCGGTTTGAGGCCATATATGACATTCCTGTCTGGTTATCGTGTACTGCCTGTCGCTGGTCAGCAGACTGGGCGTCACCGGGGGCGTCAAGCGCGCCCACACCGGTGTGTAGAGCGGGAGAGTAGGCGGTGGTCAAGGGCCCAGCCGGGTAGGTGCCAGTAGCGCCTGCCATCCACACGCATGGTCGGCAGGCGGGCACGTTCACACGGCCTGTCGCCTTCGCAGCCCGTTGCCTGTCTGTCTAGCCCCGCGCTGTTGATGGCCGGGTTGGGGCCATATATGACATTCCTGTCTGGCTGTCCTGTGCTGTCCGTTGCTGGTCAGCACAAAGAGCATCACCGGGGCCAAATAAGGCGCCCACACCAGTGTACCCGGGTAAATAAACTGCGGCCGGGTAGGCAGTGGCCAAGGTCCCGGTCGAGTGGGTGCCAGCGGCACCAATCATTAGCGAGCATGTCTGAGGAGCAAAATCCTTACGGCCGACTTGCCACCGTGCGGTCACCGTGCGGTCGACGCGGTCCGTTCCGGGTTGTCCGTTCCGGCTGTTCACTATGGAGAGTGGCGCAAGGCAGGTGTTGGGAAGGTAGCCACAGTCTCCCGCTGTTCCCCTCATGCATATGTATGCACATACCACCACATCAGGTGACGCGGTATCTCGTTGGTCAGGGGGTGGAATAGTGGGGATGTTGGGGATGACCGTCCCCAGTTCCCCCTTGTGGGTCCTGGGTCGGCGCCTCGAGGAAGGAGCCTTCCTCGCGGCTGCCGGGGGGGTGCCTGATGTTCTTGCTGTGCGGCCACCACGTCCGAGCCTCCAGTGAAGGGGAAAACCCCCGCCTGTCCCCAGCCGGATGGTTCCGGTCCCTGTTCTGGTGCCTGCTCTGCGTGTGCATCGTGCCACGGTGCCCTTTCCCCGTGGATCTGAGGGGGTCCGGGCTGGTGCACGGGGTGCTGGTCTGGTGCGTCCGGTGTGTGTTACACTTGCTGGTGCTATTGTGGGTGCCCCGCTACCGGCACCGGCTCGGGAAACGGGTAGACACCCCTGTCCGTTGGTTGTTGGCGGGGGGCATGCGGGTCCGCCGGTGGTCGTGTGCGATCCCTTGAGAGCCACATGTCCAGATATCCCGTTGCCGGTTCGGCATCTGTGCGTCGCTGCATCGGTGGCTCGGTTCGCAGGATCTCGAGCGCAGCTGCATTCTGCTCGCTGAACCTGGCCCAGGTTCCTGAACTGTTCTCTGGCAGTATGTGCTGTCCATGGCGGTCGACGACTGCCCGATATTGCACCTGTGGTTCGTGCTGTGGCTGTGGTACGTACAGTGGTTCACTGTGGTACACCGGCTGTGCCGCCGTGTGTTCCATGCGTGTGGCTGCCCGATATTGCACCTGAGGTTCGTGCTGTGTCTGTGGTACATACAGTGGTTCACTGTGGTACACCGGCTGTGCCGCCGTGTGTTCCATGCGTGTGGCCGCCTGCTGTGGGAGGGGCTGTCGGTTTACGTCCCTGTGTCCGTGTTGGAGGGCAGGGACCGCACCTGGCACCTCCGGGCTGTGAGGATTGTGGTAGAAACGCAGCGGTTCCGCCACAGGAGTTGGGGGGCAGAGGGGTGGGTGTTGAGGCTGCTGTCCGGGTTCATGCAGGGAGACTTGTCGTTCCCCTTGGCGCGTGTCGATGCTCACGCAGTAGCGCCGTCGTGCCTGTGGTTCCGCCTCGCCTTGTGACAGTTCTGCCTGGGTGCGGGCCTGGTCACTGTGTCTGTCAGCGCTGCGTTGTGGCGCTGAGGCCTCAGGCGTCACGGTTTGCTGTGGTTGTTGGATCGACCGGCAGATTCCTGCTACAGAGTCCGCAAGGGACGTCATGGCCCGCAGGGCCTGGGTGAGTTCGCCCTTGGAGCTGTGCTTCCGGGACTTTTTCCGTCGGATGTAGCTGTCGCAATCGCTGTCGCTGGTGCTGTCGCTGTCTGTGTCTCTCCGCGACCGTCTGCCTCCTCCCTTCAGACCCACCAATCGCAACGTCAGGTGGATGCGTCCGGTTGTGGTCGTGGTCGGGGTCGGGTCGTGGTCTCCGAGCGGCTGTCCTTGGTAGAACAGCCGCTGGTGTTGTGGTGGGGGTAGGTGTGGCGTGAGGTGATGGAGGGCATGTTTGATGCCCTTGACTGACCCGGCTGCCGGGAGGCAAACCGGGGGTCCGGCGCCGCTCACGATCACCGACCTACAGCGCCACGCAGGGTGGGGTTGAGAGGGGGGGGTGGATCGATGCGAGAACGCCGTGTTGCGGCTATTCCTAGTTCGCGAGCAGTGCGGTGTATGCGATGGCAAAGGTGTCACATGCAACACAGGGTGTATGCCCGGTCGTCGGTGTGGTTCCTGCGTAGAAACCTGCGCAGCGGGTACGGTGTGGTTTGAGTGACACGGACGGGGAGCAGGGCTCCGCACCGTCGTTATGGTTGGCGTTGTTGGCGGGGAGCGTCGCTCCGCTCCGCCGTTGGCCGTTTCGTAGTGTGTCGCGATGTTTTGGTACGTTGTCTGGTTGGTGGTGTTGGCTGGCGGGGAGCAGGGCTCCACTCCGCCGTCTCCGTTGAGTAGCAGGAGCAGGATGATGTGTGTCATCAATCCTATGTAGCACAGGGGTCGTGGTCTCCATGGGGCCATTCGGTTACGTCGTACAGAGGTATGCCAAGGGCGGGGAGCAGGGCTCCGCACCGCCGTTATGGTATTCTCCGTCCTGTCGGTTGTGTCCGGCTGTTGGATGTCGGTGTCTGCGCGGGGAGCTGAGCTCCGCACCGCCGTCATGTTGTTCTCAGTCCTGTCAGTCATGCCCGGTGGCAGGTTCTCGGTGCCCTGGCGGGGAGCTGAGCTCCGCACCGCCATTGGGGAGATGTTTGAGCAAGAGGTATACCTGCCACGCGGCGGTGCGGCATCCGGCAGTCTCGGGCCATCCGAACGGCGAGCGTCTGCAGCACTGGTGCCAATAACAGACCGGCCGACGTTGTACGTGGTGGTGTTGTACGCCGGCGACTGGGCGGTCTGCTTGAGGTCCTGCATTCCAGCATTGTTGATCGCGGTGTTGAACGCAGTGGGGACGTTGTAGTGGTAATGCTGCCTGGGTCCCGCAGACTTCAGGGCCTTTTGGTCTCGCTGGTCATCTTCGCCGTCTCCCTATATGTTGTGGCATTCCGGGTCATAATGATTCTCCATAGTCTCGTAGACTCCGGGCTACTCGTCAGGTGCGTTCTCGTTCACCTCTGTGGTCTCAGCCATGTCCATCACCTCGCCGACGTCTCCAGCGTTGCGCAGGGCAGAAGTATCGGGGGCATACTTGATATCCTGGCTGGTGGCCGTCTCCGTGATTGCCTGTTGTTGTTCGGCATCGTCAATCTCTGCCCTCGAGACGCCCGACTTGTCGATGAAATCGTCTGTCGCTGAGTCAAAGCGGGTGTACTTGATCTCGTTCCCCTTCTGCGCAGTGATGGGCCCGGGATCGTCAGAGAGGCCCAGGGGGTTGAAACAGTCGGCCAGGTTGTCAGCTGCTTGGTCGATGATATCGCTGGAGTCCTCAGTAGTGGCCCAGGCCTGCACGTAGTTGTCCAGCATGGCGACAGTTGCTGCTCTCATCGGAGTCGAAGGGGTCGGGAGTGGAGCGGTGATCGTACCAGTAGCTCCTTCGACAGAGGTGCGTCCATCCGATCCCACGGCGGCAGGTATGTCAGCCGGGACGGTCGGGTAAGTCTCTGCCACCTCCGGGAGGTGCCGCATTGCATTCTGCCCCACGCTGGCGTCTTCCATGGACGAAGAAATGGTACCGAAAAAAAATAGACATGAAAAAAAATAGACAGTCAGAAAGTGAGCACTGCCTTGAATGTACCCTCCTGTATGAAATGCATGAGCGAGTTGAAAAACTTATGTACGACGGCGTGGTTACCTTTTAGCGGCTCCCATGTGAGCAGCGCTTTCAGCTCCTGGTGAACATAATGTTCAAATGTGGGTTCATTGTTCGCTGTGGCCGAGTAGCAAGTCGCCCAGTGTGCCTTGCGGGCGTGCCCAGGGGACAAGCCCCGGCGTGGTATTGAACGTGTGTTCCAGCGGGAAATGCATCCAGCGTCCTGTTTTACCATTCACCGTCCATTCCCCGAGGCACTCCACCATGAATCTGTGTGTAAAATGCACAGTTGTGCAAGGCGTGGAACACAGTTTCCTTCGCTCCACACAAGGGGCAGGCTGAGTCTTGTAGCCATGGTTCCAGGCGGTGCCATACTTTGAGTTTGTGCCACATGCAGTGATATGCAAAATCTTTTAGGCTCGGGGTAGGTTTGCAGGCCAGAAAGCCTTCCAATCGTTGGGCTCCGCACGGTGCTGTATCTTCTTGGAAGGCGCTATGTATGCCAAACAGGAGGACTTCGCCCAACAGAATGGCCACACAGCTGGCGGAGAGCAGTCGTTTATATGGAGCGCCTGATATTGCTGCGGCGCCTGTTGGTAGATGGATAGCCATGAGCGTGAGATACATTGGTGCATGTGTGGGTGCATGACTAGGAAACTGTCAAACAGTTGTGCCACCGTCAGCACTCCCTGTCTGATGAGGTGAGGGGCAAAGTATGTATTGTGATGCTTGTTACAAGAGACTGTGGAGTGCCACCGCGGTAGATCCTTTAACGCAAGCGAGAGCTTGACTTTGATGCCTTTGCGCGCAAGGGAATATGCTGTTTAACTGTGAGCGACGTAGCCTTCTCCTTTCATGGGTGGCCCAAACTGCGTCACCGCAAGTACCTTGTGGCTAGTGGGAATTCCGTATCGTGTGCAGAATTTGACAAATGCCTGCATTACATACATTGGCATAATTGAGGGGGAAGTCAACGCTGCCACTGCAGCTGTTCCTCCGTGGGCAGCGAGCCATGTTTGTGGCAAGGGTACCGAGTACCCCCCTTGCTTGTGCTGTGAAAGCTGGTGGGTTGTGATGCCCCAACCGTCAAAACACAAGAGGATGTTGTATACAGTATTGAGGGCTGAGACTACGGACCGATCAGCAACATAAGCCCTAGCAGTCAGCAATAGCGTGGGGAGAATCCACGTCTTTAGGGTAGTGATTTTCTCTGGTATGGACAGTGCAATGGTGGCTGCAATGCGCGCTCTACGGTAAGCTTCCCGCAAGGGAGACCGAATCTTGCATAAACTGCAGTGCTTCTGATTGTAGGGTACCTCTCGTGACATATGCCGACTTGCCTACATTTTGTTGTAGGCCGCTAACCGCTGAAAATCGCTGGAGCTCATGGAACACCTGTTTTAGTTGTTGCTTGGTGGTCTCCTGACCAAACGTGATGAGGAAGTCATCTACACAAAGATACATGCCCATCCTAGCACGCAACTGCCGTAGTGGGTAAATGATAATGGCAGCACAAAAGGAGAAGAGTTGGGGAGAAAAAGGGTCGCCCTGACCTATGCCTGCTTCTTGGTAAAATTTCACCTCCTTGATGGCCGCACTGCCCACTAGGAAGTGATATTGTGATCTTAGTGAGGAGATGACAAGGTTCACAAATGTGGGTGGGAAGGAGAAAAAGGTGAGGGCCGCAGTGATGAAATTATGTGAGAGCGTGGGAAAGGCGGTGCGGTAGTCTATGGTGAGGAGCATCATGGACTCCGCCGTGTCCCATTCTCCTCTGACCCCCGAAAATGTGGTGCTGCATTTGTCGGTGTTTAATGCACTCCACTTGTTGGGGGGGGGGGGGGGGGGGTTCTGGCGCAGAATGTCTTCAACCTTATGAGAAGGGCCGTCATGAACCACTTCTTTTTCAACTGCTTGAGTGCAACTCGACTGTGGATGCCCCTGCTGTTTTTGGGATGCACCTGATCAGGCCTTTGTTCCAGGCTTCTGGGAAATTTTCATCTTCCTGTGTGTGTCGCAAAATTTCTAGCATGCCGACAAAAAAGAATTCGTGAAATTCTTGATATATGTTCAGAGCAAATCCATCAATGCTTGGAGAGGCTCCTGGGAATTGCCTCTTGAGAGCCTCCTGTACCATTTCCAAGGACAGTGGTTTGAAAAGTGCTGGGGCCAGCCTCTTCAGCGATGTTGGGATTGGGAGGGATTGCATCCACTGTGCACACTGTTCCGGGGTTCCGCCCCCCTCCTTGGAGATGCCACTCCAGTGGTCACTCCAGGCCTTGGCTACCCCTACTGAATCAGTAACAAAGGAACCGTATTCATTTCTGATCCAGGCCACTTGGTTAGCTTTCTTTAGGTTGAGCATAAGTCTGTCAACCTGTTTACGGCGTTGTTTATGTGATTCCTCACTGATGTCTGCCCCTGCGAGCAACCCTTTGAGTTCACCTAACTGGTGCAAGCCCATCCTGTCTTCTTCACATGGTGCTGGGACGCACAGCATAGAAGGTAAAAAATGGCAGGAAAATGCTGAGCATATTGCTCAAGATATTTGGGGATGCTCAGCATTCATGCTCAGCAAATGGGACTCATATTGCAGGGTTGATCTCGGAAGTCCCAGCCAAAATTTCTTCCGAGCTCCCCCGGCACGGTCGGCTGGGAAGCCCATGGAACATTCCTACCGATATCGGTTGCGTTTTGGGGGGCCGATCTGGCTGCCAAAACTTCCGAGCATCTTTCCGAGGGATTTCAAAAACTTCCAGGCGTTTTTCCATCGGTTTTTTGTACAATGAACTACACCGTTCTTGGTTCCCAAATCCCACACCTCAGCAAAGAAACACACAAAAAGGCAAGCATGACGGTTCACTTAACACCTCTACTGCTAGCGGAATCCACTGAGATTAGACACCGCCCCATTGTTAGAGGGTGGGGGAGGGTGGGGGAGGGTTGGGAGAGGGTTGGGAGAGAGTGGGAGAGGGTTGGGAGAGGGTGGGAGAGGGTTGGGAGACGGTTGAGAGAGGGTTGGGAGAGGGTGGGAGAGGGTTGGGAGACGGTTGAGAGAGGGTTGGAAGAGGGTGGGAGACGGTTGGGAGAGGGTTGGGAGAGGGTGGGAGAGGGTTGGGAGAGGGTGGGAGAGGGTTGGGAGAGGGTGGGAGAGGGTTGGGAGAGGGTGGGAGAGGGATGGGAGAGGGTTGGGAGAGGGTGGGAGAGGGTTGGGAGAGGGTGGGAGAGAGTGGGGGAGGGTTGGGAGAGGGTTGGGAGAGAGTGGGAGAGGGTTGGGAGAGGGTGGGAGAGGGTTGGGAGACGGTTGAGAGAGGGTTGGAAGAGGGTGGGAGAGCGTTGGGAGAGGGTTGGAAGAGGCTGGGAGAGGGTTGGGAGAGGGTGGGAGAGGGTTGGGAGAGGGTGGGAGAGGGTTGGGAGGGGGTGGGAGAGGGTTGGGAGAGGGTGGGAGAGAGTGGGAGAGGGTTGGGAGGGGGTGGGGGAGGGTTGGGAGACGGTTGAGAGAGGGTTGGAAGAGGGCGGGAGAGGGTTGGGAGAGGGTTGGGAGAGGCTGGGAGAGGGTTGGGAGAGGGTGGGAGAGGGTTGGGAGAGGGTGGGAGAGGGTTGGGAGAGGGTGGGAGAGGGTTGGGAGAGGGTGGGAGAGGGTTGGGTGAGGGTGGGAGAGGGTTGGGAGAGGGTGGGAGAGAGTGGGAGAGGGTTGGGAGGGGGTGGGAGAGGGTTCACAGGGGGTGGGAGAGGGTTGGGAGAGGGTGGGAGAGGGTTGGCAGAGCGTTAGGAGAGAGCCCCTGGTTGTGAAAATCTGAAACGGTGGGCCCCTATAGGGGGGCGGATAGTCGAGCTCACTTTGGAGCCTTCTAATTCTGCGATGGTGTGGTAAAATTCCACAAAACAAAGTTGTGGTGAAAGCTGGTGGTTGGGGCTTTACATAGAGCCCCTAGTTGTAAAAATCTGAAACAGTGGGCCCCTATAGGGGGGCGGATAGTCGAGCTTACTTTGGAGCCTTCTAAATGTGTGATGGTGTGGTAAAATTCCACAAAACAAGGTTGTGGTGAAAGCTGGTGGTTGGGGCTTTACATAGAGCCCCTAGTTGTGAAAATCTGAAACAGTGGGCCCCTGTAGGGGGGCGGATAGTCGAGCTTACTTTGGACCCTTCTAAATGTGTGATGGTGTGGTAAAATTCCACAAAACAAGGTTGTGGTGAAAGCTGGTGATTGGGGCTTTACATAGAGCCCCTAGTTGTGAAAATCTGAAACAGTGGGCCCCTATAGGGGGGCGGATAGTCGAGCTCACTTTGGAGCCTTCTAAATCTGTGATGGTGTGGTAAAGTTCCACAAAAAAAAGTTGTGGTGAAAGCTGGTGATTGGGGCTTTACATAGAGCCCCTAGTTGTGAAAATCTGAAACAGTGGGCCCCTATAGAGGGGCGGATAGTCGAGCTCACTTTGGAGCCTTCTAATTCTGTGATGGTGTGGTAAAATTCCACAAAACAAAGTTGTGGTGAAAGCTGCTGATTGGGGCTTTACATAGAGCCCCTAGTTGTGAAAATCTGAAACAGTGGGCCCCTGTAGGGGGGGGGCGGATAGTCGAGCTCACTTTGGACCCTTCTAATTCTGTGATGGTGTGGTAAAATTCCACAAAACAAAGTTGTGGTGAAAGCTGGTGGTTGGGGCTTTACATAGAGCCCCTAGTTGTAAAAAAACTGAAACAGTGGGCCCCTGTAGGTGGGCGGATAGTCGAGCTCACTTTGGAGCCTTCTAATTCTGTGATGGCGTGGTAAAATTCCACAAAACAAAGTTGTGGTGAAAGCTGGTGATTGGGGCTTTACATAGAGCCCCTAGTTGTAAAAATCTGAAACAGTGGGCCCCTGTAGGGGGGCGGATAGTCGAGCTCACTTTGGAGCCTTCTAATTCTGTGATGGTGTGGTAAAATTCCACAAAACAAAGTTGTGGTGAAAGCTGGTGATTGGGGCTTTACATAGAGCCCCTAGTTGTAAAAATCTGAAACAGTGGGCCCCTGTAGGGGGGCGGATAGTCGAGCTCACTTTGGAGCCTTCTAATTCTGTGATGGTGTGGTAAAATTCCACAAAACAAAGTTGCGGTGAAAGCTGGTGAAAAGCTGCAGAAAGGGAAAACTTTGCCCCTGAGCCTCTGTTGTGAGCAAGCAGCGGCCTAGTCTTAATACTATTAGGAACTGACACTGAGCGAGTGGCAGTTGTTTATTCTTGTAAAGCAAGCAACAAGGTGTGGTTACCGCAAGGTGTGAGCGAACCCGCCTGGGGGACAAGACCCTTGGTTAGGACCCCGGGGTGGTCCAAAACCCAAGGGGTTCTAACACCACCTACGCGCGCACAGCCTGACGAGCCACCAATGTGGTGGTGTTTTGTTTACCTTGGTTTGGGCGAGTGGGCCTGTCTTCCCCCCAGGAGAAACCCTCGGCCCACGGGTTTCCTCCTTTTTACCTCTCAACAACGAAAATCAAATAACGATGGACCCCAGCTGCACAGAACTAGCCCCATTATCTGCTTTGGGGCACAGCAACATCAAAATTGAGGTATCCGGGTCTGCGAGAACTAGCCCCTTTATCTGCTTTGGGGCACACCAATACCCAAATTCAAATATGTCCAACGTGCTCACACAATACTTGTGTGGTTACCCTGCTTCATAATACATTCTCTGACAGCACAGCAAGGAGCAGAATGGGGTCTGAGAAACAGAAGGGTGGGGGGGGTGGGGCAACAAGCAGTGGGGCAAACACAGCATCCGTCCCGCAATTGTGGTATTTCTGCAAAGGGGGGCAGGGGCAAAAAAAATAATTTTTGTGATTTTTTTTGCGGAACCCATTTTTGGGAAGGGCACAAAGCCAAAAATTAATATTTTTTTGCGTCTTTTTTTGCGGCAAAACAACACCTTGGACCGGGAATTAATTATTTCCGCAAATAATTAGGATTGGCACGGTAATTACACCGGAAACTGCCAACGGGAGGACGGGCCCACGGCCCTGGTAGTAACTACTTACCCAATTTACTTAATTCCACACGAGGACGGGCCCCTAGCCCTGGTTGCCCCTGGCCCTGGCCCTGCCCTAGAGGGAGCGAAAGGCGGGCGGATGGCCCCAACGCGTGGCCCTTGTTCCCGACACATACCTGCAGAGGCAGGTGCTGGGGCAGGGGCAAGGGGCATGGGTATGGGCAAGAGCATGGGCAGGAGCAGGGTCTGCCTGTTACCCTAAACCTCCCTTCACGAGACCGTGGGGGTTCACTATGGGTTGTGGGTGCCCGGTTTCCCTCATGGGTTCCGCCCCCCTAGTCTGATGTAGGGGGCGGAGCACAAGTCTGATATTGGGGGGGGGGGGGGGCAAAATCCATGCACCTGTCCAAAAGGTTCCCGCCCACCTCCCATCACACCATTATGCCGGGAACTCATCATTTCAGATTGGGACAACGACATAGGTTCATTTGCCACCCTAGAGGGAACAACATCACGTCTCAGCGTCCTGAACCTGTTTCTTTCACCCCACGGGATGTGTTTACACTGGATTACCTCCCACGGGTAGTTAAGCCAGCACAACGCTGAGACCAGTCTGCTACAACATACCTGGTACAGATGTGGGTGGCTGGAGATCCTGATATAGCGAATGAATTCACCGCTCACCTATGCCACTCGGATGTGCCTGGGCACATTGGAATCCCAGGGGATGTACTGACACGCATGCGTGTCCTTCCAGTGCACACAGGTGATTTGAGGGTTGAGTGACATGAGTTGAGATCCACAAAGTGTGCACTTGTCATTGGCTGACTACCAGACATGTCTATTGCAGGTGACAAAAATGTTCTGGGCACAAGAAGGGAATACAATAGTGAGTCTACTCAAAGGGGCCAAGGTGAAAAAGCGACACACACGCAAAAAGAAAACCACAAAAGCAGGCACAAAGCTTCACAAGACACAAAGGGCAAACAGTCATAAGCTTGAGTACAGTGTTCTCCATGCAAGTTTGTAGGCAAAGCAGGCACCAAGGATCAAACTGCAATTGCACATGTCAAAACCAAAAGTGCAAGTTCACAAAGGAGCTCAAAGGGGAAGCAATCATAAGCTTGAGCACAGTGTTCTCCATGCAATTTTGTAGGCAAAGCAAACAAAGGGTAGACAAACATTAGCTTCAACGTACTGTTCTCCATGGCATCTTGCAGGCAAGGTAGGCACCAAGCATGCAACCAAAGTTCCACTACGTTCAGGGTAAAAAATTTCTTCCGAGCTCCCCCGGCACGGTCGGCTGGGAAGCCCATGGAACATTCCTACCGATATCGGTTGCGTTTTGGGGGGCCGATCTGGCTGCAAAAACTTCCGAGCATCTTTCCAAGGGTTTTCGAAAACTTCCAAGCGACGGACCGAAGCATATCGCATGCACGTCGGTACAGATTTCCTAAAATTGCCACCGGTAACCGGACAATATTGGTCTCTCTTTCAATGTTCTGTGCTAGGCACCGGTGGTACATGTGTCTTCCCTCTCGTAACACTGGACCAACATCGTACAGCCCTGCGCTTGAGTACTCGGTTCCATTCCTTGGGAGCGGAGGTAATGCCAACCCTTTTGGCAAACTTGGTCCCTCTTGGAAGAGAGTAAGCGTGCCAGGGTGGTTGTGGGTGGCTTTACCCTGGTTTCCCTGAGGTGCTGTGTCGCCATTTGGTAGATGATTTTTTCCGGTGCTGCCCAATCGTCCAGTGGGGATTGGGGATGTACCCTTCGTGAACGGCCGTTAAGTGGCCGTTTGAATAATTGCGTGAATTTCAGGTGAATTTACCCAAATTTTGAGGTTTTTGGGGGAAATTGCCATATTCTTGGTTCATTCCAAGGGCTTTGAGGGGCCAAAATTCCTCCCCTAGCTTTGGGACGCATCATCCAATGAAAGTTCCGCCCCAAAAGCATCCATCATGTCCGAGCCGTGCCCAAAACGAGAGGTGCCGGAACCCGGCAAGCCTGCAGCCGATTCACAGCCGTGAATTCACGTGAATTCGTACGAAATTCGCACGAATTTCGTACGAATTTCGTACGAATTTCACGTGAATTCACGTGATTTTATACAAATGTTACCCGTGTGCACCCCCTGATTTGTCCTCACACCCCTAGTAAGCCCCCCAGCATGCACCCCGGTCACAGGCAACAATGGTCTGGGTTTGTAAGGTGATCTCATGTCCGTCTCTTGCGGCACCGGAACCGCCGCTGTAGAGTCTGAAGGTGCTGCATGTCGGTTAGAAGCCGTCTTCTTGTGCGGCTTGCATACGTTTGTACACTTATGGGCCCTTGCCCATGTTGAGGCCTTTTGGTCGCATCCCACCCATGCAACCAAAGGCTATCGTCAATGGTGTGGTTGTCCACAACCACTTGTACCCCTAGTCTCCCCCGGAGGAGGCTTAGGCCTCCGCTTTTGCGCAACATGCGTTGCAGCCTCCGGTGACTTCCCTCCATGGCAAAGCAGGAGAACTTTGACAAGATTCTCCACTTCTTTGCAAAATAATACATGTGGTCGATCCAAAGATGCGTCCACAGAAGTTTGCGCCACCGGAGCTCATTGTGGGCAGCGCCCATGGCTATGCTATAGTTCCGGAGCCGCCCCAAGTCGGCCCCGGAGAACCATGCGGAACGCCACGCGTATACACACATGCTTGCAAAATTCTCCCACCACGTTTTGCAGACCGACTCCCAACTTTTTCCCCCTACTTGATGCTGCCTGACACTAGGCTGCTCTAGGCAAGCATCTATTATCTTCTCCCAACCCCTATTGCGCATGAAATGGATGGCAGCAGCACACTCCATCCTCACCTTCCCCTTGCTGTTTGCCTTGTCATTGTTTAATGAGGCACGGGTGCAAGTTCGTGCAGCAAGCCGTGCCTCATCTAGAACCGGTTGCAGCATGGTGCGTGCCACAGTGGCCGGTGCCTTCCCTGTCAATTGCACAACTAGGTCCCGTGTCCCGTTGACTGCACACAACAGGACACGAAGGACCCCATGGAGGCCATAATCAGGCAGTCGCCAATCACTCGTAATGCTCCTATATATAGCATTTATGGCAACGGCTGGTTCCCAGTTGCCGTCTATCGCACTTGCTGTGCCAAAGGTAGCAAGGCACAGAGCACGGTTACGCATGCAGACCCAACACACAGTGGCACCAGGGGATTCTGCCTTCCAGTTTAGGCAGCCCGCCATGAGCACCTGTGCCTTACCATCTGCACACAGAAAAAAAAGGGACTGCCTATCGTTCCCTGCCGTATCCTTAAAACTTACGGTTGCGGCCTTGCGCAACTCATCATCAAAATCAATTTCCTGGGAGGCCGCGTACAGGGTCTCCCACTTTTCACTGCCCCCTAGTAGCCACCAACTACATAGTTGGTTGGGGCTGGCGGTGCCACCAAGCGTGCAATGGACGTACGAGGCCTCATGCCTCGATGTACCTAGCAGATGGAATGGCTCCTTGGGCCGTGGCATGGTGTGAGATACAAGACCTGTTGAATGGGCAGGTAGTCATCGCAAAGTTTCTACCATCCCTCTCCCGCAGACAACTCTCTCTACTGTGATTCGCTTGCAATTTGAAGAAATTCACATAAATTCGCACGAAATTCGTACGAATTTCGTGCGAATTTCACGCGAATAGAAATGTGTGAATATTCTGAAAATGTGAAATTCGTACGAAATTCGTACGAATTTCGTACGAATTTCGTGCGAATTTCACATGACTGTCACAGAATTTCTGCCAAAGCCTCATCCTTTTGCCCTCGTTGACCCTCACAAAGCAAGCTCAGGATGGTGCTCATGGGTTATCACACACTCAGTCCAGTGGCTGTCATTCCGGCTGTCTCTCAGCCAGCAGTGTAACACGTCAGGGGGCATAGCATACCCCAAATAAAATACAAACAGTTCCGCACAAAAAATCACAAACAGGTCAGGGGGCACACCGTACCCCAATTAATGTACAAACAGTGCTGCTGAAAATTTTGCACAGTGGGGGGGGAGTACCCCACATATCGGTCAAACTGCCCATGCTTGGGGGGGGGGGGCAGGATAACATTCGTCGTGGTTAGAAAGGACAGGTGCTCCGGAGGGTACCTACGCACCCCCCCCCCCCGGGAGCACAGCTCCGGCTAGCGGAGCCCTGGGAGCTCTGCTCCGCCGGCGCCTCCACAAAGGAGGGGTCCATGGCCGCCAACGTGAGGCGGTGGGCGGGGTGCTCGGCGCACTTCCTCCATTGCGGCAGGCACCTTGGGGGCGTCGGGGGCCACGCTGTCCATATCGACCTGCTGGCCACTGCCCAACATGGCCATCCGCAGGGCGGTGGACACTGCGGACATCTGGCCGGCGGCATGCCTCGGCCTGGGCATGCCAGGCCTGTGCGCCGGCCAGGAGGTACCGGACACCGGCAGCACTGGCCTCCCCCCTGTCACCCGGGGGGGCGGGGGCCTCGGCACCCTCAGCCCTCTCCACTGCCTCTGCTGGCTGTGCCGCTGGCTTTGCCCTGCGCGACGTTGCCACGTCGCGCTCAAGAGTCTTCACCTTGGTGGCCAGCAGGTCACGCTCCTTGGTGACGTCCGCCAACCGCGACTGGCAGTCCCGCCTGTCCTCGTTGGCCCTGGAAAGACGGGCCTCGAGGTCGCGGTAGGCGGCCTCCGCGCTGATGGCGCGTGCCTCCCACGCCCCCGCCCGCTGCTGGTCCACCCACTCCTGCACCACCCCCCTCTGCCCCCGCCACCCCACCGGCTCCGCCTGCTCCGCCCGCACTGCCCGCTCGGCCGGGGTGGCCGTACGCGGGGCTTTGGGGGGGGGGGGCGTGTCCCCTTCGGGGCGCCCTTTCCGCTTGCGCGTGGGGGGGGGGGTTCGTCCTCCTCGACGTCAATGACTTCAACCACCACCCCCATCTTCCGCTGCCTCCCCAGATGGACGCGCATGGCAAGCCATGCCACGTCCACCCACTCCGGCCTCCGCTGCTCCCAATCCGTGAGCACATTCAGCCCAAAAACCCCACCCGTCGTCACCGTCCCCGCCTCCCCGATCCGCGACACCCCCGTCTGCACCCGCCAGTGCCCACTAACAAGCCGGTAGGCAAACATGCCCACCAGCTCCTGCCCCGCAGGCAGGTTGGCCCCCCCCCGGACCACAATGCGGCAGGGGAAGGAGACGCGGAGGGTGCCCTGCACCCCCCGCGACTCCAACACCATGTCCCACACGGCACTGAGATGCCGCTGCCACCCATCGGGCCCGGGCGGCACCTGCTGGGTCCAGGCCGGATCCGGCTGCCTGGCGGCCAGGGTGACCCGGTCCAGGGGGGGGTTGTTGTGGGCGTCGCCCAACTCGTCGCGGGACGGCTGGGGCACCACCACCTCGCGCGCCACATGCCCCTAGGCGGTGCTAGCCTCGCTGCCTCCCGAACGTCGAGAGCGCTGCGACCCCTCAATGCGCACACTGCCGGCCTCGCTTGGTGCCCGTCCACCGCCGGTGCCTGCGGGCTGGTCGCCACCGGGGCCTTCGGCGGGCTCGGCGTGCTCCTCCGGCAATCGGGGCCGGGGCTTGTACTTGCGCTTGGTGGGGTGCCGAATATCCGGCGACCCAGCAGTGAACGGGACCTGCATGCAGATGTGGGGAGGTGTGCCAGGCACAAATTGAGAAAGGGGGAGTGGACACGAGGCAATGCAAGAGCAAAAGGAGCAAATTGGACGAAATTCACAGAAATCGTACGAAATTGGTACGAATTTCGTACGAATTTCGTGCGAATTTCACATTTTGAGAAAATTCAAACAAATTTATTCACGTGAAATTCGTACGAAATTCGTACGAAATTCTTACGAATTTCGTACGAATTTCACGTGAATTTCGTCCAATTTGCCAATACACAAAGCAAACACACAAGCAAGCACACCTTGCACTCGCATGGGCAGGTGATGCTCCATGCCCCGGTCCTCGCGCACTTGGGCGACCGCCACGCTGGGACCGTGTTCACCAGGTGCCACAGCGTGGTCGGCCGACCCGGGGGGGCAATGCCGGACAAGGCGAAGTGGATCTCCGACTCCGCGTCGACATCGCCCCCCTTGGCGACCTCCAGCTGGTGCACGCTGCCCACGAAGAACAGCATGCACTGGGGGCCGACGTCGATGACGGCGAGGTCGGAGGCCGGGGCCGACCGGGAGATGAAGGTGGGGTGGAAGGGGCAGGTGGGGGGGCCTGCCGGGAGCGTCTGGGGGGGGTCGGCGAAGAGGGCCTGGGCAGCCTCCCCCTCTCACAACCCCACCCTCCCAACCGCCCCCTTCCCCACCCACAACACCTGGTCCACGCTGGGGAGGTCCCAGCTGGACAAATCCCCAGCAACGTCCAGGGCCTCCTTGGGGGGGGTGGCGTCAAAGTGTGTGGTGTTGGCCTAGTGGTGTTTGTGTCGGGGGTCGGGGGTCCACAAGTTAAAAAGAGCCCCCTGCAGCCCATCCTTGGAGTCGGGCAGGGTAGGCAATCCATGATGGCGGCTGGTGGCCACCATCAGCAGCATGTCCCCCCGATGCAGCTCAACGGTGTCCCAGTGCGCTTCCCCCGCCTCCCCCAGGGCCGTCCCCGCCTGCACCGCCACCTGGTAGTCCTCTGACAAGCAGAGGAAGCTATTCAGGTGGCAGTCCCCCACCTCCCTGTCGCTGGAGGGAAGGACCTCGGGGTGGGTGGCCACGTTGGTGTGGGGGAGCTGCGGCCCACTCCCCACACTGGCCACAATGACGCTGCCCGGGTCATTGGCTGGAGGTCCCCAACCCCAAGGACACTTTCGGTGAGGTGGGGGTGGAACTTCTTGAAGAGAGGCCCCCCCACCCCCGACCCCAAGGTGCTCTTGCTTTGCCAACGGCGGGGGAGCGCAGGATCCTTGGCCTACTCCTCACTCCGCGCGGCGTTGAAAAGGAGCTCAAAATTCTTTGCGACGACTTTTTCGTCGCCGCTGCCCCACGCCTTCATCACCTTGTTCCACCCCACCTCACAATCGCGTGCCTCCACAAGCCCCCGAAGCACAATGTAGCCGTTCCCATCAACAAAGTTGAGGGGCGGCTGAGAGGGGCCAACCCTGTCGGGGGCGGGGTCAGGGCTGCCCATCACCCCATGAGGGGGGTCGGGAAGGGGTTTCGGTGCGGAGGGGGGGTTCCCTCGAAATGAAGGGGGGGGCGCATGAGGCACCACGGTACCATTGCAAAGAAGTTGTGCTATAGAAGGTGGGGTGGGTGACGTCGGGGACGTGCACCTGGGGGGGGATGGTGGGATGGAAAGGGGCGACGCCAAAATCATCCCACCACCGGGGGTTGGCAAGATGCCAAGAAAAGGGGAAAAAAGAGTGGTCTGCTGGTGTACCTGCAGCAAGAACCTGCAGGCACCCCATATCGCAGTGGGGGGGGCTGTGGACGAGGTTAGTGGTGGGGTACACCTGGACGTGGGCGTCCTTAGGCTTCCCCACAGGGTTATTCCTCATCGAGTTGAGGAGCTGGTCAACACTGGAGGGGAGAGGGGTTAGATGGAGAAATTTGAGGGTGGGGAGTTGGCGGCGCAGTTCCCTCCACAGGGTTGTGGCCCATCCCCTCCCCCCGAGGTAGCTGTTGCGGGTGGGGCTGCGCATGTCGATGTGGATGACATCGGGGGAGGGGTCGAGGGAGGCTGCCCAGCCCACGATGTCATCCACCCCCAGTGCCTCCGACTCGTACGTTGCCTCCTCCAATTGATGGTGGGCAACGGGGAGGGCTTGGTAGTGGGCGAGGGTGTCGGCTGCGGGGTCGGGGCGAGAGGCCAGGCTGGCGAGCTGTGACATAGTCTGCTGGGACATTGTCAAAAGAGAATGCGAAGAAAGGCTTTGAGAGCTGTAACAAAGCGAAAGAGTGGAAAGGAGGGTAAATTCGTACGAAATTCGTACGAAATTCGTACGAATTTCGTACGAATTCGTACGAAATTCGTGCGAATTTCACATTCTCGTGAATTTGTGAATCTAGCGTGAATTTCTGCGTGGATTTAGGTGCGCGAATTTCACATTCACGCGAATCTCACCAAATGTGTTAAACCATGCGGGGACTTTAAACCTCTAAATTGCACCTATTTGTTGCATCTTACTTTGGGCGAAGGTAGCACGACAAAAGCACACGATAGCACCAAGTTACGAGCAAAACACAGCAAAATTGGGTGAAATTCACGGTACCGTGAATCTCGGATTCAAACGGCCGGTTCACGAAGGGTACAACGACGCATCAATTCCATTAAATATGTGCCTGATTGTGTTCAAGGAGACAGAGGACTGTAGGAAGCCCAAGGGACATTTCCAACGGGGCCATGAGGCAACGGAAACTGGGTTCGCATACGCCCCCGTGTCACAGGCGCATGGTCATAACCACATTGATGAATGTCATGCTTGCTGCACTGCAGCGTAGACCAGTTCTGTACCACACCGGGTGGTTGCTGACTGTGCATTGGCTCTGCTCCAACGGGGGGGGGGGGGCGCTGTACAAATATTGGCGGGGCTAGTTCAGCCACCACTGCTTTGTGGTCTACCTCTGCCACAAAGGTATTATAGGCCGTAGCCAAAGAATCCTTGAGTCTTGCTGAGATGTGGACCTTATGGGATCTGCGCAGCCTGTCTGTCTGGGGCCTCTTATGTACATTGTACCCGAACGTGTACCCTAGAGGTATTTCCTGTGTCTCCGGGTCGTAATGGACTTCCTGCCATGCATCATAAAGCTGTAGTCGAGCAAGCATGGCCAACTCTGTCTCTCTAGCTTCCCTGATATGAGGGGACTCGATCCTTTGCAGTGGGTCTTGCTGCATCCTATGCAGGGAGCACCAGTGAGTTATGATCAGCGAGAAGACAGATGTCATCTGATTGGCAGGTTTGCAGAGCCGTGTGTAACCCCACCCATTGGTCCTTGCGTTCCTGTGGGCGGTGATCGAAATGTGCAATGACAAGAGTGAGCGACTGGCCCTCAGCATTTGTGACAATTGCTATGAGAATACGATCATCGACGGTGAATGAATGCCTGACACTCCTTCTGTGGCCTTGAGTGGCTAGATGATCTGGTGCGGCAATCACGGCACTGGCACTCCCTTCTGCGACGTGCTAGACTGTGGACCACCTCCGCAGACCAACCAAAAACCTCTCCTTCAGCTACATCACTAGCCATTTCGGCATCATTGTTCACAAATGCTCAAATGTATTTTGGGGCCGCGGGCCTCTTCCTCATGAGTTTCACGTTGGCCCTTGTCACTCCAAGATCATCACTTCCGCCTCACCAAAACCTCTCCTCTAGCTACATCACTCGCCATTTCAGCAACGTTCTTCGCAACCCTGCGTGCGCGCAATGGTGCATTTTTTCCATAGTGCGCGCAAATTTTCAAAAATATGACCTTTATAGCGCGCCTATTGCGCGCGCTCTACCGCGCTATATTGTCCCGTTTTTCAAATTTTTCAAAACCGGAAAATGTTTCAAAACCATGCTTTTTCCAGTGTCTTGCGTTTCTCAAAAACCCCTTGCTTTTCAAAAACATTCCCTGTTGCTCATCCAACCCAAGACACATGCAAAAGCACTGTCTGAAAGGTCTGAAAAGTGTGCAACAGTACAGGTCCTCACGGGCACAGACAGTGTAGCGCGCGCAACATATTTACAGCGCGCGCTATGAGCCTTACGGCGCGCGCTATACCAGGTATAGCGCGCGCTGTCATTCAGTGATCTCCTTAATGGTTTGGACCACCACTTCGGCCTCCCACTCCTTCTCCCATTCAGGTCTGTGGTCTTCTGCCCCAGTGGCAGCTGGGGCTGCATCCCCTTCTTCTTGTGGGCTTGGGTCGCCTTCTGGGGTTGCTCCTTCTGGTGCCTCTTCTTCTTTCGGGGCTGCTCCTTCTCCTTCTTGTGGCGCGGCCGCTGGTGCCTCTTCTTCTTGTGGTGGGGCTAGTGCGTCGTCTTCTTGTGCTGCTGCTGCTGCTGGGGCTGGTGCCTCTTCTTCTTGTGCAGCTGCTGCTGGTGCTTCTACTGGTGCTGCAGCTTCTGCTGGTCCTGAGGGGCCCTCCTGGCGCCTGCTGGCTTGACTTCGGCTCCCTCCACAATCATCGGCGCGATCGCAGTGGTGCAGTAGATGATCCACCGAGGCTTGTAGCCTTCTTTGTAGGACCAATCTCGGCGCTACATGAGCTCATCTCTTGCCTCCTTGTCCGCGTCGGCTCTGCTCTGCTGCTTGGCCTTGGGAGCCGTACTGGGTGGGGTGGAACCGCACGGACCTCCTTGTTCTTGTGGCTCGTCTGGGACTGGGACAGGCTGCTTCGGTGCTGGCTTTGATGCGAGCTGCGGCTGGGGTGCCTGCTGCGGTGCCGTCTTGCTTGCCTTGAAAGAGTAGCGCAGAGGCATAGCACAGGCATAGTACGCGCAATACGGAGCATAGCACGCGCGACAAAATGCATAGCACGTGCAATGACAATGATAGCGCGCGCTGCATTACCTTTTTTGCTTCCTCCTCCTCTGCTTTCTTCCGTCTCTTCTCCTCCTCTTCCTTCTCCTTCTTCTTCCTCCTCTCTTCCTCTTCCTTCTCCTTCTTCTTCCTCTTTTCCTCCTCTTCCTTCTCCTTCTTCTTCCTCTTTTCCTCCTCTTCCTTCTTCTTCTTCTTTGCTTCGTCCTCTTTCTTCTTGGCCTGTTCCGCCTGACGTTGGACTCTCTGTGCCGCCTGTGCCAGCAGCTGCTGGTCGGCAGTCTTCTGGGCAAGGACCTTTCCAGGCGGGTGGGGGGGCTTAGCGGTGTGGGAGGCGGAGATGGCTGGTGGTAGGTGGCTGGTGGCTGCTGGCTCCTCGGTACGCTTCTTCTTGGGCCTTGGGACTGTCAGAGATTCCGTCTCCGGCACGGCAAAGGCGTCGGCCCAGTCCACCTCCAGCTCCTCCATCTGCCGCTTAGCCCGGGCCAGCACCGGGGAGGGGCCTTGCTCCTTCCGTCCGTCAAGCCAGTCGGCCGCATGCTTGGGCTGCTCGGCAATGTCCGCGGGCACGCTGATCATCAACGGCCCTCTGCGGGATCCAAGGCACAGGAGCTGCTCGAAGCTGCCCACCTACGTGACAATGGGACAGAAGGTAGGGCCGTAGCGCGCGCAAACAATCAAATCGCGCGTGCTACAACAAATGAAGCGCGCGCAACAATGTCGAAAGCGCGCGCAATGGCAAACATAGCGCGTACCTGTGCCTGTGCCAGTTGTTGTTGTTGTTGCTGCTGTTGCTGGGCCATCTGCACCCGCTGCTGCTGCTGGAGCAGCTGCAGTGTTGCCTGCTGCACGGCTGCCTGCTGTTGGAGCTGCTGCTGCTGCACTGGGCGACCCACCGGGGAACAGCATGGGAGACAGCTGCTGTGAGGCAGCTCGTAACGGGGACTGCAGCGCGGGTCACAGAGGCTGAGTTGGGGAGAACTGGGTCAGCTGCTGGGACAGCGTCTGCGGAAAACAGGACAAAGCACGCGCAACGAGGACGTGCGTAGTGCGCACAACGAGACAGCTAGCACGCACAACAAGAGCGTAGCGGGCGCAACGGAAACAGTAGTGCGCACGGCAAGTACCTGTGGCTGCATGCTCCACGGCGTCCTGGACGGCTGCTGCAGTCCCGGTTGTACAGCTGCATGTGGCGGTGGTTGCAGTGTCGCATCTCCTCCTGTGGCCCCTGCAGCAGTTGTTGGCGGTGCTGCAGGAGGCGGATACCCCCAGCCCACGGGCTGCATGGGCAAGAGGGTTACATTAAAGTACCCCTGTTCCAGCAGTAATACAAAAAGGAAAATGCAGTGACAAAAAAATCGAAATCACCAAAAAAAACGGACGAAAAGGAACAAATCTCTGTGTTTGTCAATGCATTTCAAATTGGAGGCACATTTGAAGTGCGTAGTCATAGCACGCTACTTCCAATTATATATCGCGATTTCAAGGGTTCCGGCGCTTGAAAACAGCATAGCGCGCGCGATAGTGGTCATTGCGCGCACTAAATAGCATGTAGCGCGCGCTAAAACACAAATAGCGCGCGCTACCAAAGTTCCTCATCCGCAAAATATGCCCGAACGTCGTCATCCAATTTTTGTGCATTGCACAGGTTGCTTCTGGAGGTCCCATTCCGACTTGGTACTTCAAAGTACAGTGCTATGTGACAACCAGACCTGTGAAGAATAGCCTGAACAGAGACCCTAGTACTGGGACGCACAGACTTGGCCAATCTGCGCACCAAGGCAGTGACCTTCCTCCCTACAAAAATCAGAAGGTGCAGAACACATGGTATAAGGTGACGCCGCCTCAGAGGCACCTTCAACAACCTGCTCTGGACAACACCAAATATATCCATGGGCCTGCACTTGGCACAACGTCCTTGCCAAGTGACCATGGTTGGCAAAGGAAATGGACATCTGGCACCACGATTCCCCCCCACAAGGCAACCCATCCCCCCTCACAATGATCCACAGCTCTCCTTGGCACTCCCTGGGGTATTGGAGGTTAGAAACAATGGAATCAAAGGAAAATATATAGTCAAAAAAGTGCTGCAGGGGCCACTGCGAAAAGACTGTGACCCCATCTGTGTGCACGGCAACCTGTAAATGCTGCCTACTTGCAAGCTGGTTCCATTCTGTGGCGAAACTAGCATAGGACGGGAGAGAAAAAAAGGTGTGTGGGGACCTTACTTCTCGTCCAAGTAATCAAATCTTTGTACCTGAGTAAAATAGCGCGCGCAACATGAGGACGTAGCGCGCGCAGAAGTCAACGAAGCGCGTGCTATGAGCGGAAGTGCGCGCAATGTCACATGCAAAGCGCGCGCAATAATACCTTCTTCTTAGAATCTTCGGGAGCAGGACCAAGTCCACCACCGACAGGGGTGTGACGGCGTTGGCAGCCTCGGTCCTGCGACGCTTCTTCTCTGCTTCAGAAACGGGGACCCTTTTTTCCAACTTGGCCCACAAAGACCGTTGGACGGCAGACCCTGAGCAAAAAAACTCAACTAGGTCCGCCAAAAGGTCCTCGTTCTTCCACAGGGACCACCCATAGTGGGGGCCCAAAATGCTGGCAATCTTTCCTGACATTGACAGCGTCACATGCGGTGCCGGAAGCATCTGAAACTTTAGTTTAACCCTAGTGCATGCACGATAAACGACAGCTCAATGCCACAAAAATGCTTGCCTCAGGCACTCCGGCCCAATCAGTCACCACTCTGCAGTGGACAGTATACATCGTTGAGGGTGCAACATCGTCCGCCTCCCCGCAGGGGACCCCACCACAAGTCACACACACAGAACTCTTTACCCGCGGTCGCTGCCTCCCCTCGCCGACGCCTACACCTATTGCACTGTCTAACATACATCTCATACATGCAAAAAAAACGACACCACCCTTCACGGCCTGCTCACAGTGGCCTCAGGGGGTGGGTGGTTTGGGGACAGGTCATGGATCCGCTTCTCCCCCTCCCCTCCGACTCCTCCGTAGGTAGCGGGGGGCTGATGCTCCTGTGCCTTCCACTACTGTCTTCATCATAGTGTATCACGTTCACCCGCTTCGGCATACCCACCCGCCTCAAGAACAGTCGACAGGGCGGGGGGGGGGGATCAAAACGGACAAATGCCTAATGAAGAGGTAATTAGTTAAACTAGTGTTTTGAGCAAGCTCAAAACACGAGTTTAACCCTAGTGCATGCACGATACACGACAGCTCAATGCCACAAAAATGCTTGCCTCGGGCACTCCGGAAAACTCTACCAGACAGACATCTCTCACCGGCGGCTCGAATCAGGGCATCTTCATACGTAGCTCAGTCCCTGCACCCAACACAATTCTGGACGTCTTTGCAACACATCCCAGCGCCTCCACGCCGCCATCTCTGCCTGATGAACCTCGCCTCCAAAATACACTGTTATCCTACTCATCGGATCCGCTGGATGCAATACAGAAGGCACCCATACCAATTTCACCAGGATTCCTGTATTATGCAATACCCAGGTCAGAGCACGTAACACACGCAACTGTGTACGCAGCCCAGACGACGCTCTCAATCCCCTGACCTGCGCAATACCAACCAAACTGTCAGCAAAAACTGTCACCAGCCTCCAACCCAACCGCACCGCCAACCGAACCGCCCACGCCACGCCCATTAATTCCGCAACCTGCTGATTACAAGGGCCATCTGGACACACCCACGTACGCACCGCAGGCACCGTGGGCAACACGCCTCCTACCCTATAACACGTTCCATCTTTAGCGGCATCTACAAAAATCACAGCGCCAAATAAATCATCCAATACAGCCTGTCTCTCCTGCAAGCACCAACCACCCAGCTGACGCACCCTGCGCATACGAACAGCAGAAATCGGGCGCCAGCTCTGGCCGATTCTCGCAATCGCAGACGCCAGTCCCTCAAGCACCTTAATAGGCGTGGCTGCCGCCGTGGTGCCGTACACGATGTCTGTGAGGGTCTTCTCCAAAAAGGCAGCCCCCGCAGGAAACAACAAATCATCTCGCTCACACCCACGTTCCACAGCCCATTCATAGATCCACTCCACAAACGGCCGCAACCAATTAGGCACAGGGCGCCGCTGCCAACCCTCATCTCCAGTTTTGCTGTTCCAAAAAACAACATAGCCACTGTCACGCACATCGCCAACCCGCACACTCGCCGCCTCTGCAACTCGTAAAAAACAAACATAAGAAACCAAAGCCATGACCACCACCGACCGTTCATCGTTCGAAATCGCCTTCTCCACAAGATGCCGCAACAATACAGGACTAGCATACTCCTGCACTCCCGCTTGAGCTCCAGCCTTTGCCAGTCTCCAATGAATGGGTTGAACCACCCCCGAGACCAGCTGCAAATCCTCGCACGCTCGCACGGCAGATATAATACCTCTTGCTGCACTTGCACTACCCCCATGTTGGACATGGCGGGCCAATTTTCGAGACAATACCTCTGGCAAATTGCCTTCCTCTCCGATCTCTTCCTCAATGTCCGCCAGCCTTCGCAAGTGGGATAGATACCCCGCCGTTGTTGAAGGTTTCCATCCCCGAATCGCAACACCCACAACGCTAGTGGGTTCCTCTTCGCGTCGGCTCGACTCAAATTCCATCGCCATCCAACGGAATGTCGGCCTCTCCGCCCCGGGCGGATAAATTCCCGCGACGGCATCTCGGTACCGCCACGGATTGGCTCGTCAGGACCACAAAGGGCATCGGAAACACCAATGACGGAGATTCTCGCTTCTTGAACTGGATACTCTTGTATCTCCACGAATCGCCACCGGCCGCCATCGAATCTTCAAACGACTCTGACTTTCCCTTAGGTCCCGACTTCTCACCTGCGGAGTATCTCTTCAAGTAGGCTGTGTGAGGGACAATCAAAATCTTCCACATGGGATGTAGCGTTCTAGGGCGTGGTGCGGAACCCCTAGTTAGAACGCAATTTCTGGAACACCCACCTACCCTCAATTTTGGGGCAAACCACCTAAAAAAATGGATTCAGCACCCTCAAAAACCCCCCATCCCCTTCCTTTCCCCACATAACCCTCATTGTAGGGGTGGTTTTTGGGGGGGGGGTCAAAGAGTTAGAGCACAGTTAGAACAGAGTTAGAACGCAGTTAGAGCACCTTTCTCTAACTAGTTATCGCGCTAGTTATCGCGCGACAACTCAGTTATCGCGCAGTTATCGCGGGTAGTTATCGCGCACCCCTCCTCCCTCCCTCCCTAGGACAAACAACACAAAACACTTGGCACAAAGCATGTGTGGTCGTTTTTCATACAAAGTCATCAATGTCTGAGGCCTTGGCTGCCTCCAGTCCCAAAAGCCCTTGCTCCAGGGCGTTCATGGACATGCAATGGTGCATGTGGCGGAGGGACATACTTGGCCTCACCAAGGACCAACCCTTAAAACAATTTTTGAGCCTCCTCTTGTAAGGCCCATGCCGATACTCCGTTGGGATGGAGGAAAACTGAAAAATGTTCCTCCATTTCTCGGCAAAAAAGGTGGAATGTGCCAAGCACCAATGGATCCACCTGGTGGGGGACCAACCTGAGTCTCCCCACGCTTTTGAAAATTTTGTGGTCAACGCGCGGTGGCGTTCCACTTGGGTTAGAGTGTACAACTCCCTCACCCTCCAAAGCTCATACAAACCCTCAATGCATTTCACCATGACATGAACAACAACCCATAACATAGGTCCCCCAGGGGTCCTCACTGTGGGGACATGCTCTTTGAGGCAATCCACAAATTGCCTTTGGAAGGGGGGGGAGGTTAGGAAAACTTTGGTGCTTGTTAGATCGAAATCTTTTTCTGTGGCCCTCGAGGCCGAAGGGAGGCGTTCCCTCAGAGGGATGCCTGAGGTCTCATCCTTGAGGGCTTGTTTGAAGGCCTGCAAAGCTGCAAGAGCTTGGGCCTTACCAGGGGTACCAGGGGGGAGGGCCTGAAGGGTGGTCTTAATGCGCTTTGCAATGCCGTTTAGAATGCGGCATGCTGCATGTTGGTAGTCCCCCGTCCGCCTATCAGGGGTCACACTTCTCAAGAATGCCCCCCATCTTGAGGTGGACTCCACCCCCCTTTGCTCAACAATCCCATTGGGGTCTTTGCACAACCAACACTTAGACCCAGCCCCCCCCATTGCTTGCATCCCCTTCCCATCCCCTGTCAAAATGATAGTGCAAGTCAAAAATTGGTTTTGAAAGAGGACAACGTCCTCTTCCACATCCCTCACCTCTTGGTTGAGGTTGGCGGAGATGTCCAGGCTTCTCAAAAAAGCCTGTTCATCCCCGCCATTCATGCAAAACCATGAGGCCCATAGCTTCACCTTCGAAGCATATTTTGCCCCACCCCATACATTAACCCATACATCCGCACGGGTAGAGGATGCCTTCCACAAGGAAGTCGCATCAACTGAAATAACAACAATGGCAACGCAACTAGGGGGGGGTTTCCCGATAACTCGGGCCATAGATATTGCATTTTGCACAATTGATTGCAAAGGCACATGGGCGGCTGCCCTATTGCGGCCCGTGGTAGACTTTACAATGGTTGTTTGGGGAAAGTAGGGCATGATCCGTTGCCGAACGGTCCTTACGTCCCGTTGTGTGCAACGGCGGGGCATTCGCAAAAGGGCCCGTTGGGAGAGATGCATGCTGCATGCCATGCGTAGCATGCTCAGGGCCTCATGCTCCTGAGCTGTTAATGCAAGATGGCCGCCAAGTGGGCCAGACAGGGCAGTGCACGCCCCACCACTTAAACAAACTTCGCCTTTGGTGTTGGTGCCACACACGACGTTTGGGTCACCCAATAGAACTCGCACCAGCCGCTGAACCGCCTTCAAACGCCGCCGCCGGGCCTTGGGGCACTGCAGATCGGTGTACCGCCGGAGGTTAGCTGTGTTGAGAGCCCGCAGGGCCCCATTGACAGCACTATCCATGAAGAATAAGAGGACCTGGACACGAAATGAGGGAGGGTTTTGAAGCAAGGGCCCAAAAAACACACGCGATAACCCACGCGATAACCCCCGCGATAACTAGGATATCGCGCGATAACCCCCGCGATAACCCCCCGCGATAACTAGTTAGAGCGCGATTAACCCCCGCGATAACTAGTTAGAGCACCCAGTTAGAGCGCGTTTCCCCGCGATAACTAGTTAGAGCAGGGGTTAGTGCGCACTAACTGGTGGGGTTAGAGCAAGCGTTGGGCACCCTAAAACCTTCACAAACGTTGATTTTGCACCCAGAAAACCTTGGAGATGTCAACAATGTGCAGGCACGGGGTATATGGCGCCACAATCACAAATTCAAATCAGTCAAATGGACATGTTCCGGGCTAGTTGCCCCTCCTCAGAGTACACAGTGACAAACCATGGTGGGCATCCCACCAAAGCAGAAAAAATAGAAATAGTGAACAATAATCGAATCACAAATTACACTAGCCGGAGGGGTTAGAGGGAGCATTGGGCACCCTAAAACCCATGGACAGCAGCTGCTGCCGCCACACAGGCGTGCAGTGCAGAACCCCCCCCCGCACTATAAAAAATCACGCTCCATCGCTCGCCCTCCCATGGCAATGGAGCGTGTAGTGCCCTGGTGTTGAACAACACCGGGCCTTGGGGGGTGGCGGTGCATGCCCAACCCTCCACCGCCCTACCCTTGCACACACGGGTGTGCCGCTTTTTTTCCCTCAAGGAGGGATTCGGCAGGCCACCACTCTCCACCCAAAACTCACCCCCCGTGAAAGACCCCACACACACAATAAGCGCCATGGGCGCCCCATCCCGCAAATGGGAGTGGAGGCCCATGGTGTCCGTCCCTTGGGGGCGAACTATTTGGATGCTACACCATGTGAACCATGGTGGAGCATTGGAGGTGCAATACCCATTGAGGTGTGCAACCAAGGGGGTGAGGGCAGGCCTGAGGGTAGCAGCGGCCATGTGGGTCGCCCTAAAATTAGAGGGGTTGGGGTTTCCACTTCCCGTGAGGCCGAGGTGGCACATGTCCACTTGGGCCCCATATCGCTCCTCCCCACGAAAAATGCCCTTGGGCAACCCCTTGAGCAAATCCACTAGTCATTGGCTCCCACTCCTACTCCCGCTACCCTGACTCTGCAACCCTTGCTGGGCCTGCTGCACCCCGAAGGAGGCACAGAGGGTGGAGGTGAGGCTGCGCACCTGCGCCTCAGCCACCCCCAAGCGCTGCACAAGGTCATCCCCCCTCCTCCGCTGCCCCTCCACCTCCACCCTAAGCTGAGCCGCCTCCACCTCCGCCTTCCGCCTCCCCTCCTGGGCCTCCCTCAGGGCCTCCCTCATCGCCTCCACCTCCTCTCCCCTCTTGGCGGCCAGGTTGAGGGCCTGGTCCAGGGCACGCTGGGTGTTGCCCTGGGCCTTTTCGGCCTTCGCCAAGGCCGACTTGTGGTCGGCCGACCGACCCTTGGCCAGTGCGGCCTCGACCCCCGTGGCGGCCGCCTGCTCCACCAAAACCTGGCAAGCGTCCGTCACGTGGGTGGCCACACTGGCCCCCAAGGCCTCCACGTCCAAAGCCTCATGGGGGGGCTGGGCCGCCGCCACCTTTGCCACCTTCGATGGCTTGGGGGAGGGCTTGGGGGCGGGGGTTTGGCCCTGACCCCTAAGGGGGGGGGGGGGGGCATCAGGCTCAACCACCACCACGTCTGGTCCCCGCTTCGTCTGGCCTTTTCCCGGCCTTCCCCCCTTGGGTGCATACTGCCGAACCCAATCGGCAGTGGCGTCCACCACAGAAGGGGGGGGGTCATACCCACCAACCTGGTGGATGTCCCCCCCCCTGTGCAGCTTCTGCCACACTTCCCTCCCCGTATACTCCCCCCCCCACAAAAAACACACCCTCAAAAGGAAATAAGATTTCCTTTGGGGGGGGTCGCTCATCCCAAACAAACAGAAAAAAGCCGCAAACGTTTCCCCCTCTGCGGCATTCGGCCACTTGGCCGTTTCCCCCCCAACCCACACATAGGAGGGGAGGGTGAGGTTGGTCTTCCTCTCCACCCCCCCCTCCTTCTCGGTGATGGTGACCTGCCGGTACCATCCCGTCCCCCCCATCCTGCAGGCCTCATCCCCAAGCTCCCCCCACCGCCACGACGCCCCCTCCGGCAGCCTCTTCTCCCCCTCCAGCTCCAACCGGGCCGCCACCGGCTTGGCGGGCCGTGCCCCTGCTGCTTCTGCTGCTCCGCCTGCTGCCTCGGCTGCCTGGGCGTCGTCCATGACGAAGATACGGGGCAGCTGCAAGATGGTAGCCTGAAAAAAACAAAAGAAACAAAAAAAAAACACGCGATAACCCGCGCGATAACTAGGTTATCGCGCGATAACCCCAGCGATAACCCCCCGCGATAACCCCGCGATAACTAGTTAGAACGCGATAACCTAGCGCGATAACTAGTTAGAGCACCTAGTTAGAACGCGATAACCTAGCGCGATAACTAGTTAGAGCAGGGGTTAGAGCAGGGTGTTGTGGGAAGTTTTCACACCTGGTGACACGGACACATGCCTTGGCCCTCCTTCTTGGCGTCGTCCAGCACCGGGCCCAGCCTCCGCAGCCACACGAAGTCCGTGACGGCCGCATACTCCCCCACCTGCCGCCACTCCACCACCTGGGCCACCCCCTCCACCTCAGGGGCCACCCTTGCCACTCCCCCATACAACCCCCTCCTCACCACCAAAATGGTGCCCGCCGGCACCTTAATCCCAACATGCCCTTGCAAGGTGGGCCAGGGCAGTGCCTCCCCATGGCACACCTTGGCCAAGTGGCACTGATCGGGGTGGCCTGCGACCGCCCCCGCCTCCTCATTAGTGAGGGGGGCAATCACCTCCCTCCCAATCCCCCACCCCGACAACAAAAAATGCCCTGTGGTTGTTCCCACCGGGAGCAAGCACTGAGCAGATTGCTCAATGCTGACCCCATTGGGGTCCACCACCACCTCCTCCTCTTCCCCCCCCTCCCCCTCCTCCCCCTCCTGGCATGGCACACAAAGGCCATCTTTGTGGGCGGTGCACAAAATCAGCCGATTGCATCCGTAGCAATTGGCTACCACCTTCCCCCTACACCTAACCGCCCCATCACACTGGACTGTCTTGGCCACCCGGCCACCAGGTGCCCCCAGCTGGGGCCTTTTAATGGACTGCGTCACGTGCAGGTTGGGGAATCGAAGATTCCCCCCCTGGGTAAGCTCAATGGCAAAAAATGCCATGAGGCGGGGGTGGGTCACCCCCATGGGGGAGGCCTTGGGAATCCCCGACCCCCTGTGGACATCAAGGGCATTAAAAAAAAAGGCAAGGCCCCTCTTGAAAGGCACAGCCCTCTCCACCCAAGGGTCAGGGAACCCCGAACTGCTTGAGGGCACAAAAAGAAAATGTGACCCATCCTCCTCCTCATGATTATGGGTTAGCATAATAAGGCAATTGACAATCAATGTGCCTTCAGGAATGGTGTAGGGGGGGGCGTCGCGATGGAGGTGCTGGGGGGTGTGGTCATAGCTCGAAATTTCGGCCATGTCAAGGATGGTGCAGCTCCATCAGACCCCCCCCCACCACAGTCTTCTTTGCGGTCTCAAGCACACGATCTGCCACCCTTTTGAGGACTGGCAGATCATGAAGCTTGTGGGGGTTGTGCTTGTGGTGGTTGGCACCCCCATAGTTGCCATACAATGTGCGGCGGGTCCCAGAATCTTGGGGCCTGCCGACAATGGGGGGGTTCTCATTGAAAATGGGTGCCTTCTCTGAGAGAGGCACCCTATCCAAATCATCCAAAAGACTTTGCAGCGGAATGTCACTCAAAAAATCGTGCTCAAGGAGGTGGTTGACCACCAGCTTTCCCCCCACCGTGAGCACAAGGTCATTGGGGTCCCTATTAAAGGCCCCCAAGGGCTCGGCGGCAACCACCTCCTCCGCCTCCCCAATAAGGGGGGGTGTTGCCTCAAAAGGAAAAAGAATCACCCCCTGCCCCGAAACAATGTTGGGAGTGGTGACCCCATACCACTCACGCTCCCACTCCCTTGTGGGGCAAAGGGAGTGCATGGGGAACTTGTTTTCGGGGTCGTCAGTGCAGACCGGGCGGGTGTTGTGGGTGAGGGGTTGGGGGAACCAACCATCCGACTTCCCCTTCCCCTTACCCGGTTGGATCCTTACCTTCTGGACACTAATCATGAGGGGGTTGTGGGGCTTCTCCTTCCTCCCCCCAGCCCCCAGCCCCCCCGCATCCTCCTCCTCCTCCTCCACTTCCTCCTCCTCCTCCTCCTGACCCACATAGAGGGTCGTCTTCGTCCCCGCACCCTGCTCGGCATGAGCGGTGACGGACTCCACCACCGCGTCCACATCCTCGGTATGATGCTGGATCAAAAATCCAGCAATTCTGGATTTACCTCTAGCAACTCGAAGATGTAGTTGCTGAGAACCAGGGGGTCTCGCTTGTCCGCCATGAAGGGGGACTTATGGACAAGGAGTCCAAAGTCCACACCATGTTCAAAGCGGGTCGCCACAGGGCGCCTCACATTGGCATCACCCATCGTAAACCCCTCAGGACCGCCAAGGCGACGGACCCCAAGGAGCTTTTGATGGTGCTCGCACCAGGCGTAGGCAGCAGCAAGGGCCAGTATCAAAGAATACGAAGGCTTTGAGAGCTACAGCGAAAAGGGGAAACATAAAATGAAGCGCGATAACCCACGCGATAACCCACACGATAACTAGGTTATCGCGCGATAACCCCCGCGATAACCCCCGCGATAACTAGGTTATCGCGCGATAACCCACGCGATAACTAGTGCTCTAACCCCGTTCTAACCCCGCGATAACTAGTTAGAGCACACAAAGATCAAATCGCAAAAAGTGCAAAACGGGCAATATCGAGCAAACGAAACATGGAAGGCACATTGTTGCATCATAGTGCACCCATGTAACATGTGAAATTCCGGGTTCCAACCATATTCCTTTGTCTACAGAAGCGCATTTTTGGGCCTCCGCTCCCGCCTCCGCTCCGTACGTTATCCCCGTACGGAACGCGCACAACGACAATAACACTCCGTAACGCTCCGGAACGCAGATAACGCGGAGAACGCGGAAAACGCTTCCAGAAGCACGATCAGAAGCAGAAAACCGGAACGCGGATAACGCGGATAACGCGGAACACGCTTCCAGAAGCACGACCAGAAGCAGAAACAACAACACCCAAAATTGGCGGGGTTCCGCACCACGCCCTAGAACGCTGCATCCCACATCCTATATGCCAACGCATCCCCAACACTTCATTGTTGTCCCTGCTTGCCGCCCACGTCCGACGGTCTCGTTGGATTCGGCATGGATGTCACATACTTCTTGAGCACCTCGGACGCGTCCTTCATCCAAACCGTAACCCGGTCCTTCTTCAAAAACCTCTCTATCTCCTCCAAGCTCAAATCCGGAATCTCATCTTCCTTTCTGTTCTCAATCTCGGCCGCCGCCAATTGACTACGGAGCCTCTCCATCTCCATATCTTGTTTACGAAGCATCAACTTCAATTCAGCCAATTCCTTGGCCGTCACTGTCGGTACACTCGGCTCGTCGGAAACAACGACAATGTCCTCTTGCATATTATTTGGTGCATGCATGACAAAACAAAATCAAAACGGACAAATGCCTAATGAAGAGTGGGATGCAGCGTTCTAGGGCGTGGTGCGGAACCCCTAGTTAGAACGCAATTTCTGGAACACCCACCTACCCTCAATTTTGGGGCAAACCACCTAAAAAAATGGATTCAGCACCCTCAAAAACCCCCCATCCCCTTCCTTTCCCCACATAACCCTCATTGTAGGGGTGGTTTTTGGGGGGGGGGTCAAAGAGTTAGAGCACAGTTAGAACAGAGTTAGAACGCAGTTAGAGCACCTTGCTCTAACTAGTTATCGCGCTAGTTATCGCGCGATAACTCAGTTATCGCGTAGTTATCGCGTGTAGTTATCGCGCACCCCTCCTCCCTCCCTCCCTAGGACAAACAACACAAAACACTTGGCACAAAGCATGTGTGGTCGTTTTTCATACAAAGTCATCAATGTCTGAGGCCTTGGCTGCCTCCAGTCCCAAAAGCCCTTGCTCCAGGGCGTTCATGGACATGCAATGGTGCATGTGGCGGAGGGACACACTTGGCCTCACCAAGGACCAACCCTTAAAACAATTTTTGAGCCTCCTTTTGTAAGGCCCATGCCGATACTCCGTTGGGATGGAGGAAAACTGAAAAATGTTCCTCCATTTCTCGGCAAAAAAGGTGGAATGTGCCAAGCACCAATGGATCCACCTGGTGGGGTACCAACCTGAGTCTGCCCACGCTTCTGAAAATTTTGTGGTCAACGCACGGTGGCGTTCCACTTGGGTTAGAGTGTACAACTCCCTCACCCTCCAAAGCTCATACAAACCCTCAATGCATTTCACCATGACATGCACAACAACCCATAACATAGGTCCCCCAGGGGTCCTCACTGTGGGGACATGCTCTTTGAGGCAATCCACAAATTGCCTCTGGAAGGGGGGGGGGGGGTTAGGAAAACTTTGGTGCTTGTTAGATCGAAATCTTTTTCTGTGGCCCTCGAGGCCGAAGGGAGGCGTTCCCTGAGAGGGATGCCTGAGGTCTCATCCTTGAGGGCTTGGTTGAAGGCCTGGAAAGCTGCAAGAGCTTGGGCCTTACCAAGGGTACCAGGGGGGAGGGCCTGAAGGGTGGTCTCAATGCGCTTTGCAATGCCGTTTAGGATGCGGCATGCTGCATGTTGGTATTCCCCCGGCCGCCTATCAGGGGTCACACTTCTCAAGAATGCCCCCCATCTTGAGGTGGACTCCACCCCCCTTTGCTCAACAATCCCATTGGGGTCTTTGCACAACCAACACTTAGACCCAGCCCCCCCCATTGCTTGCATCCCCTTCCCATCCCCTGTCAAAATGACAGTGCAAGTCAAAAATTGGTTTTGAAAGAGGACAACGTCCTCTTCCACATCCCTCACCTCTTGGTTGAGGTTGGCGGAGATGTCCAGGCTTCTCAAAAAAGCCTGTTCATCCCCGCCATCCATGCAAAACCATGAGGCCCATAGCTTCACCTTCGAAGCATATTTTGCCCCACCCCATACATTAACCCATACATCCGCACGGGTAGAGGATGCCTTCCACAAGGAAGTCGCATCAACTGAAATAACAACAATGGCAACGCCACTAGGGGGGGGTTTCCCGATAACTCGGGCCATAGATATTGCATTTTGCACAATTGATTGCAAAGGCACATGGGCAGCTGCCCTATTGCGGCCTGTGGTAGACTTTACAATGGTTGTTTGGGGAAAGTAGGGCATGATCCGTTGCCGAACGGTCCTTAGGTCCCGTTGTGTGCAACGGCGGGGCATTCGCAAAAGGGCCCGTTGGGAGAGATGCATGCTGCATGCCATGCGTAGCATGCTCCGGGCCTCATGCTCCTGAGCTGTTAATGCAAGATGGCCGCCAAGTGGGCCAGACAGGGCAGTGCACGCCCCACCACTTGAACAAACTTCGCCTTTGGTGTTGGTGCCGCACACGACGTTTGGGTCACCCAATAGAACTCGCACCAGCCGCTGAACCGCCTTCAACCGCCGCCGCCGGGCCTTGGGGCACTGCAGATCGGTGTACCGCCGGAGGTTAGCTGTGTTGAGAGCCCGCAGGGCCTCATTGACAGCACTATCCATGAAGAATAAGAGGACCTGGACACGAAATGCGGGAGGGTTTTGAAGCAAGGGCTAAAAAAACACACGCGATAACCCACGCGATAACCCCCGCGATAACTAGGTTATCGCGCGATAACCCCCGCGATAACCCCCCGCGATAACTAGTTAGAGCGCGATAACCCCCCGCGATAACTAGTTAGAGCACCCAGTTAGAGCGCGATAACCCCCGCGATAACTAGTTAGAGCGGGGGTTAGTGCGCACTAACTGGAGGGGTTAGAGCAAGCGTTGGGCGCCCTCCCATGGCAATGGAGCGTGTAGTGCCCCGGTGTTGAACAACACCGGGGCTTGGGGGGTGGCGGTGCATGCCCAACCCTCCACCGCCCTACCCTTGCACACACGGGTGTGCCGCTTTTTTTCCCTCATGGAGGGATTGAGCAGGCCACCACTCTCCACCCAAAACTCACCCCCCGTGAAAGACCCCACACACACAATAAGCGCCATGGGCGCCCCATCCCGCAAATGGGAGTGGAGGCCCATGGTGTCCGTCCCTTGGGGGCGAACAATTTGGATGCTACACCATGTGAACCATGGTGGAGCATTGGAGGTGCAATACCCATTGAGGTCTGCAACCAAGGGGGTGAGGGCAGGCCTGAGGGTAGCAGCGGCCATGTGGGTCGCCCTAAGATTAGAGGGGTTGGGGTTTCCACTTCCCGTGAGGCCGAAGTGGCACATGTCCACTTGGGCCCCATATCGCTCCTCCCCACGAAAAATGCCCTTGGGCAACCCCTTGAGCAAATCCACGAGTCATTGGCTCCCACTCCTACTCCCGCTACCCTGACTCTGCAACCCGAAGGAGGCACAGAGGGTGGAGGTGAGGCTGCGCACCTGCGCCTCAGCCACCCCCAAGCGCTGCTGGAGGTCATCCCGGCCCCCTCCTCCGCTGCCCCTCCACCTCCACCCTAAGCTGGGCCGCCTCCACCTCCGCCTTCCGCCTCCCCTCCTGGGCCTCCCTCAGGGCCTCCCTCATCGCCTCCACCTCCTCCCCCCTCTTGGCGGCCAGGTTGAGGGCCTGGTCCAGGGCACGCTGGGTGTTGCCCTGGGCCTTTTCGGCCTTCGCCAAGGCCGACTTGTGGTCGGCCGACCGACCCTTGGCCAGTGCGGCCTCGACCCCCGTGGCGGCCGCCTGCTCCACCAAAACCTGGCAAGCGTCCGTCACGTGGGTGGCCACACTGGCCCCCAAGGCCTCCACGTCCAGGGCCTCATGGGTGGGCTGGGCCGCCGCCACATTTGCCACCCTCGATGGCTTGGGGGAGGGCTTGGGGGCGGGGGTTTGGCCCTGACCCCTAAGGGGGGGGGGGGCATCCGGCTCAACCACCACCACGTCTGGTCCCCGCTTCTTCTGGCCTTTTCCCGGCCTTCCCCCCTTGGGTGCATACTGCCGAACCCAATCGGCAGTGGCGTCCACCACAGAAGGGGGGGGGTCATACCCACCAACCTGGTGGATGTCCCCCCCCCTGTGCAGCTTCTGCCACACTTCCCTCCCCGTATACTCCCCCTCCCACAAAAAACACAACCTCAAAAGGAAATAAGATTTCCTTTGGGGGGGGTCGCTCACCCCAAACAAACACAAAAAAGCCGCAACCGTTTCCCCCTCTGCGGCATTCGGCCACTTGGCCGTTTCCCCCCCAACCCACACATAGGAGGGGAGGGTGAGGTACGTTGGTCTTCCTCTCCACCCCCCCTTCCTTCTCGGTGATGGTGACCTGCCGGTACCATCCCGTCCCCCCCACCCTGCAGGCCTCATCCCCAGGCTCCCCCCACCGCCACGACGCCCCCTCCGGCAGCCTCTTCTCCCCCTCCCGCTCCAACCGGGCCGCCACCGGCTTGGCGGGCCGTGCCCCTGCTGCTTCTGCTGCTCCGCCTGCTGCCTTGGCTGCCTGGGCGTCGTCCTGGACGAAGATACGGGGCAGCTGCAAGATGGTAGCCTGAAAAAAACAAAAGAAACAAAAAAAAAACACGCGATAACCCGCGCGATAACCCCCGCGATAACTAGGTTATCGCACGATAACCCCCGCGATAACCCCCCGCGATAACCCCGCGATAACTAGTTAGAACGCGATAACCTAGCGCGATAACTAGTTAGAGCAGGGGTTAGAGCAGGGTGTTGTGGGAAGTTTTCACACCTGGTGACATGGACACATGCCTTGGCCCTCCTTCTTGGCGTCGTCCAGCACCAGGCCCAGCCTCCGCAGCCACACGAAGTCCGTGACGGCCGCATACTCCCCCACCTGCCGCCACTCCACCACCTGGGCCACCCCCTCCACCTCAGGGGCCACCCTTGCCACTCCCCCATACAACCCCCTCCTCACCACCAAAATGGTGCCCGCCGGCACCTTAATCCCAACATGCCCTTGCAAGGTGGGCCAGGGCAGTGCCTCCCCATGGCACACCTTGGCCAAGTGGCACTGATCGGGGTGGCCTGCGACCGCCCCCGCCTCCTCATTAGTGAGGGGGGCAATCACCTCCCTCCCAATCCCCCACCCCGACAACAAAAAATGCCCTGTGGTTGTTCCCGCCGGGAGCAAGCACTGAGCAGATTGCTCAATGCTGACCCCATTGGGGTCCACCACCACCTCCTCCTCCTCCCCCCCCTCCACCTCCTCCCACTCCTGGCATGGCACACAAAGGCCATCTTTGTGGGCGGTGCACAAAATCAGCCGATTGCATCCGTAGCAATTGGCTACCACCTTCCCCCTACACCTAACCGCCCCATCACACTGGACTGTCTTGGCCACCCGGCCACCAGGTGCCCCCAGCTGGGGCCTTTTAATGGACTGCGTCACGTGCAGGTTGGGGAATCGAAGATTCCCCCCCTGGGTAAGCTCAATGGCAAAAAATGCCATGAGGCGGGGGTGGGTCACCCCCATGGGGGAGGCCTTGGGAATCCCCGACCCCCTGTGGACATCAAGGGCATTAAAAAAAAAGGCAGTGCCCCTCTTGAATGGCACAGCCCTCTCCACCCAAGGGTCAGGGAACCCGGAACTGCTGGAGGGCACAAAAAGAAAATGTGACCCATCCTCCTCCTCATGATTATGGGTTAGCATAATAAGGCAATTGACAATCAATGTGCCTTCAGAAATGGTGTAGGGGGGGGCGTCGCGATGGAGGTGCTGGGGGGTGTGGTCATAGCTCGAAATTTCGGCCATGTCAAGGATGGTGCAGCTCCATCCGACCCCCCCCACCACAGTCTTCTTGGCGGTCTCGAGCACACGATCTGCCACCCTTTTGAGGACTGGCAGATCATGGAGCTTGTGGGGGTTGTGCTTGTGGTGGTTGGCACCCCCATAGTTGCCATACAATGTGCGGCGGGTCCCAGAATCTTGGGGCCTGCCGACAATGGGGGGGTTCTCATTGAAAATGGGTGCCTTCTCTGAGAGAGGCACCCTATCCAAATCATCCAAAAGACTTTGCAGCTGAACCTCACTCAAAAAATCGTGTTCCAGGAGGTGGTTGACCACCAGCTTTCCCCCCACCGTGAGCACAAGGTCATTGGGGTCCCTATTAAAGGCCCCCAAGGGCTCGGCGGCAACCACCTCCTCCGCCTCCCCAATAAGGGGGGGTGTTGCCCCAAATGGAAAAAGAATCACCCCCTGCCCCGAAACAATGTTGGGAGTGGTGACCCCATACCACTCACGCTCCCACTCCCTTGTGGGGCAAAGGGAGTGCATGGGGAGCTTGTTTTCGGGGTCGTCAGTGCAGACCCGGCGGGTGTTGTGGGTGGAGGGGTTGGGGGAACCAACCATCCGACTTCCCCTTCCCCTTATCCGGTCGGATCCTTACCTTCTGGACACTAATCATGAGGGGGTTGTGGGGCTTCTCCTTCCTCCCCCCAGCCCCCAGCCCCCCCGCATCCTCCTCCTCCTCCTCCACTTCCTCCTCCTCCTCCTCCTGACCCACATAGAGGGTCGTCTTCGTCCCCGCACCCTTCTCGGCATGAGCGGTGACGGACTCCACCACCGCGTCCACATCCTCGGTATGAAGCTGGATCAAAAATCCAGCAACCCCTGGATTTACCTCTAGCAACTCGAAGATGTAGTTGCTGAGAACCAGGGGGTCTCGCTTGTCCGCCATGAAGGGGGACTTATGGACAAGGAGTCCAAAGTCCACACCATGTTCAAAGCGGGTCGCCACAGGGCGCCTCACATTGGCATCACCCATCGTAAACCCCTCAAGACCGCCAGGGAAGGACCCCAAGGAGCTTTTGATGGTGCTCGCACCAAGCGTGGGCAGCAGCAAGGGCCATTACGAAGAATATGAAAGCTTTGAGAGCTAAAGCGAAAAGGGGAAACATAAAATGAAGCGCGATAACCTACGCGATAACTCGCGCGATAACTAGTTATCGCGCGATAACCCCCGCGATAACCCCCGCGATAACTAGGTTATCGCGCGATAACCCACGCGATAACTAGTGCTCTAACCCCGTTCTAACCCCGCGATAACTAGTTAGAGCACACAAAGATCAAATCGCAAAAAGTGCAAAACGAGCAATATCAAGCAAACGAAACATGGAAGGCACATTGTTGCATCATAGTGCACCCATGTAACATGTGAAATTCCGGGTTCGAACCATATTCCTTTGTCTACAGAAGCGCCATTTTTGGGCCTCCACTCCCGCCTCCGCTCCGTACGTTATCCCCGTACGGAACGCGCACAACGACAATAACACTCCGTAACGCTCCGGAACGCAGATAACGCGGAGAACGCGGAAAACGCTTCCAGAAGCACGACCAGAAGCAGAAAACCGGAACGCGGATAACGCGGATAACGCGGAACACGCTTCCAGAAGCACGACCAGAAGCAGAAAACCGGAACGCGGATAACGCGGATAACGCAGCAAACGAGGGAACCGCTTCCAGAAGCACCACCGGAAGCACAGAAGCGGAACGTAGAAAACGCGGCCAACAAACGAACCCCATACGACGCTAAGAACGGTGGAAGCAAAGCGGGAGGCAACATGCAAAGTGCTTTTCTCCTTGAAAGTGGCTGAACCGCATAAAAACTCATGCGCGAGTGCGTCGGGCTACCTCAAAAACTCCCAGAAGCGCTGTAAAAACAAGGGTGTTTTTCCCGACCCCTAGAAGCGCCCATTTCGTCATCTACGTCGTAGACAAAGGAATATTAACAACACCCAAAATTGGGGGGGTTCCGCACCACGCCCTAGAACGCTGCATCCCAAGGTAATTAGTTAAACTAGTGTTTTGAGCAAGCTCAAAACACGAGAAAAATAGGCGTTTTTGCCCTGCTTATTAGGACATGGGGTTACAAACCCAAGACCCCGAGCCATAGCGCGCGCTATGCTGCGCGCTATAGTTTTGTAGTGCGCACTGAGCCATCACGCGGCAATACCCTGTAGCGCGCACGCAGGGAAATGCTGTAATGTGTTCTGGAACCCTGGGACTCTTCCTCTCGAGCTTCATGTTGGCCCTTCCCAGTTCTCCTTGTCGCTTTCCGTTGAGTTCTCCAACTGCTGCCTGCTTGGTGATGTCAGCAGTCCTCTTGAGGGCACTCGCAGCAAAGTCAACCCCCATACCGGTTTCCGGTCCATCCAACGCTTGCGTATCCTCCTAGCCCTTTGATCCCGAACTTCTAGACGACGTTTGCACACATAGATACACCCTATACTTCATCAACTGCTTGTGGCAAGGCTCTGTGATGGTCGTACTCGGGCCCCCCGCCTTGAACCTCATGTCTTCTGGTAAGAAGAAATTTGGTGATCACAATTTATAAGACGCCTGCAGCTTCAACAACAATTGTGGGTCAGACTTTGGGAGTTTGGGAATAGCGTGGCAAGGTTGCCAAAGACCTGCACGTTTCTTGTCGCCAGCACTCTCTTCCACGGCACCTGTGATGCTCTCTTGACCACCGTGATGCCCAAATATGCCACCCATGGAGGGTATATGATAGCTGCAAAAGGCTACAGCTTCGTCAGCTCTAGGGTATCCCCAACAAGAGTCATGGTCCAAAATCAATTACGACTCAATCACAAAAGTAGAACAGGTGCAAGATAGTCTTGACGAGAGAAACTCTCAAACACTCAAGCCAAGTGGCACACAGCACGTTCCAAGAGCAGTCAAAAAACCTAATTCCTCATGCATAAGATCACGGTTGGCCATGAAAATTATGACCCCCATGGGGTGCCTTACAGGCTTGGGTGTCATTTTCCCCCGCGGGTTGGTGGGGGGGTCCTACCCATGTGGTTTTTTTAAAATGTTAAAATGGCTCTCGGGTTTCATTTTTGTTTTTAATTTTTGGATTGATATTTGAAAAGTTAAAAATTAGATAGTCGCCAGCATTAATATTAATCTCACAAACATTAACTCTATTCCCCAAATATTAACCCTCCTGACAATGGCACAACACAACATGTATATAATGTATATATAATGCATTATGTGTGTGTTCATGTTGTTGTGCATGGCCATTGTGGCCCATTGGGTCCCCTTGCGGGCCCTCATACCTCATGGGACCCCGTAGTGGGGTCCCATATCTTCACGGGTCAAGATGGGGGGTTAGTGGGGTTAGTGGGGTTAGTGGGCTCGGTGGTAGTGTTCGCGTTCGGGGGGTTAGTGTCTTCGTTTGTTGGGGCCGGGGGTTTGGGCTTTTTCTTGCCCGCCCGGGCCTCTTCCCGGTACCGCTCGGCCTCCTCGGGGGTGGGGAAGAGGAGGTGCCGGGACACCTCGTAGAGGGTGGTGCCGCCCGGGTATTCCACCCAAACGGCACCATCGAGATTAATATTAAGCTAATGTTTCAGTCGGTGTTAATATTAACGAAATCTAGATATTAATCTCGAGAAATTAACGCAAAAATTAACCAACAACGAATGCACTACAAACCTTCAAGTTATCGGCCCATATCGTTGCTAGTGCCGCCATGTCCTTGTCCTCGCACACGGCCATCCCTATTATCCCTAATATCACCCACAAGTACGCGGGTGTGCGGCCCCGTGCGCCGTGGTTGAGGAGCCCAATGGAGAGTTGTGTCCAACTCCCACCGGCGCACGGGTACGCATCCCCACACACAATGAAGGTGAGGGGCCTTGTCCAATCGATGGTGTCCACTAGCGATGGACGTGATTGGACGTCCCGGGCCCATGAGGGTAGCGGCCAAGAGCGCCCACTCGCGGGGGGGTCGGGGATGGACACGGGTGGCCGTAGGTCAAGAGGGGTGACCAACTCCTTCCACGTGTCGGTGAACATATCCCGAGTGGGGATGGGGCGGGGGAACGTGAGGTCCGTTGCGGCCGTGTAGGCCGACCCCCGGCGGCTCATATACTCCGACACGAGCCGTGTATGACCTCTTTGGATTCTGCTCTGCGAAAGACAGAATACATACTAGTCAATAAGCCAACAACACTGGAGAACATAGTAGAAACACTTAATGTAATTTCTCACGTCTCCACGTCGTCAGGTGCGGTCTACGGAATTTAGCTACCCTGGAGCTTACCCATGTCACGACACGTGTCGCGGCACACTTTCCGATGCCCCCCCCCCCTCCGTGTCATGGTGGCACGGCCGGCACAGGTGACACAGGTGACACAAGTGCCCAACCCCCTCCTACACGAACCATTGCATGGCATACCGTGCCATCGCCCCCCCCCCCCCCTCAATGTCATGGTGGCACAAGGGACATAGGTGACACAAGAGAGGTGCACAAGCACAATAAAGCACAAGCACGCCTCCACGAAACACAAAACGAATTTTTCACCACACGACACAGCGGCGGCCCCGTGTGACACGACACACCCTATGTGGCGGCACCGCGGCACGGCACAGCCCAAGCCCCCCCCCCCCCCCCCCCCCTCCGTGGCTGGGTAAGCTCCCCTGGAATTAGTTCACCCAATGTTATTCCAAATTGAGATCTCTGCAACTAGTAGTTCTCTTGTGGTTCCTTTCCCCAGAGCAATGCAGTGCTGCAGTGATGGATCCGAGAGCCCCAGGTACGAACAGACCAAGTACAGTGACCGTCAAGTGGAAAGGCGTCAGAGAGAGCGGGCACACATGGCAGGCATAATTCCAGAGACACAAGGAACGCTTTCCGTGGAAACGGTAGCAGGGAGCACACGAGGAGATATTCCGCATACGCCACCCTAATGAGAAATCATTCAATCAAAGGAAGTCTGAGTCTTTCGTGAAATGCAAACCCTGGTTAACCAAACTAGGCATAAAAGCGAAGTGCCGAGCGCGCCAAGTCACCATAGCCCACCGCGTCGTAACGCATGTCCCATGGATCGACAGTGTCAAACAGTTGCAGGATGAATTTGCGTCAACACTACAAATGTACAGGTGGGTATACAATGCACACATGCAGGAATTTTACGGACATGAACAGGAATGCATCGGATATGAAACATCAGAAGTTCTGTGTGATGCTACACAAACGTGTGTCTTTCTTGTTGATCTACACAAAAATACATGCAGGTGGGTCATACCACTGGTCAACAAAATTGATCCACATTCTTTATTGCTGGCGGTCAGACTCTCAGATGACCAATATCAGCTTATCCGGCCTCGTGATTCATGATATCATGATATCACAACACACAAGCAACAGCCATGTATTAATTACAGGAACAATCATGAACGAGTCAAAACCCTATGTAACAGCAATACACAAAAAACTACTCCTCTATTGTGACCTCGGAAATTTGACAGAATTTCTGTTTAATGTGGCGATTGCGTGTCAATCAATAATTGCCATATTTGCTGCATACTTATCGGAATCTGATGAGATTTTCTGCAACGTTGTTGTTGCAGTATTAAGTGTGTTGATTATCATGAGTGTAAGTCGGGCTGCGCACGTAACCTTACTGATACATCGCAAGCATACACAATGTCACTTGGGGTGCTAAAGTACTGGCAAGACTCGTCAGCGGGCAGGACAAAGCAACAAAACGGCGTTAGCCCATAGACTGTGGAACACGAATGTGTGAGCGTCTTTCGTCAAGCCAGAGTGCACATAAAACAGGGGGCCGGAGCCCCCTGGAATCACCAAGTCATCAAAGGCCAAGTATATTGGCACTGCAGAGTGCAGTTGTGGCATCCGTACCAGGCAACCCCAGGCTGTGGAGCACAGGATTACATACGGGGGGCAGGGAGGGAGCAGGCGGGTAAAGCAGACCTAGAACCAGATCACGGTCACACAAATTAGACCGGGTGAGTCCCGAATAAAGACCAGGTTTCCACCATGAGGTGGGGTACCGCTTCATGTGTAATTCGTGCACGCATGCAAGGGCATTGTGTTGTACATCGGACCAGCGCGTGGAATCGCTGGCGGGCCAACGTACGCATGACGTTGGTTTCAATTGACACACAATGTCACTTGGGGTGCGAAAGTACTGGCAAGACTCGTCAGCGGGCAGGACAAAGCAACAAAACGGCGTTAGCCCATAGACTGTGGAACACGAATGTGTGAGCGTCTTTCGTCAAGCCAGAGTGCACATAAAACAGGGGGCCGGAGCCCCCTGGAATCACCAAGTCATCAAAGGCCAAGTATATTGGCATTGCAGAGTGCAGTTGTGGCATCCGTACCAGGCAACCCCAGGCTGTGGAGCACAGGATTACATACGGGGGGCAGGGAGGGAGCAGGCGGGTAAAGCAGACCTAGAACCAGATCACGGTCACACAAATTAGACCGGGTGAGTCCCGAATAAAGACCAGGTTTCCACCATGAGGTGGGGTACCGCTTCATGTGTAATTCGTGCACGCATGCAAGGGCATTGTGTTGTACATCGGACCAGCGCGTGGAATACCCAGCGGATTTGAGTCCCAGGGTGACTGCAATGCTCTTGGTGGAGCGTTTTGCTTGGACAGCCTCGGGGTCCGGGAATCGGGAGAATCGTTTGTGGGGGGGCACACTCCAATCTACCTTAGTTTTCAGGCGCATTGATACCTCTGCGGTGTCTGGTAGCACGCACAGAACCGCTTCCAGGCTGGGAATCACCAGACCCTCGGATTCCTGCTGCAATTCCAGCCCATACAGTTTTTCGAACATACGCTGGAGTCTAGTCAGGCCAATATTCCCACATATGGCGCCTACAATATTGTCCATGTACCTGTAAGGGGGGATGGGAAGGGCATGTTTGGGCAGGCGTCGTGACAGCTTGTGAGCCGGAGAGCCAAAGGAAGTGTTAAATGACAATTCACGCATCATGCAAAAAAGTTGCGCAGGCACCCGCCGGCACCCCATGCACCCCATACATGTTCATTGGCATTGTAATTGACTCCAATGGGTGTTTCACCATTGTCCACCGTCATGCGTTCCGGGCCCATTTGTGGCGTAGGCGGCGCGGATGTAGAGGCGGGGCCAATTGCGGCGCTAGATGAAGATGAATTAGAAGCGGGTGCAGGCTCGGGAGCGGGTTCACCGGAAGGCGGAGTTGGTCGTTTTATCAAGCCGGACTCGAGCAAGCCATTGAAAAGGCCGTCCAACTTATTGTTCATGGATTCATGGCCGGAAGAGACCTTGGCATCAAGAGCGTGAACGGAAGATCGGACCTCAGAAATTTCTGTTTTCATGGCGGATGGAGTCTCTTCAAGTGCACGCAACTTATTATCGGTGTATACTTCGAAAGCCGATTGTGCGATAGGCGTTTGGGATGTGCCATTCATGGGCGCATTAGTAGATTGCTTGGAAGAAGACGAATTTCCAATGCGGCGAGTAACGGATGTCCAACACTCACCATCGGGGTCTTTAGAATTTCGAATGCGCGAAATGAGATCACTAGTCGTGGCATCGGGCACACCGGCGATGGTGAGAGTGTGCTCATCAAAAGACACATGGGACACCTCAAGTGATAGCTCGTCGGCAAATAGCTTCATGCGTTCGTCACTCCATGGAGAAACACCAACCACATCAAGGGAATAGACGCTAGCGGCGGGAGCCTTGGGCGTAGTAGCGACCGGTGGTCCCATGGACTCAGGGCGGATACCTTCGAACGTAGTCCCATTCTCCTTGCACTCAAAGAATTTGCGTTTGTTAACGCAAATGCGCCACCACATCCATTGGTAGGGACAATTTTTGAGGAGGTGCTTTTCGAGGCAATTGAAACACGTAACTTGTCGAATGTAGCTCCCATCGGAAGCAACGTCACCACACTTCTTGATGCGTTGAGGGCATTGGAACATGTAATGGCCATAGTTGTCGCACATGGAGCAATATGTTTTGTCCGTAGCTTCGGGACGTTGAGAGGCATCGGAACGGCTCTTGGGAGGCATGAGGAGCGAGTTAGTATGACCCTTGGGTGGTCAAACGAGAGGTACACAATGTCACTTGGGGTGCGAAAGTACTGGCAAGACTCGTCAGCGGGCAGGGCAAAGCAACAAAACGGCGTTAGCCCATAGACTGTGGAACACGAATGTGTGAGCGTCTTTCGTCAAGCCAGAGTGCACATAAAATGATTGCAGGAGCTGTCTACCTTTGTCAGAGAGTTCCATAGCCCCATTTGATACGGAGCCGCAATTTTGTAGTGATATACGTCATATCTACCAATGGTCTTTTAGTGCGACTCCATGCTGGTGATATGAATGGATAGGGGTGTGGGATGCTACAAATCGATGGCAGGTAGGACTGCAAGGTAGTGTACTGCCTGGATGCAATGACCGAAAAATGATCGCTAATCCGAGTACAAACCAGAATCAACACACTTAATACTGCAACAACAACGTTGCAGAAAATCTCATCAGATTCCGATAAGTAGGGTGATTTGCCGAACTCCGAGCGTTTTCCGCCCGTGGGTCACAGTCGCGTCGATTTCTCAAGATGTTTTTGGGATCTGCAGGACTTTTCTGGATAGATCTACAGATTGAGAGCCAGGCTCTCGATTGATGTAAAAAAATCCAGATTTGGTGGTAAAAATCGCCAGATATACCGCTGGCAACAGAGCGCCCTCAGGGGATGCGCTAAATGCGGCATTTGCCAAATGGCGCCGCAGGTCACAGTGACGGCTCGTTTGAGCGCTACATAGCACCAAATCTTGTAAATCGTGGTTCTACAGGTAGCTACGGACCCAGGCTAGGTAGGAGGGACGATCCTGTGGGTTTTTTCTGGTTGGGCTCTTTTTCTGCCTTGGGCACTGGTGGTACCTCGTGCTTTTCACTACGGTTTTCTTGTTTTTCCCAAGGGTGTCCATGGAAAACAGCCACCTTGGTCTTGATGAAGGACAGTTTTCTTTGCCCTTCAAGTGGACAGATTCCACGAGTCTCTGGTTGGCTCAAAAAGATCCTTTGGTGGCTACTCTACTCGATGAAATGGAGAGTAGTTTGGGTTTGAGCAGGGAGCAGTCAAGCAGTTCAGCAGTTCACACATCTTTTCTCAGCTATAGGCGCAAGCCTTTTGTGTCTTCATGCTTGCTGACGTTGCCTACTGACGAGTCTTTGTGTGCTTTGCCTGCGATAATTCAGTGGTGACCACCATATCCAACGTCCTTTTGGATACAACGTTGCGATTATCTCTACTTACGTCCTTGAACGACTCCTTATTTGTTAGCGCTACGCTTGAAGCTACCGCTATTCGTGTTATTTGGCGTGTATATGGCTCCGAAAAAATCCGGTGGAAAGTTCTGTAAGCGGTGCAAATGGTGCAACCATGTGACGGCGGATTGCAAGTTCATCAAAATGGAGAAGGACGGAAAAAAGGTTGGACCGGTTACTTGCCGCCTTTGTTGGAAGGAAGGCCACATGGCCCATAGTTGTCCGCGCCTTACCGAGTGCACCGATGTTGACGAAAAGGGTGGCTCAAAAAAGCTCCGCCATTGCTTTAATTGTTGCCAACGTGCTAATCATGCGCCGGTTGATTGTCCCTATAGGGTACAACGTTGGAGAGTTCATACAAATTCTAAGAGATTCTTTGAAGCGCTAGAGTCCGGTGAACAGTGGAAGCCTATTTTCCCGGGACAACATGAGCTCAAGTCGAATCCAAGCGCCGCGCATGCCACCACGCCGCGCTCCACACCTCATGCCTCTAGGCCACCGCCATGCAAGTGGATCTTGCGAGTCACGGGCCCGCACGAATGGGGAGACGCCGAGGCGGAAAATTGTATGTCGTTGACACCGCACGTAGAGTCCGCGGAGAAGCGAGATGTTGCCCTACTTCTACATTTTGGGTCCGAAGCCGAGCTCGTTGATGCAATAAATGCGGTGAATGGTAGTATGGGCGTTGACGGAGATGGTTATGTAGCGGCAAGAGTGCCTCATGACCCGGCGGGCGATACACAGGAATGTGTGGCAAGTGCTACAAACTCCGGTACATCGACTACGTCAAGTGGATTAATTAACATGGCCGAAGTGTGTGACACGATGGATAAGAAAATCCAATTTGCCTTGGATAGGAATAATGATGCGATGAACAAAAACTTCCAAGCCATTAATGTTACGCTGACCAAGCTTGGTGAACGCCAAGATGAGGCCGATCGTGACCGGAGAGATTTGGCGAAGAAGCAAACACAACAAGGGAAGCTTATGCTACAAATGTTCCAAGGTATGAAACGCGCTTTCCCTGGGAATTTTGACGAAGTTGAAGAGGACGTGGATGCAATCAGTGATGACGGGGATGTGGCGCTATGTGACGAACCGGAGAAGGCCAAGAACAAACGCCGCGTGCCAAAACAGGCGGGTGGAAAGACGTCCAACGAAAAACCACGTGTGTTCCGGGAACCATACCCGCTTCGCGGCCGTGTGAATTCGGATGCACCACACACCGATGCAAGTGTCCCAACGACAGCCGCTGCTACAAATGGTGAACCGGAGACACCAACTACGCAACCGGCATCGTCGCTGGATCCGAAGAATTGCTCTATGACGGCCACCCACTCCATCGGTGGGTGTGCTTGGGCGATTGAAGGCACTGGTGAGTCCGCACGCATTGGCGTTGTCAAAATCCAGGAATTCCTTGTGAAGGATGATGCTGTGGGCGCTTTATGCCAACCGTTCGACATCGTGGCAAATGGACCTATGCCAGGATCTACCAGTGGGTTCTTGACGAGTGACCGCTTGTTCACGGATAAAGAGGAGGCGACTACGGGGCTGGAGTTGTTCAAAACCGCTAAGAGAACGAAATCCCACTAAGCCTGCAGCCCATACACGATTCTACCTCGGTCCCAACTAAAAAATGAGTGGCCGTGTGACGCTCCTGGGCTTTGATGCCCTGCAATTAATTTGCATGTTCCTATCCGAAGGTGAGACTTATGCTTTTCTCACGAGCTCCCGTGTACTTCTACACGGGGCGCCGTCCATGGTTCGACGAGGTGCGGTGCGTATTGAAAGGTTCCACTGCGTGCTGGAAAAATTCATTATGGGGTGTCGCGCGACAGGCAGACCTGGAAAAGGGTATTAATTTTGAGCTGTCGATTTCTCGCAGACGGATTTGAAATTCGTGTTGAAATCACTAAATTTGTTGATAATTTTATTTTGTTTCAAGAGAATTCCAACAATTAAATGCAGAACTTTCTGTTTTACTTGTCTGTTTTAGCGCGATAAGCACCTTGTTGCACCCTTGTTGCGCCCCTTGTCGCGCCCTTATCGCGCCCCTTATCGCGCGATAAGGGGCGCGATAACCCCCTTGTCGCGCCCCCTTGTCGCGCGATAAGGGGCGCGATAACCCCCTTGTTGCGCCCCTTATCGCGACTTACTTTGTTCTTCTTTTCATATTTCTCTTACCCAATTGCCCTTTTCCTTGTCTTAGGGGCTCCTATCTGCCCTACACCATGTCTTTGGAGGACCTTGGGGTGAGCGGCCTCACCATCCAGGAGTGGTTGGATGCCCACAAGAGGGTTGTGGGTACAAGAAGGGTTGCGGGTAACTCACTAGTAGTGCAAGCTGCCAGCATCACAACAGTTGACCAACCTGTCAGTTTTGCTGAGACTGCTAACTTTGCTCTTATTCGGTGTTGTGCCCCCGTTCTGAAGGCAAGGGAAGGGTGCCACTTGAGTGATTTACTTTTTTCCATTCTTCAAACCAACCCCCACTTGGATGGTTTCCTATTTGATTTGTCCTTTGCTGACACAAACGATCTTAGCAAGGTGCTTGGTGAGCGTGTTGCCAAGGGTGCAGGTACCCGAGTTGCTAATTTCGTTAACCCCATGTATCCTGACAATGAGCCTGAGCAACCTGTTAAGCGAGTTGGTTGCACATTTAGTTCCCAAAAGGTTCGTGCCTATGAGAAACCAGTTGTTCATAATGAAAGAGTGTTTGAGGTTCGTGATTGCAACCGGGTTTTGCCTGTGTACTCCCTACAGAATAGTTCTGGCTTGCAGTGGAGTGAACCTTTGTGGGGAATGACAACCCCACCCCTGTTTACTTCCACCAATTGTGTTTCATGGCCGGTGCATACACAGGATCCGCTTATTGGGCCAGGTGATGAACCCATTGAGGTTTCTCCTTTTAAAGGGTTCAATGTTGATTTGAAGCAGTTGCCGGAGCTGCAACATGTAAAGCTTGAGGGTTGTGTTGGTCCCCGTTTAGCCGCTTTGCAAAATGAGGTGGCACGGTTGGATATCACAAGGGCAGAGACCATTTTTAATGCTCAATTCCCCTCTGCCACTCGCTATGATGACACCCATGAACGTTTTATGTTCTATGGTAGGCATAATTCCATTCCTCAAGATGATTGGGAGGAAGGGTGGGAGGACCTGCCTGAATTGGAAGTTGTGACCATGGAAATTTATAAATCCATGTTGCAAGCCATGACCCTTCCCCTTCAAATTCTGGGTGTTGGTTACATTGGTGCTGTGGCTGGGGACCAACACTGGCATCGCGATTTTCCTAAGAATCTTGTTCCCAATGGTGACAGGGTTTTTGGGGTCTTCATTCCACTCACCTACCCCTTGAACAATAAATGGATTCCAGGTTCATCGGGTGGGTTTCCTATGCCATGGGAGGAGCAAGTGATGGAGGCTGGACTAGGTGATGCATTCATTTTGGATGCTCTACTTGTGCATAGAGGTGTCCGGTGGACGTCCACAAGACATCCCTGCCATGGATCCTGTGTCACAAGTGCCCAATGTTCGTTGGGTTGCATTTATGCATGTCGCCACATGTCAGCTTCCAAAGAATGTGACTGATGGTATCCGCCCCCCTTTTTGGGCCTCGAATCCTAAGTTTGGGCAAGGTGACAAGGTGGAAACCTGCACTACCAAGGGCTGTCGGAAAAGGGCAACTGAGGTTTGTTATTCCTGCAAGGAAGTTAGGCTATGCCCGTCCCACAAGATGAGCCTTTGCTCTACCTGTGACATTCCTTCTTCAAGTGTGAGTAGTGCTCCAGTTGTTGAGCCTGTCCCAGCATCTGCTGCTGCTGCCCCTATTGCCGATTCTGTTGCACTGGATTTCCCTGTCCAATGCTTTTTTCCTGTTGGAACCACTACTTTGTCTCTTGCTTGGTCAAGCAAGAAGCCTTGCTTGAGAAAAGATGTGGGCTCCACTGAATGCCCTGGGGTGGAAGCCCTCCATGGAGACTATGAGTTGCCTGCACCTGACCCCACCACCACTGCTTTGATCCGTTGTGATGCTGGCAGCATCCTTGCACTCAGGCATGGTCGGTGGGGGGGGTTTGGTGTACGGGCAGAGGAGAAGGAGAAGGTTCAAGTGTATGGGTGGTACCTCGTGGCACCCGACGCCCACATGGTGGACATGCAGATGCTCCTTCGCGCGGGAGCTGCCACCCCAGCCATCAATCGGAAGACCGGGGCCACCGTGGCAGGCCAGTACTGGTGTACGTGCCATCAGGTGTGCATATGCACATGATTTGTGACTGCTCTAAGGGGCGCACTAAGGGGTTGTCGCGCCCCTTATCGCGCGATAAGGGGCGCACTAAGGGGGGTTATCGCGCCCCCTTATCGCGCGATAAGGGGGCGCGATAAGGGGGGTTATCGCGTCCCCTTATCGCGCGATAAGGGGCGCGATAAGGGGGGTTATCGCGCCCCCTTATCGCGCGATAAGGGGCACGATAAGGGGGGTTATCGCGCGATAAGGGGCGCACTAAGTGCGAAACAAGCAACGTTCGTGTTACTGATTTCCACTGAATTGGACCCCTTCCCTTTTCTCACTTGTCCCCTCATTCCGCTTAGGTCACCATTGGCCAATGGCCGCGACTGGATCGCCTTGAGGTTCCTGGAGTGGGTGGAGCGGGTGGAGTGGGTGGAGGAGCAGCAAGTGCCGCAGCTACGGGTGCCCAGGCTACGGGTGCCCGCATGGAAAGTGTGGCAGCACCGCTGGGGGAGGAGTGGGAAATCCCCCCCCCCCCTGCACTGTTGGAGGCCTCTGGCTTTGGGTCGGAGGTCCAGGTTGCAGGGATGGACCCCAAAGCGAAAACCCACTGGTGTAAAGAATTTACCCTCAAAGCAAAACAAGCAGGGAAGGAAGTTGTGTCCAAGAAAATTAGGTTGCCCATCTGTGTCCGGGTTCACGGGGCTCCTGAGGATACCCCAGTCATCCTTTGCTATATATCATATTACGAAGGTGGCAGAAAAAATCAAATGAAGTGTTTGGAAGTTGATTTGGAACAAAACTGGCGTTGGATCACGTACAAAGCCCTAAGAATGTTTAAAAGCATTGGAGGTGATGAGGTGCCTGCTTTTGTGAATGAATGGATGGCTGATTGGGAGGGTGACACAACGAGGAGGTACGGAAGGGGGCTGAAGAAAGAAGAGGTCCAGGTGTCCTCTTCGGATGATGATGGCACCCCCCTGGCACAACAACCCAAGAAGAGAAAGGCCACAGCAAGTCCCAGTGGCACAAAAAAAGGCAAGACTCCAAAGCCCCAAGCAGAGGAGGGTATTAAGCTAAGCTCCACAAGTGTAGAGGCAGTGGCAGCTGCAGTTGCCAACCAGATTTCGGAGGACATGGGCCAGGGAGTGTTGGACAGCATTCAGGGGGCCATTGTGGGCCAGTCCACCAGTGCAGTTGCAGGTGCTCTGAAAGAGGCTCGAAAGAGCGAGCTGCAAAGGCAGGTTGCTTCTTTGGAGGGAAAGCTGAAATCTTCTGAGGACAAGGTTGGTAAGCTGACTGATCTGCTGAGGGCTGAAAGGGACAGTCGCCAAGAGGCCATTGCTCAGAAGGACAACTTGCATGCCCAGTTGTTGCAATCTGAGACTGAGCGTATGAGGTACAAGGGTGAGCGTGATGCCTTGAGAGTTGAGGTTGATGCATTGGCAGTAGACAAGGCTACTTTGCAAGCCAATTTGACAAGTGCTTTGGGTGGAGGGGCATTGAGCCCTAGGTCTGCAGCTGTTGGTTCAGGTCTGTGTGCCACGAGCCCGGCCATGCCTGAGGTTCTGAGCACCCCTGTGAAACAGGTGGTTGCAAGGAAATGGCCGTCCAGCCCTCACCCGCCCTCACAACCCCCATTTAGTGAGTGACAGGATTCCCCTCCCATGGGGGCCCTCTTTGCAACCCCCAGTGTGGGAGATTTGTTTGATTGTGCCATGCGCTTGAAGTGCTTCAAACATAGCACCCGACTTGGTGCTCCTATTCGTGTCTGCCAGTTTGGGTATGGAAGGGTGGGGCCCACATGGCACACCTCCAAGATGCTCAAATCCACGGAACATGATGGTGTGGACAAGTTTCTACACATTGTACACCTATGGGCCAGAGCCCAATTGCCATCGTGGTTTCATTGGTGCTCTGTTCAGGTGGCACAATACTGCACAACAACCCCCATGCTCCCCCACTGCCATCCGAAAGACCACAGCCCCTTGTCTGCAGTCTTGGAGGGAGGGGACTTTGAAGGGGGGGGTTTGTGGGTTGCAGAGGGTGGTCTCCTTTGGGGAGGGGAGAAGGGGAGGAAGACCAAATGTGCCACCAAGGTGTGCGGTGGTTGTGATGTGGTGGGGGGGGTGCACCCTGCCCGAAGGGGCGTCATCTTCAGCAGCTATGCTTTCCATTGTCCTGCACAATGGACAGGTGACAGGTGGAGGATTGTATTGTTTAATGGAGGGAACATTGATGGTGCCTCCCAAGACAGCTTGGAGAGGTTGGATGACTTGGGCTTCAAGCTCCCATGTGGACTGCCCTGTGGTGGCTGGAACTGTGGAGTGAACACGTGCAATTGAAGCTGTTGTGTTGCGTTGTGCACATGCCTGCTGTGCTTGGCAGTGAAGGAACATTAATGGGTAATGGCAGTGTTCTCAGTTTGCAACAAGGGGCGCAACAACCCCCCTTATCGCGCCCCTTATCGCGCGATAAGGTGCGCGATAACCCCCCTTATCGCGCCCCCTTATCGCGCGATAAGGTGCGCGATAACCCCCCTTATCGCGCCCCCTTATCGCGCGATAAGGTGCGCGATAACCCCCCTTATCGCGCCCCCTTATCGCGCGATAAGGGCGCACTAACCCCCCTTAGTGCACCCCTTGGGGCACCTCTCCTACTTTGTTTCCAGCTGGCACCATGAGCCTAGAGGCCATCGTTGACAAGTGCTGCACATCCCTAGAAGCCCTTCGCCAACACCCCTTTTCAACTGTCAAGGGGAAAACAAAACATAGAAGATTGAAGGCTGCTCAGAAGTTACTTCGAAGCCTGCTGCAAGATGGGGATTTGGAGTTGAGCATGACACACAAAGGAGTGGTGTTTCTACGAGGGGGCTCTGCAGCATGGCATGAGGACCAGGAAGAGAAGGACCCAAAGACTCTAGAAGCGTTACGTGTGGTAACCATGGCCCGCACAATGAAGCTAAGTGTGAGGTCCATGCTAAAGGTTCCAAGGGCATGCAGGAGGAGTGACCTAATGAGGGTAAGGGAAATGAATACACCCTACAAGGCTCGACCTAGGGCCATAAGCACAGAGACAGGTCTAAGGAGAGCCTCCGCAGCCAATAAGCTGAGGGAGGTTGTAACATATCAGGTCAATTTGGCCCAAAGGGCCAATGCCTTCAATTGTGTGGGGAACACACTTTTTGTGGTGACCTCGGCAGATGCCACACCACTTTGGAAATCTAGTGCAACAAGGTGTGACACCTCTGTCCACTGTTGGCTAGAAGTGGGAGATGCCGGGGCCCCAAACCTTTGGCCCACATGGTGGGCAATGTGGGGGGGGGATGATGCAGCTTATTTACTGGCCATGGATGCCACTCATGGCCTCAACGAACAAGTTGCTGACTTGGAGGCAAATGAGGATGTGGTTTGGCAAGGCAATGTATTAGGATTTAGCTGCATCATTACAGGGGATGGCAAGAATCTTCTTGCAGGAAATCCATCACGAGTATCCAAGTGTTGGATTTGTGATGATGACCAAAGCCTCCTTTTGTTCACCGGGTGCATGGATGGTGTTAGGTGGGGGGCCTACTTGAGATGCATCCCAGTAAGTAGAAGAGTAGGGGACTATGTTCATGCCACCAGCCGGGTCCTTTGCATTTTGGTGAAAAGACTTAGGAAGGAGCTCCATAGTAGGGGCATCCATCCAGGTGTGCGAGCATTGGATGCTATAGTGAATGATGTTAAGGAAGCTTGCAAAGGCATCCCAGAAAGTGAGCGCATTGCCCCCAGAAGGGCTAAGGAGCACACTTTTGACCTAACCATGGCACTTGCATTTATGGCAAAACCTGTGTGGCATGGTGAGATGATTAACGTGGTGAAGCACTATATGCCCGATGTTGTTAGCCCTGCAGGGCCCTATATTTGGGTGGTGGTGCACACCTTGCTTCGCCAATTTGCAACAATTCACCATTTTTGGCGACAAAAGTCATACTTCAATGAACCCGAGGTCCTTTGTTATTGCAAGGCTGTTGAACAATTTGCAACTGGGTGGGGTGACCTTGGGTGGAAAGTGAGCACATGGGTCCATTGGACATGTGCCCACTCCCCCTTTTTTGCAAAGAAGTATAGAAACTTCTATATTTTTTCTAGTATACCTAGTGAAAAGAAAAATAGCCCTTTTAAAAGGGATTTGCACAATAGTTGCAAAGGTTGGGCATTGCTCAACCCCGGCCTATCAATTTTCTCCATGGGCCATGTTGTAAATATGTCTAACCTTGACTTAGGTCTCTTGGCAAGGAAGATCATGCAAGCAAAAGAGAAGGAGAGGCGTGGCATCCTCTTGGGGAGGAAGTACTTGAAATAAGGGGGCCCATTGTGTTATGTGTCATGCTTGCGAATGTGAAGGGCGTTCGGAGGGACCTTTGGGGGGGTGCACTAAGGGGTGCACTAAGGGGTGCACTAAGGGGGGTTAGTGCGCACTAAGGGGGTGCACTAAGGGTGCAACAAGGGGGGGGTTGTTGCGCAACAAGGGGTGCACTAAGGGTGCACTAAGGGGTGATGTGCAAATTTGAAAATCGGTGTTGTACCCCTAGGAACGAAGAACCCAGGGGTGCTAGGGCACAAACAAGCACTCCATGTGCCTATGAGGTCCCTCCAACCCCCCCCATGGCCTAGTAAGGTAGTTTAGGGGGCTTTGAAAAAAGGGTGCACTAAGGTACCCTTTTCCAGGTGCGCCTGGTGCGTGACACCTCATAAGCTAGCAGACTACGTGGCGGAGACACCCCCCTTGGCGGAGACACTACCGGCACCACCGTTGGGGCAAGGGAGAATTCGGCGAGCACCCGTACGTTTGTATGACGAATGGGAGAGTGCTCGGCTACTACGTTTGCAGCAACCGCGGCAAATGGCGCCACAAGAGAACCATGAACGCCACCCCAACCCCAATGCTTTGAAACTAAACACCCGTGCCAAGGGCCAACGTTACCCCCGCCGTAACGTGTGCCCACCCAAGCGATTTTGCGTCTTGCATGGTGAATCTACCCGTGAATCCCGGACACGAAAACGGGCGTGGCGTTTCCGGCTACCGACACCCAGCCCAACCGTGTCCGACTCCGATGATGGTGCAACGTCAGCATCCTCCACGGTCCAGCTGCTGCCGACCATAGCTCGGCTTACGGCGGTCCAATTGGACAAGGGTACGACGAGTGCGCACCAGAGTGCTGCCATACTGCAGCGCATATTGGAACAGCGGGTATCCATTGCACGCCATGCTTATGAGATGTGTGTACCAGAAGTGATGGAGAGCGTGTCGGGATTCATGCTGCGCAGTGGACAGGGTGTGGGGGCCCCGAAGCCGGTCTTAGAGCCCACGAGGGGCGAGGCATCGGATTCGGCTGACGAGGGCGCTGAGAGCCAGCACCGGGGACATACACAGCTGCTGCACTTGCGTGACTCCTGGGCTTCCGAAACACTACCAGTGGGGCTGCAACGGTTACGTGATGTGGTCGTGGGACACCCGTATCTCGAGAGGGCCTGGACGAAGTATGCGGCATACCGGGGCCTGGCAACATGGATGGAGGTATCAGAGTCGGAGGCTCTGGAGTTCCAGTCCACGTGCGCCACAGTCCTGGAGCAGCTGCACGACCACCCTGATACCTGGCACCAATGCTTGCCGGTCGACCGCGTGATCGGCTTACCTTGCGTTGCGACGACCTCAACTACGTGGGAGGGCATATGCGACAGCGAGAGTGGTCTGGGTGCTCTGCCAGAGAGAGCGCCCAGAACCACGAATGGTGCAGCGCTGTGGATTGTGCAACCGCAGCACGAGCCCGAAACACTCCTAGAGCGATTGGATGATCCAGCGGGTGTTCGCACATATGTGTTGGCGATCCCGGACGACCGAAATGATTGGTTGACCGCGGTGCGCGCACTGTGCATTGAAGGAACGGCTTGCAGTATGGCAGGCAGTTTCCTCTCTCACACCCACAGGTTCCATTCCGTCTCTAAGTGTGCCACCCCATATATATACAAAGTATGGCCGTCGTCAAAAAGCAAGAACGAAACGCACTGTGACCGTACAGTGGTTTGTGGTACATGCCACAGCAGGGGGGGCATCGCAACCATGCACCCCCTTAGATGTCCATCGCTACATCGCCAGTTTCTCCAACTTGACCGCGCGGCGACGCTGCGTGTGGTTTATGCCACCAATATGCCACCAAGAGATCGGTACCCCACATCGGGTGCAGCGCGGGAGCGACACCTTTTTGCGACAGCGTGGACACAGCTAGCGCGGGAGCGCCAGGGACTTTTTCGGAAGGGCCTGCGCCGGAGGGACCTTGCGGAACACCTGCAGCAGGTCCGCTCGTTGCTACCGTTCTCTGGTAAGTCTTGGTTTAGGAAAGTGTATGGTATGTCGAAAGCATGGTCCTTTCCTTACCATAGGAAGGGCTGTCTAGTGTACGCGGTGGTGAATGACCTAAATGGTCATGTGTATGTCGGGCAAACAGGGGGGCGGGAACACTTACGATCCATGGTGCAAAGGTTTAAAGAGCACGTGCTGGGGGGAATAAATTTTGAACGGCGTAAGCATAGGTACGACCCGTCAGAGTGGAGTCTGTATGAAGCGATGCATAAACTAGGAGTACACCACTTTTTCATCGTGCCCCTGGAGGTGGTGGACAAGTGCGAGGTGGATGCGAAAGAACACGCGTGGATCGCGAAGTTTGGGGGGCGGGTTTACAACCGCTCCTCCGACAGCAAGTGGCGCAGCCAGCGCAACATGAAGCGGTTTTTCCAGACACCACGCCCGCTCCCGCGAGGAGACCTCACGGTTCTTGCGAACCGTTATGTGCAGATGAGCTCACCCCCGCTGCCTGAGATGATGAACCTGTGGACTAGGTCAGAGAGTCGACTCCCTCAAGCACTCCGCCGGTCTCTGTGGGACCGGCTGATCGCAGTCGCGCGCGACACACATGGTATTAAGCTACCGAGGAGACTGGTTTTTCCGCACCCCCCATGCGACCCTACTGAACTGCAAGACCTGCGTATGCTGGTCTATGGGCTCATTGCGGAACTGCCAGCGCCCAAGGCGCTGAAATCATACCTCCGTGCCGTGACTGTTTTTGTTGCAAGGCGCTGTAGCGCGGTGCGGGACGTGCTGTGCACTAAGGGGACGAATCTGTCGTGGAGCCAGCTTCAACAACGGTCCACTATGTCATGTCAGTGTGCGTCATTGCCGGCGGACATGCCGCGGGTAGACGGGTGCGTGGCAGTCAGGGATATCAGGCAGTTGCGTGTGTTGTTCCCTTCCAAAGTGGGGGGTTTGCTGCAGAACATGTCCAACTCAGTACTGGGGTCAGTAGATACGTACGTGACACAGGCCCGGCAATCTGTGTGGCGAGCAGCCAAGGCGTGCCCATTTTTGCCAGCGTCTTGGCGTTCTTCCATCGTGGAGGATGCGATGCACCTCACCACGAAGCTGTACCATACGGTGGCAGGGAAGGTACCAGAGTCACTGCAGCGTGAGCACCTGTTGTCTGCGAAACGCCACATTCCTTTGTCTACAACGTAGATGACGAAATGGGCGCTTCTAGGGGTCGAGAAAAACACCCTTGTTTTTACAGCGCTTCTGGGGGTTTTTGAGGTAGCCTGGCGCACTCGCCCATGAGTTTTTATGCGGTTCAGCCACTTTCAAGGAGAAAAGCACTTTGCATGTTGCCTCTAGCTTTGCTTCCACCGTTCTTAGCGTCGTATAGGGGTCGTTTGTTGGCCGCGTTTTCTACGTTCCGCTTTTGTGCTTCCGGTGGTGCTTCTGGAAGCGAGTCCCTCGTTTTCCGCGTTATCCGCGTTATCCGCGTTCCGGTTTTCTGCTTCTGGTTGTGCTTCTGGAAGCGTTTTCCGTGTTATCCGCGTCATCCGCGTTCCGGTTTTTTGCTTCTGGTCGTGCTTCTGGAAGCGTTTTGTGCGTTTTCCGCGTTATCCGCGTTCCGGAGCGTTACGGAGTGTTATTGTCGTTGTGCGCGTTCTCCTAGCTTACGGGGATAACGTACGGAGCGGAGGCGGGAGCGGAGGCCCAAAAATGGCGCTTCTATAGACAAAGGAATATTAACCGTCGGTTCGTAGTGCTGCCCCTGGATAAAAATCCAGGGCGCCCGATTGTTGTCTGTCGCAAGCTGTACTATAACTTGCTCCTGCAAGCGTATGGGGATGAGGGTCAGTTTGAGTGTGTGGCAGACCTGCCGTCAGTGAAACAGGCGTCCAAGTTTGCTCTAGGTGTGCTCCGTGCGCGTGCAGAGCACATGAGCCAACACTTCAGGACAGGCCGACGGTACAGACCGCCGTCCACATTCCTGATGGCGAAAAATAAGTCACAGGAGGATAAAGGTGAGGGACTGAAAGTCCGGTTAGTGTTTTCATATTTTGCCCACCCGATGAAAGCACATGCGAAGAGGGTAGGGCGCAGTTTGACGCTGCTGTCAAAAAAGGCACAGGCACTGTTGCCCACATTTGAGATGCAAAATATCTCTGACATCGTCACGTGGGCGCGCCGCACAGACACAGCCCTGCAACAGCGTGTGGCACAGGGGAGGGGGCGTCGACAGCGAGAGAGAGATGTCCGGCTCTGGGAGCTGGATGTAAAAGAAATGTTCCCACGCATGAGCAGGGGGGACCCGAGTTTTGAGCCGGTCCAGGGCCCCTTGGAGACCTGTGACCAGCCGGAATGCCCGGGTGTCTGGGAGGCGATCCAGTTGCTGTGTGCGGAAGTGCGGGAGACCGCACGTATCCGTGCATGTACCGCAGGGCCATGGTTCGGACTGGGACCCGACAGGGGGTATGACGTCATGCGCAAGGCGTATGGCGACATGTTCACGAACCTGTCGTGGACCGACGTCAGTCAGTACCTGCATTTTGACCTGTTTCAGAATGATCCGTTCATCCTCGGTACGCGTGTCATGCGACAGAAACGGGGGGTTGCCATAGGCGGTGTGCTATCAGCGCAATGCGCCTCCCTATATTGTATGTACAAGGAATTTAAATGGCTGCAACAGCGAGGAGGCTCGGGGGCGTGGGCACACATCCCGGGGCTTCTGGCGCAACCGTTTAGGTTCCGCGATAACATTGTTGGAGTACGCCACTGCAAGACATCTCTGGAGACGCTGAGAAAGCGTTTTGAAAAAATCCTGGGTCTGAGTTTACAGGTTGAGGGGGAAGGTACTGTGTGGAACTCCCTTGAAGCGAAGTTAATGCTGAAGCCACGGGGGGAGGGGCTGGACATAGGGTTAAAGGACCGCACGACTGAATGGGATCCATTGAGGGCGGTGCGCCGGTACCCAGATGCACACTCCCCGAATACACGGTCTGTACTCCGCTCCCTGGTTCCAGGACGGATATATAAATGTATCCTGTATGCGTTCGACGCTGACCATGCACGTGCCAACCTGCGGGCGGTGGGGAAAGAGCTTGCTGTCAAGGGCTATCCACAGAGCTGGTGGGTAGAGTCAGCAAAGACAGCACTGCGGGTACAGCGACTCTCCCTGAGGGCTCCCTGTTGGGCCATCGCGGAAAACCATGGCTTCCTGCCATGCCTACTTGCTGCCGCCTTGGGCGCCAATGTCCAGGCCTGACTGAAGAGGCCTCAATGCACAGGTAAACATAGCGACACACAGACGAAAGCACTCAGAATTGAAGAGGGAGAGGATGGCAACCGAAGGACACACCATGGCCCCGAATGGGGTCTCAATGGGCCCGTTGGTACACGATGCACACATCTTTTCTCAGCTATAGGCGCAAGCCTTTTGTGTCTTCATGCTTGCCGACGTTGCCTACTGACGAGTCTTTGTGTGCTTTGCCTGCGATAATTCAGTGGTGTCTCTGCTAGTGAGGTTGAAGAGTTGGAGAAAAGTTGCCATTGAGGTATTTGCAAGGGAAAGATCGTAGGATGAGCAACGTTGATCGTGCCGTTGCTCGAATGATTGGTCAAATCACGATTCATCAAGTGTCCCGGCATCATACAACTAAATCTGCGGTCCGGGCACGAATGACAAGGTTGCGTAACGGTCTAAGCACCCCGGGCCGCAAACCAACCTTGCCGCATAGCATTGAGCAAGCATTGTTCGAGTACGTAGATGAGCACCGTTGGCGTGACAAAAAGGCCTTGTCAGAGCACCCATGCGCCGAAGGTATACCCTCCCTCCTTTAGTGTAGCAGACCCCATTTGTGGCAGCATGCAGATTTCAGCTATATCTACATGCGCGCCTCATAGTTTGGGGTAGATGTGTCCATTTCATGAAAAATTGGTGTATATGAGTAGGGTGGATCGTCCTCTACAAGATGACCAACTTGGTTTTTGCGTGCTGAGCCAATGAACCCTCTCCCGAAGCGCGACCGTGATCGGTACTAAACAGAAATCAGCAAAAAACTGCAGCTGGGCAGTGAACTCCTTAGCAAAACCCTCTCCCTCCATGGGGTAAATCGTGTCAAAACACACCAACGAAGGCATTTCTGAGTAGCCTGGGTCAAGCCCTACGCGTACATATGTTTAGATTTTGCCAACTCATCAGTGACATCACTCACTAAGCTTGACCGTGACCCGCGCAGTTCTAGACACGTCATTTGGCAACTGCCAGCTTATCGGCAAATCACCCTATGCAGCAAATATGGCAATTATTGATTGACACGCAATCGCCACATTAAACAGAAATTCTGTCAAATTTCCGAGGTCACAATAGAGGAGTAGTTTTTTGTGTATTGCTGTTACATAGGGTTTTGACTCGTTCATGATTGTTCCTGTAATTAATACATGGCTGTTGCTTGTGTGTTGTGATATCATGATATCATGAATCACGAGGCCGGATCAGCTGATATTGGTCATCTGAGAGTCTGGCCGCCAGCAATAAAGAATGTGGATCAATTTTGTTGACCAGTGGTATGACCCACCTGCATGTATTTTTGTGTAGATCAACAAGAAAGACACACGTTTGTGTAGCATCACACAGAACTTCTGATGTTTCATATCCGATGCATTCCTGTTCATGTCCGTAAAATTCCTGCATGTGTGCATTGTATACCCACCTGTACATTTGTAGTGTTGACGCAAATTCATCCTGCAACTGTTTGACACTGTCGATCCATGGGACATGCGTTACGACGCGGTGGGCTATGGTGACTTGGCGCGCTCGGCACTTCGCTTTTATGCCTAGTTTGGTGAACCAGGGTTTGCATTTCACGAAAGACTCAGACTTCCTTTGATTGAATGATTTCTCATTAGGGTGGCGTATGCGGAATATCTCCTCGTGTGCTCCCTGCTACCGTTTCCATAGAAAGCGTTGCTTGTGTCTCTGGAATTATGCCTGCCATGTGTGCCCGCTCTCTCTAACGCCTTTCCACTTGACGGTCACTGTACTTGGTCTATTCGTACCTGGGGCTCTCGGATCCATCACTGCAGCACTGCATTGCTCTGGGGAAAGGAACCACAAGAGAACTACTAGTTGCAGAGATCTCAATTTGGAATAACATTGGGTGAACTGTTTCCAGGGTAGCTAAATTCCGTAGACCGCACCTGACGACGTGGAGACGTGAGAAATTACATTAAGTGTTTCTACTATGTTCTCCAGTGTTGTTGGCTTATTGACTAGTATGTATTCTGTCTTTCGCAGAGCAGAATCCAAAGAGGTCATACACGGCTCGTGTCGGAGTATATGAGCCGCCGGGGGTCGGCCTACACGGCCGCAACGGACCTCACGTTCCCCCGCCCCATCCCCACTCGGGATATGTTCACCGACACGCGGAAGGAGTTGGTCACCCCTCTTGACCTACGGCCACCCGTGTCCATCCCCGACCCCCCCGCGAGTGGGCGCTCTTGGCCGCTACCCTCATGGGCCCGGGACGTCCAATCACGTCCATCGCTAGTGGACACCATCGATTGGACAAGGCCCCTCACCTTCATTGTGTGTGGGGATGCGTACCCGTGCGCCGGTGGTAGTTGGACACAACTCTCCATTGGGCTCCTCAACCACGGCGCACGGGGCCGCACACCCGCGTACTTGTGGGTGATATTAGGGATAATAGGGATGGCCGTGTGCGAGGACAAGGACATGGCGGCACTAGCAACGATATGGGCCGATGACTTGAAGGTTTGTAGTGCATTCGTTGTTGGTCAATTTTTGCGTTAATTTCTCGAGATTAATATCTAGATTTCGTTAATATTAACACCGACTGAAACATTAGCTTAATATTAATCTCGATGGTGCCGTTTGGGTGGAATACCCGGGCGGCACCACCCTCTACGAGGTGTCCCGGCACTTCCTCTTCCCCACCCCCGAGGAGGCCGAGCGGTACCGGGAAGAGGCCCGGGCGGGCAAGAAAAAGCCCAAACCCCCGGCCCCAACAAACGAAGACACTAACCCCCCGAACGCGAACACTACCACCGAGCCCACTAACCCCACTAACCCCACTAACCCCCCATCCGGACCCGTGAAGATATGGGACCCCACTACGGGGTCCCATGAGGTATGAGGGCCCGCAAGGGGACCCAATGGGCCACAATGGCCATGCACAACAACATGAACACACACATAATGCATTATATATACATTATATACATGTTGTGTTGTGCCATTGTCAGGAGGGTTAATATTTGGGGAATAGAGTTAATGTTTGTGAGATTAATATTAATGCTGGCGACTATCTAATTTTTAACTTTTCAAATATCAATCCAAAAATTAAAAACAAAAATGAAACCCGAGAGCCATTTTAACATTTTAAAAAAACCGCATGGGTAGGACCCCCCCACCAACCCGCGGGGGAAAATGACACCCAAGCCTGTAAGGCACCCCATGGGGGTCATAATTTTCATGGCCAACCGTGATCTTATGCATGAGGAATTAGGTTTTTTGACTGCTCTTGGAACCTGCTGTGTGCCACTTGGCTTGAGTGTTTGAGATTTTCTCTCGTCAAGACTATCTTGCACCTGTTCTACTTTTGTGATTGAGTCGTAATTGATTTTGGACCATGACTCTTGTTGGGGATACCCTAGAGCTGACGAAGCTGTAGCCTTTTGCAGCTATCATATACCCTCCATGGGTGGCATATTTGGGCATCACGGTGGTCAAGAGAGCATCACAGGTGCCGTGGAAGAGAGTGCTGGCGGCAAGAAACGTGCAGGTCTTTGGCAACCTTGCCACGCTTAGACTATTCCCAAACTCCCAAAGTCTGACCCACAATTGTTGTTGAAGCTGCAGGCGTCTTATAAATTGTGATCACCAAATTTCTTCTGACCAGAAGACATGAGGTTCAAGGCGGGGGGCCCGAGTACGACCATCACAGAGCCTTGCCACAAGCAGTTGATGAAGTATAGGGTGTATCTATGTGTGCAAACGTCGTCTAGAAGTTCGGGATCAAAGGGCTAGGAGGATACGCAAGCGTTGGATGGACCGGAAACCGGTATGGGGGTTGACTTTGCCGCGAGTGCCCTCAAGAGGACTGATGACATCACCAAGCAGGCAGCAGTTGGAGAACTCAACGGAAAGCGACAAGGAGAACTGGGAAGGGCCAACAAGAAGCTCGAGAGGAAAAGTCCCAGGGTTCCAGAACACATTACAGCATTTCCCTGCGTGCGCGCTACAGGGTATTGCCGCGTGATGGCTCAGTGCGCACTACAAAACTATAGCGCGCAGCATAGCGCGCGCTATGGCTCGGGGTCTTGGGTTTGTAACCCCATGTCCTAATAAGCAGGGCAAAAACGCCTATTTTTCTCGTGTTTTGAGCTTGCTCAAAACACTAGTTTAACTAATTACCTTGGGATGCTGACAGCGTTCTAGGGCGTGGTGCGGAACCCCCCCAATTTTTGGTGTTGTTAATATTCCTTTGTCTACGACGTAGATGACGAAATGGGCGCTTCTAGGGGTCGGGAAAAACACCCTTGTTTTTACAGCGCTTCTGGGAGTTTTTGAGGTAGCCCGACGCACTCGCGCATGAGTTTTTATGCGGTTCGGCCACTTTCAAGGAGAAAAGCACTTTGCATGTTGCCTCCCGCTTTGCTTCCACCGTTCTTAGCGTCGTATGGGGTTCGTTTGTTGGCCGCGTTTCCTACGTTCCGCTTCTGTGCTTCTGGTGGTGCTTCTGGAAGCGGTTCCCTCGTTTGCTGCGTTATCCGCGTTATCCGCGTTCCGATTTTCTGCTTCTGGTCGTGCTTCTGGAAGCGTGTTCCGCGTTATCCGCGTTATCCGCGTTCCGGTTTTCTGCTTCTGGTCGTGCTTCTGGAAGCGTTTTCCGCGTTCTCCGCGTTATCTGCGTTCCGGAGCGTTACGGAGTGTTATTGTCGTTGTGCGCGTTCCGTACGGGGATAACGTACGGAGCGGAGGCGGGAGCGGAGGCCCAAAAATGGCGCTTCTGTGGACAAAGGAATATGGTTGGAACCCGGAATTTCACATGTTACATGGGTGCACTATGATGCAACAATGTGCCTTCCATGTTTCGTTTGCTTGATATTGCTCGTTTTGCACTTTTTGCGATTTGATCTTTGTGTGCTCTAACTAGTTATCGCGGGGTTAGAACGGGGTTAGAGCACTAGTTATCGCGTGGGTTATCGCGCGATAACCTAGTCATCGCGGGGGTTATCGCGGGGGTTATCGCGCGATAACTAGTTATCGCGCGAGTTATCGCGTAGGTTATCGCGCTTCATTTTATGTTTCTCTTTTCGCTTTAGCTCTCAAAGCTTTCATATTCTTCGTAATGGCCCTTGCTGCTGCCCACGCTTGGTGCGAGCACCATCAAAAGCTCCTTGGGGTCCTTCCCTGGCGGTCCTGAGGGGTTTACGATGGGTGATGCCAATGTGAGGCGCCCTGTGGCGACCCGCTTTGAACATGGTGTGGACTTTGGACTCCTTGTCCAGAAGTCCCCCTTCATGGCGGACAAGCGAGACCCCTTGGTTCTCAGCAACTACATCTTCGAGTTGCTAGAGGTAAATCCCGGGGTTGCTGGATTTTTGATCCAGCTTCATACCGAGGATGTGGACGCGGTGGTGGAGTCCGTCACCGCTCATGCCGAGCAGGGTGCGGGGACGAAGACGACCCTCTATGTGGGTCACGAGGAGGAGGAGGAGGAAGTGGAGGAGGAGGAGGAGGATGCGGGGGGGGTGGGGGCTGGGGGGAGGAAGGAGAAGCCCCACAACCCCCTCATGATTAGTGTCCAGAAGGTAAGGATCCGACCGGGTAAGGGGAAGGGGAAGTCGGATGGTTGGTTCCCCCAACCCCTCACCCACAGCACCCGCCGGGTCTGCACTGACGACCCCGAAAACAAGCTCCCCATGCACTCCCTTTGCCCCACAAGGGAGTGGGAGCGTGAGTGGTATGGGGTCACCACTCCCAACATTATTTCGGGGCAGGGGGTGATTCTTTTTCCATTTGGGGCAACACCCCCCCTTATTGGGGAGGCGGAGGAGGTGGTTGCCGCCGAGCCCTTGGGGGCCTTTAATAGGGACCCCAATGACCTTGTGCTCACGGTGGGGAGAAAGCTGGTGGTCAACCACCTCCTTGAGCACGATTTTTTGAGTGACATTCCGCTGCAAAGTCTTTTGGATGATTTGGATAGGGTGCCTCTCTCAGAGAAGGCACCCATTTTCAATGAGAACCCCCCCATTGTCGGCAGGCCCCAAGATTCCCGGACCCGCCGCACATTGTATGGCAACTATGGGGGTGCCAACCACCACAAGCACAACCCCCACAAGCTCCATGATCTGCCAGTCCTCAAAAGGGTGGCAGATCGTGTGCTTGAGACCGCCAAGAAGACTGTGGTGGGGGGGGTCGGATGGAGCTGCACCATCCTTGACATGGCCGAAATTTCGAGCTATGACCACACCCCCCAGCACCTCCATCGCGACGCCCCCCCCTACACCATTTCCGAAGGCACATTGATTGTCAATTGCCTTATTATGCTAACCCATAATCATGAGGAGGAGGATGGGTCAGATTTTCTTTTTGTGCCCTCCAACAGTTCGGGGTTCCCTGACCCTTGGGTGGAGAGGGCTGTGCCATTCAAGAGGGGCACTGCCTTTTTTTTTAATGCCCTTGATGTCCACAGGGGGTCGGGGATTCCCAAGGCCTCCCCCATGGGGGTGACCCACCCCCGCCTCATGGCATTTTTTGCCATTGAGCTTACCCAGGGGGGGAATCTTCGATTCCCCAACCTGCACGTGACGCAGTCCATTAAAAGGCCCCAGCTGGGGGCACCTGGTGGCCGGGTGGCCAAGACAGTCCAGTGTGATGGGGCGGTTAGGTGTAGGGGGAAGGTGGTAGCCAATTGCTACGGATGCAATCGGCTGATTTTGTGCACCGCCCACAAAGATGGCCTTTGTGTGCCATGCCAGGAGGGGGAGGAGGTGGAGGGGGGGGAAGAGGAGGAGGTGGTTGTGGACCCCAATGGGGTCAGCATTGAGCAATCTACTCAGTGCTTGCTCCCGGTGGGAACAACCACAGGGCATTTTTTGTTGTCGGGGTGGGGGATTGGGAGGGAGGTGATTGCCCCCCTCACTAATGAGGAGGCGGGGGCGGTCGCAGGCCACCCCGATCAGTGCCCCTTGGCCAAGGTGTGCCATGGGGAGGCACTGCCCTGGCCCACCTTGCAAGGGCATGTTGGGATTAAGGTGCCAGCGGGCACCATTTTGGTGGTGAGGAGGGGGTTGTATGGGGGAGTGGCAAGGGTGGCCCCTGAGGTGGAGGGGGTGGCCCAGGTGGTGGAGTGGCGGCAGGTGGGGGAGTATGCGGCCGTCACGGACTTCGTGTGGCTGCGGAGGCTGGGCCTGGTGCTGGACGACGCCAAGAAGGAGGGCCAAGGCATGTGTCCATGTCACCAGGTGTGAAAACTTCCCACAACACCCTGCTCTAACCCCTGCTCTAACTAGTTATCGCGCTAGGTTATCGCGTTCTAACTAGGTGCTCTAACTAGTTATCGCGCTAGGTTATCGCGTTCTAACTAGTTATCGCGGGGTTATCGCGGGGGGTTATCGCGGGGGTTATCGTGCGATAACCTATTTATCGCGGGGTTATCGCGCGGGTTATCGCGTGTGTTTTTTTTTGTTTCTTTTGTTTTTTTCAGGCTACCATCTTGCAGCTGCCCCGTATCTTCGTCAAGGACGACGCCCAGGCAGCCAAGGCAGCAGGCGGAGCAGCAGAAGCAGCAGGGGCACGGCCCGCCAAGCCGGTGGCGGCCCGGTTGGAGCTGGAGGGGGAGAAGAGGCTGCCGGAGGGGGCGTCGTGGCGGTGGGGGGAGCCTGGGGATGAGGCCTGCAGGATGGGGGGGACGGGATGGTACCGGCAGGTCACCATCACCGAGAAGGAAGGGGGGGTGGAGAGGAAGACCAACGTACCTCACCCTCCCCTCCTATGTGTGGGTTGGGGGGGAAACGGCCAAGTGGCCGAATGCCGCAGAGGGGGAAACGGTTGCGGCTTTTTTGTGTTTGTTTGGGATGAGCGACCCCCCCCAAAGGAAATCTTATTTCCTTTTGAGGTTGTGTTTTTTGTGGGAGGGGGAGTATACGGGGAGGGAAGTGTGGCAGAAGCTGCACAGGGGGGGGGACATCCACCAGGTTGGTGGGTATGACCCCCCCCCTTCTGTGGTTGACGCCACTGCCGATTGGGTTTGGCAGTATGCACCCAAGGGGGGAAGGCCGGGAAAAGGCCAGACGAAGCGGGGACCAGACGTGGTGGTGGTTGAGCCGGATGCCCCCCCCCCCCTTAGGGGTAAGGGCCAAACCCCCGCCCCCAAGCCCTCCCCCAAGCCATCGTGGGTGGCAAAGGTGGCGGCGGCCCAGCCCCCCCATGAGGCCCTGGACGTGGAGGCCTTGGGGGCCAGTGTGGCCACCCACGTGACGGACGCTTGCCAGGTTTTGGTGGAGCAGGCGGCCGCCACGGGGGTCGAGGCCGCACTGGCCAAGGGTCGGTCGGCCGACCACAAGTTGGCCTTGGCGAAGGCCGAAAAGGCCCAGGGCAACACCCAGCGTGCCCTGGACCAGGCCCTCAACCTGGCCGCCAAGAGGGGGGAGGAGGTGGAGGCGATGAGGGAGGCCCTGAGGGAGGCCCAGGAGGGGAGGCGGAAGGCGGAGGTGGAGGCGGCCCAGCTTAGGGTGGAGGTGGAGGGGCAGCGGAGGAGGGGGGATGACCTCCAGCAGCGCTTGGGGGTGCTTGAGGCGCAGGTGCGCAGCCTCACCTCCACCCTCTGTGCCTCCTTCGGGTTGCAGAGTCAGGGTAGCGGGAGTAGGAGTGGGAGCCAATGACTCGCGGACTTGCTCAAGGGGTTGCCCAAGGGCATTTTTCGTGGGGAGGAGCGATATGGGGCCCAAGTGGACATGTGCCACTTCGGCCTCACGGGAAGTGGAAACCCCAACCCCTCTAATCTTAGGGCGACCCACATGGCCGCTGCTACCCTCAGGCCTGCCCTCACCCCCTTGGTTGCAGACCTCAATGGGTATTGCACCTCCAATGCTCCACCATGGTTCACATGGTGTAGCATCCAAATTGTTCGCCCCCAAGGGACGGACACCATGGGCCTCCACTCCCATTTGCGGGATGGGGCGCCCATGGCGCTTATTGTGTGTGTGGGGTCTTTCACGGGGGGTGAGTTTTGGGTGGAGAGTGGTGGCCTGCTGAATCCCTCCATGAGGGAAAAAAAGCGGCACACCCGTGTGTGCAAGGGTAGGGCGGTGGAGGGTTGGGCATGCACCGCCACCCCCCAAGCCCCGGTGTTGTTCAACACCGGGGCACTACACGCTCCATTGCCATGGGAGGGCGCCCAACGCTTGCTCTAACCCCTCCAGTTAGTGCGCACTAACCCCTGCTCTAACTAGTTATCGCGGGGGTTATCGCGCTCTAACTGGGTGCTCTAACTAGTTATCGCGGGGGGTTATCGCGCTGTAACTAGTTATTGCGGGGGGTTATCGCGGGGGTTATCGCGCGATAACCTAGTTATCGCGGGGGTTATCGCGTGGGTTATCGCGTGTGTTTTTTTAGCCCTTGCTTCAAAACCCTCCCGCATTTCGTGTCCAGGTCCTCTTATTCTTCATGGATAGTGCTGTCAATGAGGCCCTGCGGGCTCTCAACACAGCTAACCTCCGGCGGTACACCGATCTGCAGTGCCCCAAGGCCCGGCGGCGGCGTTTGAAGGCGGTTCAGCGGCTGGTGCGAGTTCTATTGGGTGACCCAAACGTTGTGTGCGGCACCAACACCAAAGGCGAAGTTTGTTTAAGTGGTGGGGCGTGCACTGCCCTGTCTGGCCCACTTGGCGGCCATCTTGCATTAACAGCTCAGGAGCATGAGGCCCTGAGCATGCTACGCATGGCATGCAGCATGCATCTCTCCCAACGGGCCCTTTTGCGAATGCCCCGCCGTTGCACACAACGGGACCTAAGGACCGTTCGGCAACAGATCATGCCCTACTTTCCCCAAACATCCATTGTAAAGTCTACCACAGGCCGCAATAGGGCAGCTGCCCATGTGCCTTTGCAATCAATTGTGCAAAATGCAATATCTATGGCCCGAGTTATCGGGAAAACCCCCCCTAGTGGCGTTGCCATTGTTGTTATTTCAGTTGATGCGACTTCCTTGTGGAATGCATCCTCTACCCTTGCGGATGTATGGGTTAATGTATGGGGGGGGGCAAAATATGCTTCGAAGGTGAAGCTATGGGCCTCATGGTTTTGCATGGATGGCGGGGATGAACAGGCTTTTTTGAGAAGCCTGGACATCTCCGCCAACCTCAACCAAGAGGTGAGGGATGTGGAAGAGGAGGTTCGTCCTCTTTCAAAACCAATTTTTGACTTGCACTGTCATTTTGACAGGGGATGGGAAGGGGATGCAAGCAATGGGGGGGGCTGGGTCTAAGTGTTGGTTGTGCAAAGACCCCAATGGGATTGTTGAGCAAAGGGGGGTGGAGTCCACCTCAAGATGGGGGGCATTCTTGAGAAGTGTGACCCCTGATAGGCGGCCGGGGGACTACCAACATGCAGCATGCCGCATCCTAAACGGCATTGCAAAGCGCATTGAGACCACCCTTCAGGCCCCCCCCCCTGGTACCCCTGGTAAGGCCCAAGCTCTTGCAGCTTTGCCGGCCTTCAACCAAGCCCTCAAGGATGAGACCTCAGGCATCCCTCTCAGGGAACGCCTCCCTTCGGCCTCGAGGGCCACAGAAAAAGATTTCGATCTAACAAGCACCAAAGTTTTCCTAACCTCCCCCCCCTTCCAAAGGCAATTTGTGGATTGCCTCAAAGAGCATGTCCCCACAGTGAGGACCCCTGGGGGACCTATGTTATGGGTTGTTGTGCATGTCATGGTGAAATGCATCGAGGGTTTGTATGAGCTTTGGGGGGTGAGGGAGTTGTACACTCTAACCCAAGTGGAACGCCACCGTGCGTTGACCACAAAATTTTCAAAAGCGTGGGGAGACTCAGGTTCGTCCCCCACCGGGTGGATCCATTGGTGCTTGGCACATTCCACCTTTTTTGCCGAGAAATGGAGGAACATTTTTCAGTTTTCCTCCATCCCAACGGAGTATCGGCATGGGCCTTACAAAAGGAGGCTCAAAAATTGTTTTAAGGGTTGGTCCTTGGTGAGGCCAAGTGTGTCCCTCCGCCACATGCACCATTGCATGTCCATGAACGCCCTGGAGCAAGGGCTTTTGGGACTGGAGGCAGCCAAGGCCTCAGACATTGATGACTTTGTATGAAAAACGACCACACATGCTTTGTGCCAAGTGTTTTGTGTTGTTTGTCCTAGGGAGGGAGGGAGGAGGGGTGCGCGATAACTACACGCGATAACTACGCGATAACTGAGTTATCGCGCGATAACTAGCGCGATAACTAGTTAGAGCAAGGTGCTCTAACTGCGTTCTAACTCTGTTCTAACTGTGCTCTAACTCTTTGACCCCCCCCCCAAAAACCACCCCTACAATGAGGGTTATGTGGGGAAAGGAAGGGGATGGGGGGTTTTTGAGGGTGCTGAATCCATTTTTTTAGGTGGTTTGCCCCAAAATTGAGGGTAGGTGGGTGTTCCAGAAATTGCGTTCTAACTAGGGGTTCCGCACCACGCCCTAGAACGCTGCATCCCACTCTTCATTAGGCATTTGTCCGTTTTGATTTTGTTTTGTCATGCATGCACCAAATAATATGCAAGAGGACATTGGGCTCGCTGACCTTACTGGGTGGTAGATGTATCCCGGCACGTCCACGTTGACCTCATCCTTGAGATTCCACAACTCGATGAGCCCAAGTGCGAACACACCCAGTGTCTGCATTTGGCCCTGGATGATACACCAATCGGCAACGGTCAGGCTGCGCACATTTTCACTCATCACTATCAGGCGCTCCTGCCGACCTTCCCCACCTGACAGCACCACCGGCATACCGTGCCAGTGATCACCCCGCATTATCCTCGGTGGTTTGGCGTCCATGCTCTTCTGCAGGCTGACTTGCACCCGAATCACACCACTGGCCACGCGCTCGCTGGTCACTATACATTGGCGGGCATCCTCCGGATACCCAGTGTAGCAACACCAGTCTGCCCACCACTGTTTGATGGGGTCTTCGTGCTCCAGCAGCCGCCGGCGATACTGGCGATCCATCGCAATACCGCCATCTTCACGGCGCCACCGCGTCAGAGCTGCTGCACCAGCCATGGCCTTGGCAACCTCCAGGATGTCGTGGTGCCAGGTCCCCTGCAGCGCATCGTTCCATGCACTCAGATCCACCCGAACCATTGGGTGTTTGGCATGCCATGCACCGTCCACTACAATCCCAAACGTGGTGGCCCCACTGCGACAGTGACCCACAGTCTGTGGCTCACCTCCTGCCACCCAGGACACCAATCGCTGTCCCAGGCGCTCTGCACTGCCGGGTGACTCTCCTGCTGCTCGTTGCACATACCTTTCCGCTTGGCAGTGTTCCATGGACGCTTTCTCCACCCCGCTAGTCTGCGGCATTGCGTTGCGCAGCACGTCCGCCTCTCGAAGCACACTCTCTGGGACCCGCGGCGCCGCCTTCGGGCCCGCAGCACGCTTAGTTGTTTTCGTGCCGCGGCGAAACTCCCGCTCTAGCACCGCCAGCTGCGCCCTGTCCGCCTCCACCATGCCCATGCCACGCACTTCCATCGTCCTGGACCATCGTTCTGGCGCCTTGCGTGTCACCGGTCCTGGCCCGTGGCCAACCGTTCCTTTGACGCCCCACAGGCCAAGCTCCCGCACCATGGCGGCACGGGCGCGCTGCAATTCTTGGTGCGGGCCAGCACACGTACCGTCCCCAAACCGCACTACACATCCTGGCCTCTCAGCCTCACCCAGTCCCCATAACGACACAAACGGAGCAGTCGCTTGAAAGGGAGGCATTACTGACCACGCAAACCCCACACTCATACCGTCTGCCTGGGAGATGTGGACAGACGGGCCCGTGCCCGTCGCCTTCCCATTTGGTTTGCGTTGGAACGCCGTTGCTGCTCGCGCCACGACCTCGAAGTCTTCAGTGGCTAGCACTGTGATGAAGGACACCTTGTCGTCTTGCAGCTTCAGCGACGCCTTGCGCTTGCCATCCAACACATGAGTGATCGAGGCAGCATCTGCCACCAGTTGCACAAGTTGATCGGGCGTCTTTGGGTCGCAGGCTACTTGTATTTGACGCCACACCACGTCATGGTTGGAGTGGGCAAACATGAGCTTTGTCTTCTTAACGACGTCGTCTACCTCTTTCCCTCTCAGATTCTGGAGGTAGACGACGCCCAGTGTGCCGGTGTCCTCAAGTACCCGCTCAAACACCAGGCCCGTATCCAACCCATCGACGTTGAGCGCTGGCAGGACACTGCGCTCCTGTTGGGCTTCATGTTCGGCCCGCTGCCTGGCCTGCTTCTCCTGCTCGTCATGCTGCCGCTTTGCCTCCTGCGCCTTAATGGCCACCGCCTCCGCGAACAACTTCTGGTCCTCTATGGTATACCGCTTTTTTATTGGCGGCGTCCCTTCCACAGGAAGGGGCTCGCGGGCGTTGCCTAACGTGCTCTCTTCTTGTGCGCGCACATCACGCGCATGGTCAGGTGCCCACCGATCATCTATTTCGTCCTGCCACCGCTGGCACTTGCGTTGCCACTGCAGGCGCGATGACCGGACTTCTTGAATGCCTCTGATGCCCCTGGCTGGCAGGTGTTTAACCACTGCCGCCACCTCCGCCACCCGCAGAGACTTTACTTTCACCAACATTTGCGTCACCGCCGCCGGCGTCACGTCCTCCATGAACGTCATCGCTGTGTCTTCGAGCCCGGCAGCCAAGAACGCCTCACTGGCAGCATTCATCAGCAGCTCCGCCTCCTCCAGGGACAGGTCACCCAGGCCCTCCATCATGGTCACCACCCTGGCAAGCTTTGCCTCCTGATTGCTTGCCGCCTCTGGTTCACTACGTTGCTGAGCAGCCACTGGAGGGGCGGCTTCAGCAGCGTGAGCGACAAGGAGACGGGGAGCCCAGTGCGCAAAAAAGGTCTTCCAGCCAGTCTTGGCCGTCATGGCCCTGATCTGATCCGCAGTCAGGCCACCCGCACTCGTTGTGTCCACAGCCGCCACCTCGTTGACCACCGTGCTTGCCAGATGCCAGTGATCCGCAACAGTGAGGCCAGCACCTGAGTCAAGCTGGCCGTCTTGCAACTTAAGGGCCTCCACGACGTCAGCCCGCTGCGCGTCAGTGAGGGCTTGCCTGGCCACCGGGTAAGACTGGACCCGGACCATGGTGTTGTGGGCCGCTATTCTCGCCCGCTCTGCCGTCGTGACCCCAGTGGTCATGAGCACCAACTGCAGGATCTTGGCCGTGTTGGTGCCATCCGCCAGTGCATCCGCCAGTGGCTGCACCACGTCACCCTTTGACTGCCGAAATCGCACCATGTTGTCATCCTGAATGGAAATGCTGGTCATGTCCGAGATCCTCAGCTTCTTGTCTCCCGCACTCTTCGCAGAGCTGTTGGAGTGCGCGTCAAGGGCCATGGTATCTGCTGAAGACCAGGGACGGGAGACTGTAGACGTGCGATGGACACACAGGCGGCCCTGTCTATGCACACTCGGGCCCATCCACCTCCTTCGTACATCCATCTAACAAAGAAAAACAAGAAAAACAAGAAAAAACACAGGAGGAGAGAAAATGAAGAGAATGACATGGCTGGCAGGCCTGACATGCTGCCTGCCCCTGCAACGCAGCATGGTCGGCGCGCCAGCCACCGCACATGCTGCTTCAAGGCGCCATGCTGTGCCGTTGGGATGTCACGGTTGCCTGCACGCCTGCATCCCAGATGCAGAGAGGGCTTTCTCCCCGCTGTATCACCCACGATCACACGTGCACTGCGGCCTGCGCAGTAGCACAGATACATCAGCCCGTGGAGGCCTGCACGCCCGCACCCATGGTGCAGAGAGGACTTACTCCATGGCACCACGATTGCTCACAGCCTGCACGCCTCTGTCATTGACGGAGAGAGGACTTACGCGTGTACTAAATATGTCCTGCCGCCCAGAAGCATGCACGCCTGCATCCCAGATGCAGAGAGGACTTACACCACAGCAAGACAACTGCACACTGCCTGCACGCCTCTGTCACCGACAGAGAGAGGACTTACGTGTGTGCTAAATATGTCCTGCCGCCCGGAAGCCTGCACGCCCCGCAAACCCCAATGAGGCCGCCCCGGAGGCCATAATGCCGCAAGCGGCATGGGAGGCCCTCCTCCGCGATGCGGTCCAGGGCCTCCGCCCCCCCTACACCCCCCAAGCCCTAACCCTAACCAAGTGGCTCCAGGCCACCCACCCCCACGCTTGGGCCGCCGGCGCCCCCTCCCCACCCCGCCCCTCCCGCCACCACCACACCAGGAAGGGGCAGGACAAGGGCAAGGGAAGGGCAAGGGGCACCAAGGAGCACTCAGGCAAGAGGGCACGGAGGGGCCCCAAGTGAGGGCAGGCACTCGCAGGGACAGGACGACGGAAGAGACACCACATGGGGGCAGGAAACCACCCAAGAACCAGGAAGGGGCGGGAGCGGGGACCAAGGCACGGAGGAAAAGGGCACCACGGCAGGCGCCACGACCCACACCCAGGAAGGGCATACCACGACGGGGGGACCAGCGCCGCCCCACCCCCACCAAACACCCCACGACACCCGGGGGCGCACCCCCCAACACACACCACCGAAGCAAGCATCGGACGCCGTGCGGATCACACCATCGCACACCCACCGGCCACCGGAAACCACACGGAGAATGGAGGGCACACCTACACGGGGAGAACGGGCCACACCCACAGAGGAAGCCGCAGGGAACGCCGCCGCACGGCGCACCACCACGCCCTCACCGCCACGCGACGACCCCGGCCACCACAAGGGCCACCTCACAGGCACCGGAAGAGGACGAAGGCACGGCCGCGACACCCAGGACTAGGGACCGAAACCCCCAGAGGACACGGGACCAAGGCACAGGCCCCCATGGAAGGGCAACCCCACGGACCGTCACGCGATCGACCTACCCGACCCACCAGCCCGAGCGGCACGCCCAAGCCCCCACAGCACGGACCCAGCGAGACACCCACACCTAACCGCACCCCCCAGCCACCAGCCAGCCACACTCCGGCCCGCACTCCGCACCACGACACAGGCCAGGCTGACCTCCACTGACCCACCGCGGCACCACGCGAGACCACGGCACACCGCACCACAACGCGCCACAGTGCAACGCGCCACAGCACGACGCGACGCGACGCGGCACAGAGCCGCACAACACGACACCACTGACCCTAACCTGAAGGACTAACCGAAGCCAGCCACCGCACACCCTGGAAGGCGCCGCGCCAGCACGCCACACACCAGCACCGCAGGCCACACACGGGGCCACAACGCGCCTGGCAACAACGGTGGCGGACCACCCAGAAGATTGAAACCGGCACCGCAGAGGGGAAAGGACACGAACAACCCCAGCCCCCTAACCCAAAACCACAAGCAGCCGCCTGGCGCAGCCGCCCAGCCGGCAGAGCCAGGACCTAACCCGGCAAGAAGGGGCGCCGAGCCCACCGTGTACATAGCCCACCCGACCCTTGGGGCCGGAACGCGGCCAAACAGAACGCAACTGAAAACAGCAGCCCGGAAGATAACACTGAATGCAGGCCAGTGCGTGCACCAGCCCAGGGAAGGCAGAGAGAGGAACAGGCAAGCCCCCCCCCCAAAAAAAAAACGGAGGGGGGAGGGGGAAAAGGCGCGAAAACAGCCCACAGCCGCCAAACCGCCCGCCAACACCACCAGAGGCGGCCAACCCCCCCCCCCCAGAAGGCACCGAAGACAGGACCCGCAAAGAGGCACAGGGGGACCACCCACCCAAAACCGGCAACACCAAGCCAGGAACAGCGGCCCACCGGGAAAAGGGACACCGAAACAAGCAGAAAAAAAAAAAAAAAGAGAGAACCACCAGCCAAGCCCGAAAGAAAGGGGATGGAGGGAAAGGGACGACAAGGCCCGGGACAGGAACACCCAAAAAAAAAAAAGGAAAAAAAAAGCGCAAAAAACACACCCCGACAACCCAGCCAAGAAGGGCTGGGCACAGCCGAGACCCGGGCCCAGCACACACGCCCACACCGCACGCCGGAACCGGAAACGGCGGGGGGCAAGCGGGGCGCCCACGAAACCACACACGTCCCATAAGCAGGCGGAAACCGAACCCCAACCACGAACACCACAAACAGCCGACACTAGAGGGACAACACCACAAACCGTGCCCAAACACACCCACCCAAGACCCCAGCCAGGACTGGCGGGGTTAACGAAACCCACACCCAACCGCCAACCGGACCCAAACACAAACGCCGCACAACAGTAGGAAACCCAGTGCCCACAGCCCGGGCACTGAGGCAGCCCGTGCCATGCAGGTGACCCGGCCAAACGAGATCCGGAGACCGGGGGTAAGGCTGCATCCTAAGGCCTGCGCTGCTTTGGGACTCGAGGCGGAGCGTGCGACACCCAAGCGCCTCGGAACCCTAGTACCAAGAACGTGCATGCATGCCTTGGGAACGGGATACGCCAAGAAGTCCGGTGAACCTCTAGGGTTCCGCCCAAAGGAGGGGAAGTGCGCAAGCACGGGGGCACACCCTCCCGGCGAGACAAGCACGTCACGCTGGCGGCGATCAGCCCTCCCGGTGTTGCCCGGGGCCGCTTTGTTGGGGGCCAACAGTCAGGTCTAGCGGGATGTAAGCCGCCTCCCCTCTTCACGCGCGGAGCCTCTTCCTGTTCGTCACAGGGGCGACGCCAGGGGGAACCATGGGGCGCCTCTCCACGACCGAGTGCACCTACCTACCTACCTACCTGTGTCTTCGAGCCCGACGGCCAAGAACGCCTCACTGGCAGCATTCATCAGCAGCTCCGCCTCCTCCAGGGACAGGTCACCCAGGCCCTCCATCATGGTTACCACCCTGGCAAGCTTTGCCTCCTGATTGCTTGCCGCCTCTGGTTCACTACGTTGCTGAGCAGCCACTGGAGGGGCGGCTTCAGCAGCGTGAGCGACAAAGAGACGGGGAGCCCAGTGCGCAAAAAAGGTCTTTCAGCCAGTCTTGGCCGTCATGGCCCTGATCTGATCCGCAGTCAGGCCACCCGCACTCGTTGTGTCCACAGCCGCCACCTCGCTAACCACCGTGCTTGCCAGATGCCACTGATCCGCAACAGTGAGGCCAGCACCTGAGTCAAGCTGGCCGTCTTGCAACTTAAGGGCCTCCACGACGTCAGCCCGCTGCGCGTCAGTGAGGGCTTGCCTGGCCACCGGGTAAGACTGGACCCGGACCATGGTGTTGTGGGCCGCTATTCTCGCCCGCTCTGCCGTGGTGACCCCAGTGGTCATGAGCACCAACTGCAGGATCTTGGCCGTGTTGGTGCCATCCGCCAGTGCATCCGCCAGTGGCTGCACCACGTCACCCTTTGACTGCCGAAATCGCACCATGTTGTCATCCTGAATCGAAATGCTGGTCACGTCCGAGATCGTCAGCTTCTTGTCTCCCGCACTCTTCGCAGAGCTGTTGGAGTGCGCGTCAAGGGCCATGGTATCTGCTGAAGACCAGGGACGGGAGACTGTAGACGTGCGATGGACACACAGGCGGCCCTGTCTATGCACACTCGGGCCCATCCACCTCCTTCGTACATCCATCTAACAAAGAAAAACAAGAAAAACAAGAAAAAACACAGGAGGAGAGAAAATGAAGAGAATGACATGGCTGGCAGGCTTGACATGCTGCCTGCCCCTGCAACGCAGCATGGTCGGCGCGCCAGCCACCGCACATGCTGCTTCAAGGCGCCATGCTGTGCCGGTGGGATGTCACGGTTGCCTGCACGCCTGCATCCCAGATGCAGAGAGGGCTTTCTCCCCGCTGTATCACCCACGATCACACGTGCACTGCGGCCTGCGAAGTAGCACAGATACATCAGCCCGTGGAGGCCTGCACGCCCGCACCCATGGTGCAGAGAGGACTTACTCCATGGCACCACGATTGCTCACAGCCTGCACGCCTCTGTCATTGACAGAGAGAGGACTTACGCGTGTACTAAATATGTCCTGCCGCCCAGAAGCCTGCACGCCTGCATCCCAGATGCAGAGAGGACTTACACCACAGCAAGACAACTGCACACTGCCTGCACGCCTCTGTCACCGACAGAGAGAGGACTTACGTGTGTGCTAAATATGTCCTGCCGCCCGGAAGCCTGCACGCCTGCATCCCAGATGCAGAGAGGACGCACACCAGAGTAAGACAACTGCACACTGCCTGCACGCCTCTGTCACCGACAGAGAGGGAATTACGTGTGTGCTAAATATGTCCTGCCGCCCGGAAGCCTGCACGCCTGCATCCCAGATGCAGAGAGGACTCACACCAGAGCAAGACAACTGCACACTCCCTGCACGCCTCTGTCACCGACAGAGAGAGGACTCACGTGCTCACCCAGTATATGCTGTAGCCCCGGCGTAGCATCATTATGCGCTATGATACGCATTCTGCCCCCACGTACTGCTGCGCCGCATCCTGCCCTCATGTACCGCAGCCCCGCACGCAGCTCCACCATACTGCAGCCCCGCATCCGGTTCCCACGTACAGCTGCCACGCATCCTGACATCACGCGCTGCCGCCCCGCATGCAGCCTCCATGTACCGCAGCCCTGCATGCAGCTCCACGGTACCGCAGCCCCGGGTCTGGCCCCGTGCACAGCTGCCAGAATGTGTACCGTCGCTCTGCATGCAACCTCCGTATACCGCAGCCCCGTATGCAGCCCCACCGTACTGCAGCCCCATATCCAGTCCCCATGCACAGCTGCCCCTCATCCTGCCATCCTGTACCGCTGCCCCGCATGCAGCCCCCCGATACCGCCGCCCTGCATGTAGCCCAACTGTACTGCAGCCCCATATCCAGTCCCTATGTACAGCTGCCCCGCATCCATCCATCATGTACAGCTGCCCCACATGCAGCCCTCCGATACCGCAGCCCTGCATGTAGCCCCACTGTACTGCAGCCCCGTATCCAGTCCCCACGTACAGCTGCCCCTCCTTCAGCCATCATGTACCGCTGCCTCGCGTGCAGCCCTTTGATACCGCAGCCACACTTGTAGTCCCACTGTACTGCAGCCCCGTATCCAGCCCCCGTGTACAGCTGCCCCACGCATCCAACGCACCGTCGTCGCCCTCTTCACCCGCTCTGCCCACCGCCTTCGTCTCGCTCACCTGTGAGGACGAGTAGTCCCTCTCCAGAGGAGAGGACTGGCAGCAGGCTGCGAGAGGGCACGACACATACCTACCTACTCGCTACACTAGTGATGCAATGACTGGGGTAGCGTGTTAAGGCGGAGGAGATGGAGCAGGGGCAGTGGCAGGGGCAGGGGCAGGAGTAGGGGCAGGGGCAGGGGCAGGGGCAGGGGCAGTAGCAGGGGCACAGGCAAAGGCAGGGGCAGGGGCAGGGGCAGAGGCAGTGGCAGGGGCAGTGGCAGGGGCAGGGGCAGGGGCAGTGGCAGGGGCAGTGGCAGTAGCAGGGGCAGGGGCAGTGGCAGTAGCAGGGGCAGGGGCAGGGGCAGTGGCTGTGGCAGGGGCAGGGGCAGTGGCATGGGCAGGGGGGCAGGAGCAGGGGCAGGGGATGTGGCAGGGGCAGGGGCAGGGGCAGGAGCAGGGGCAGGGGCAGGGGCAGGGGCAGGGGCAGGGGCAGGGGCAGGGGCAGGGGCAGTGGGTGGGGCAGGGGCAGTGGCAGGGGCAGGGGCAGGGGCATGGGCACGGGCGGGGGCAGGGGCAGGGGCAGGGACAGTGGCAGAGGCAGGGGCAGGGGCAGTAGCAGGGGCAGAGGCAGGGGCAGAACAGGGGCAGGGGCAGGGGAAGGGGCATGGCAGGGACAATGGCAGTGGCAGGGGCAGGGGCAGGGGCAGTGGCTGTAGCAAGGGCAGGGGCAGGGGCATGGGCGGTGGCAGTAGCAGGGGCAGGGGCAGGGGCAGTGGCTGCGGCAGGGGCAGTGGCAGGGGCAGCGGCAGGGGCAGAGGCAGGGGCAGGGGGGGCACGGGCAGGGGCAGGGGCAGTGGCAGGATCAGGGGCAGGGGCAGGGGCAGGGGCAGGGGCCGGGGCAGTGGCAGGAGCAGGGGCAGTGGGAGGGGCAAGGGCAGTGGCAGGGGGGGCAGGGGCAGTGGCAGGAGCAGGGGCAGGGGCAGGGGCAGGGGCAGTCACAGTTGCAGGGGCAGGGGCAGGGGCAGGGGCAGGAGCCGTGGCTGTGGCAGGGGCAGTGGCAGGGGCAGAGGCAGGGGCAGGGGGGGCAGGGGCAGGGGCAGGGGCAGTGGCAGGGGCAGGGGCAGGGGCAGGGGGGGCAGGGGCAGGGGCAGTGGCAGGGGCAGGGGCAGGGGCAGGGGCAGGGGCTGGGGCAGGGGCTGTGGCAGGAGCAGGGGCAGTGGGCGGGGCAGGGGCAGTGGCAGGGGCAGGGGCAAGGGCAGGGGCAGGGGCAGGGGCAGTGGGAGGAACAGGGGCAGCGGCAGGGGCAGGGGCACGGGCAGTTGCAGGGGCAGGGGCGGGGGCAGGGGCTGGGGCAGGGGCAGAGCCAGGGGCAGTGGCAGGGGCAGGGGCAGGGGCAGAGGCAGGGGCAGGGGGGCAGGGACAGGGGCAGGGGCAGTGGCAGGGGCAGGGGCAGGGGCAGGGGCAGTCGTAGGGGCAGCGGCAGGGGCACGGGCAGTTGCAGGGGCAGGAGCAGGGGCAGTGGGAGGGGCAAGGGCAGTGGTAGGGGCGAGGGCAGGGACAGGGGCAGGGGCGGGGCAGTGGCTGGGGCAGGGGCAGTGGCAGGGGCAGTGGCAGGGGCAGGGGCAGGGGCAGGGGCTAGGGCAGTGGCAGGAGCACGGGCAGTTGCAGGGGCCGGGGCAGGGTTAGGGGCCGTGGTAGGGGCAGGGGCAGGGGCATGGGCAGGGGCCGGGGTAGGGGCAGGGGTAGAGGCAGTGGCAGGGGCAGGGGCAGGGGCAGGGGCATGGGCAGTGGCAGGGGCAGTGGCAGTGGCAGGGGCAGGAGCAGGGGCAAGGGCAGTGGTAGGGGCAGGGGCAGGGACAGGGGCAAGGGCAGGGGCAGTGTCAGGGGCAGTGGCAGTGTCAGGGGCAGTGGCAGGGGCAAGGGCAGGGGCAGGGGCAGGGGCAGGGGCAGGAGCAGGGGCAGTTGCAGGGGCAGGGGCAGGGTCAGGGGCAGTGGCAGGGGCAGTGGCAGTGGCAAGGGCAGTGGCAGTGGCAGTGGCAGTAGCAGAAGCAGGGGCTGGGGCAGTGGCTGGGGCAGGGGCAGTGGCAGTAGCAGGGGCAGTAGCAGGGGCAGGGGCAGGGGCAGTGGCAGTGGCAGTGGCAGGGGCAGGGGCAGGGGTAGAAGCAGGGGCAGGGGGGGCAGGGGCAGGGGCAGAGGCAGGGGCAGGGGCAGAGGCAGTGGCAGGAGCCGGGGCAGTGGGAGGGGCAAGGGCAGGGGCAGGGGCAGGGGCCGGTGCAGGGGCAGTGGCAGGGGCAGGGGCAGGGGCAGGGGTAGGGGCTGGGGCAGGGGCAGCTGCAGGGGCAGGGGCAGGGGCAGTGGCAGGGGCAAGGGCAGGGGCTGGGGCAGGGGAAGTGGCAACGGCAGCGGCAGGGGCAGGGGCTGGGCCAGTGGCAGGGGCAGTGGCAGTGGCAGGGGCAGGGGCAGGGGCAGTGGCAGTAGCAGTAGCAGGGGCAGGGGCAGGGGCAGTGGCAGTAGCAGGGGCAGTGGCAGGGGCAGGGGCAGGGGCCGTGGCGGTGACAGGGGCAGGGGCAGGGGCAGGGGCAGGGGAAGTGGCAGGAGCAGGGGCAGTTGCAGGAGCAGGGGCAGGGTTAGGGGCCGTGGTAGGGGCAGGGGCAGGGGCATGGGCAGGGGCAGTAGCAGGGGCAGAGGCAGGGGCCGGGGCGGGGACAGGGGCAGGGGTAGAGGCAGTGGCAGGAGCAGGGGCAGGGGCAGGGGCAGGGGCAGTGGCAGGGGCAGTGGCAGTGGCAGGGGCAGGGGCAGTGGCAGTGGCAGTAGCAGGGGCATGGGCAGAGGCAGGGGCAGTGGCAGTAGCAGGGGCAGGGGCAGCGGCAGGGGCAGGGGCAGTGGCAGTGGCAGGGGCAGGGGGGGCAGGGGCAGGGGCAGAAGCTGGGGCAGGGGCAGTAGCAGGGGCAGAGGCAGGGGCCGGGGCGGGGACAGGGGCAGGGGTAGAGGCAGTGGCAGGAGCAGGGGCAGGGGCAGGGGCAGGGGCAGTGGCAGGGGCAGTGGCAGTGGCAGGGGCAGGGGCAGTGGCAGTGGCAGTAGCAGGGGCATGGGCAGAGGCAGGGGCAGTGGCAGTAGCAGGGGCAGGGGCAGCGGCAGGGGCAGGGGCAGTGGCAGTGGCAGGGGCAGGGGGGGCAGGGGCAGGGGCAGAAGCTGGGGCAGGGGCAGGGGCAGGGGCAGTGGCAGGAGCCGGGGCAGTGGGAGGGGCAAGGGCAGGGGCAGGAGCAGGGGCCGGCGCAGGGGCAGTGGCAGGGGTAGGGGCAGGGGCAGGGGCAGGGGTAGGGGCAGGGGCAGGGGGAGTGGCAACGGCAGTGGCTGAGCCAGTGGCAGGGGCAGTGGCAGTGGCAGGGGTAGGGGCAGGGGCAGGGGCAGCAGCAGTAGCAGGGGCTGGGGCAGGGCCAGGGGCAGTGGCAGTAGCAGTGGCAGTGGTAGGGGCAGGGGCAGGGGCCCTGGCAGTGGCAGGGGCAGGAGCAGGGGCAGAGGCAGGGGCAGTGGGGGCAAGGGCAGGGGCAGTGGCAGGAGCAGGGGCAGGGGCAGGGGCTGGGGCAGGGGCAGGGGCAGGGGCAGGAGCAGGGGCAGTGGGAGGGGCAGAGGCAGTGGCAGGGGCAGGGGCAGGGGCAGGGGCATGGGCAGGGGCCGTGGGAGGTGCAAGGGCAGTGGCAGGGGGAGGGGTAGGGGCATGGGCAGGGGCAGGGGCAGGGGCAGGGGCTGGGGCAGGGGCAGAGGCAGGGGCAGTGGCAGTGGCAGGGGCAGGGGCAAGGGCAGAGGCAGGGGCAGGGGCAGGGGCAGGGGCAGGGGCAGGGGCAGTGGCAGGGGCAGTGGCAGGGGCAGGGGCAGGGGCATTGGCAGGGGCAGTGGCACTGGCAGGGTCAGGGGCCGGGGCAGTGGCAGTTGCAGGGGCAGGGGCAGGGGCAGGGGCAGCGGCAGTAGCAGGGGCAGGGGCAGGGGCAGTGGCAGGGGCAGGGGCAGGGGCAGAGGCTTGGGGAGGGGGAGCAGGGGCAGGGGCAGGGGAAGTGGCAGGGGCAGAGGCAGGGGAAGGGGCAGGGGCAGGGGCAGGGGAAGTGGCAGGGGCAGAGGCAGGGGAAGGGGCAGGGGCAGGGGCAGGGGCAGGGGCAGGGGGTGGGGCAGGGGCAGTGGCAGGGGCAGGGGCAGCGGCTTGGGCAGGGGCAGGGGCAGGGGCAGGGGCAGGGGCTGGGGCAGGGGCAGTAGCAGGGACAGAGGCAGGGGCAGGGGTAGGGGCAGGGGCAGTAGCAGGGGCAGTAGCAGGGGCAGGGGCCGGGGGAGTGGCTGGGGCAGTGGCAGTGTCAGGGGCAGGGGCAGTGGCTGTAGCAGGGGCAGGGGCAGGGGCAGTGGCGGTAGCTGGGGCAAGGGGCAGTGGCAGGGGCAGTGGCAGTGGTAGGGGCAGGGGCGAGGACAGAGGCAGGGGCATGGAGGGCATGGGCAGGGGCAGGGGCAGTGGCTGGGGCAGGGGCAGTGGCAGGGGCAGTGGCAGGGGCAAGGGCAGGGGCAGGGGCAGGGGCAGTGGCAGGAGCAGGGGCAGGGGCAGGGGCAGGGGCAGGGTCAGGGGCAGTGGCAGGGGCACTGGCAGTGGCAGGGGCAGTGGCAGTGGCAGTGGCAGTAGCAGGGGCAGGGGCAGGGGCAGTGGCTGGGGCAGGGGCAGTGGCAGTAGCAGGGGCAGTAGCAGGGGCGGGGGCAGGGGCAGTGGCAGTGGCAGGGGCAGGGGCAGGGGTAGAAGCAGGGGCAGGGGGGGCAGGGGCAGGGGCAGAGGCAGGGGCAGGGGCAGGGGCAGTGGCAGGAGCCGGGGCAGTGGGAGGGGCAAGGGCAGGGGCACGGGCAGGGGCCGGTGCAGGGGCAGTGGCAGGGGCAGGGGCAGGGGCAGGGGTAGGGGCTAAGCAGGGGCAGGTGCAGGGGCAGGGGCAGTGGCAGGGGCAAGGGCAGGGGCTGGGGCAGGGGCAGTGGCAACGGCAGCGGCAGGGGCAGGGGCTGGGCCAGTGGCAGGGGCAGTGGCAGTGGCAGGGGCAGGGGCAGGGGCAGTGGCAGTAGCAGTAGCATGGGCAGGGGCAGGGGTAATGGCAGTAGCAGGGGCAGTGGCAGGGGCGGGGGCAGGGGCCGTGGCGGTGGCAGGGGCAGGGGCAGGGGCAGGGGCAGGGGCAGGGGAAGTGGCAGGAGCACGGGCAGTTGGAGGGGCAGGGGCAGGGTCAGGGGCCGTGGTAGGGGCAGGGGCAGGGGCAGGGGCCGGGGCGGGGACAGGGGCAGGGGTAGAGGCATGGCAGGAGCAGGGGCAGGGGCAGGGGCAGTGGCAGGGGCAGTGGCAGTGGCAGGGGCAGGGGCAGTAGCAGGGGCATGGGCAGGGGCAGGGACAGTGGCAGTAGCAGGGGCAGGGGCAGGGGCAGGGGCAGTGGCAGTGGCAGGGGCAGGGGGGGCAGGGGCAGAAGCTGGGGCAGGGGCAGGGGCAGGGGCAGGGGCAGTGGGAGGAACAGGGGCAGCGGCAGCGGCAGGGGCACGGGCAGTTGCAGGGGCAGGGGCAGGGGCAGGGGCTGGGGCAGGGGTAGGGGCAGGGGCAGGGGCAGGTGCAGGGGCAGGGGCAGGGGAAGAGGCAGTGGCATGGGCAGGGGCAGGGGCAGGGGCATGGGCAGGGGCCGTGGGAGGTGCAAGGGCAGTGGCAGGGGCAGGGGTAGGGGCTGTTGCAGGGGCAGGGGCAGGGGCAGGGGCTGGGGCAGGGGCAGAGGCAGGGGCAGTGGCAGGGGCAGGGGCAGGGGCAGTGGCAGAGGCAGGGGCAGGGGCAGGGGCAGGGGCAGGGGCAGGGGCAGTGGCAGGGGCAGTGGCAGGGGCAGGGGCAGGGGCATTGGCAGGGGCAGTGGCACTGGCAGGGGCAGGGGCCGGGGCAGTGGCAGTTGCAGGGGCAGGGGCAGGGGCAGGGGCAGCGGCAGTAGCAGGCCCAGGGGCAGCGGCAGTGGCAGGGGCAGGGGCAGGGGCAGAGGCTTGGGCAGGGGGAGCAGGGGCAGGGGCAGAGGAAGTGGCAGGGGCAGAGGCAGCGGCAGCGGCTTGGGCAGGGGCAGGGGCAGGGGCAGGGGCAGTAGCAGGGGCAGAGGCAGGGGCAGGGGTAGGGGCAGGGGCAGTAGCAGGGGCAGCGGCTCGGGCAGGGGCCGGGGGAGTGGCTGGGGCAGTGGCAGTGTCAGGGGCAGTGGCTGTAGCAGGGGCAGGGGCAGGGGCAGTGGCGGTAGCTGGGGCAAGGGGCAGGGGCAGGGGCAGGGGCAGTGGCAGTGGTAGGGGCAGGGGCAGAGGCAGGGGCATGGAGGGCATGGGCAGGGGCAGGTGCAGTGGCAGGAGCAGGGGCAGGGGCAGGGGCTGGGGCAGGGGCCGGGGCAGTGGCAGGAGGAGGGGCCGTAGGAGGGGCAGGGGCAGTGGCAGGGGCAGGGGCCGGGGCCGCGGCAGGGGCAGGGGCAGTGAAGCGGATTGCTGGGGGTCACGCTAGACACCCTCCTTGACACCGCCGGCCTTGTTGCCTTTTGCCCGAGCTCTGCTGCTTTCAGTCAACTGATCGAAAACCCTTCGGCTTTTGCGATGTAGATTTTTGACCAAATACTCCTTTTGCATTTTCTCCAAAACTCGTGAACCAGTCCAGTTTCTTGAAAACCCTCCAACGATGTCCTCCATCAGCATAAGACACGGAGCATGAAGACCTTTTGAAGCAGATTTGGCTCAGTGTTGCACAAATTCTTGTACGGGCCTTGTTCACCCTGACACATTCTGAGCTGCAAAATACAGGGAGGACAGAATGTAATAATAAAATGCATAAAAACACACAAGGTATTTACACTGCACTGTCAACGGGCGGTATTGGCGCGTCCCTTTTTTCTTCTGCTCTGACGCTGGCACGGGGATTGCGCGTCCCCTTTTGCGGCGCTTGCGCGCGGCCTGCCTGTCTGTTGCCGAGCCTCTCGAACAGCCATTTGGTGGCCAGCAGGGAGGCATACCGAATCTGCATCACCCCCCTCCTTAGAAGCGGTGTGTGGCCACTTGCCGACACGACACACACTGCTCCAGGGAGAGGCGAGGCTCGCTGAGGATCTGTCTGGAAAAAAAATTCGACTGGATACCCCGTGAACCAAAGGTACACGGTTAACCACCATGCCCAGTGTATACAGGCACGGGTACAGACATCTAGCGGCACAGTGCAGAACCAGGGTGTCACTCAAGCCATCACCTGGTCGCTGGGACGTTGTTGAAACTATCCCTGCTATATATATGGCCATCAGGGCCATACCCGCACAGATGCTAAAAAAAACCTTAACAGATCTTATCTCCCAACCCAGTCTCCGTGCAGGTCTCATCCAGCGCCTCGATACGCTGGTCCTTCCTCTGTGTCTTGGGCCTGCATCTCACCGTAGAGAGCAGCACCCCCAGGTCTTGACATCGCCCGCACGCTCCGTGGCCTTCAACTGGATCCCCACGCGTCCAGTCTTCCCCTGTGCCTTGACGCGGCTCCAACAACTTGGTACAGCCGAGCTGTGAACGAACGTGCCGCGTCGAACTCGACGCCCGTACGCTGTCGAACTTACTGGGTCGGCACCGCCGTCGTCAGCGATGGCGCCTCGCGGTTAGCCTTCGCTGGCGCTGCCGCGATCTGCCGTCAACCCTGGTACGTACGCTGACACTGTTCGTCTCGGCATATCTCCACGTATGGGCTGGAGTGAATGGACCTCGGCGTACAAGAATTTTGAAGCGGATTGCTGGGGGTCACGCTAGAAATCCTCCTTGACACCGCCGGCCTTGTTGCCTTTTGCCCGAGCTCTGCTGCTTTCAGTCAACTGATCGAAAACCCTTCGCCTTTGCGATGTAGATTTTTGACCAAATACTCCTTTTGCATTTTCTCCAAAACTCGTGAACCAGTCCAGTTTCTTGAAAACCCTCCAACGCTGTCCTCCATCAGCATAAGACACGGAGCATGAAGACCTTTTGAAGCAGATTCGGCTCAGTGTTGCACAAATTCTTGTACGGGCCTTGTCACCCTGACACATTCTGCGCTGCAAAATACAGGGAGGACAGAATGTAATAATAAAATGCATAAAAACACACAAGGTATTTACACTGCACTGTCAACGGGCGGTATTGGCGCGTCCCTTTTTTCTTCTGCTCTGACGCGGGCACGGGGATTGCGCGTCCCCTTTTGCGGCGCTTGCGCGCGGCCTGCCTGTTTGTTGCCGAGCCTCTCGAACAGCCATTTGGTGGCCAGCAGGGAGGCATACCGAATCTGCATCAGCAGTGCCAGGAGCAGGAGCAATGGCAGGGGCAGTGGCAGGAGCAGGGGCAGGGGCAGGGGTAGGGGCAGGGGCATGGGCAGTGGCAGGAGCAGGGGCAGTGGCAGGGGCAGGGGCCGGGGCACGGGCAGGCAGGGGCAGAGGCAGTGGCAGGGGCAGCGGCAGGGGTAGGGGCAGGAGCAGGGCCAGGGGCAGGGGCAGTGGCACGGGCAGGGGCAGGGGCAGGGGGGGCAGGGGCAGGGGCAGGGGCAGGGGCAGGGGCAGGGGTAGGGGCAAAGGCAGGGGCAGGTGCATTGGGAGGTGCAGGGGCAGTGGCAGGGGCAGGGGCAGGGGCAGTTATAGGGGCAAGGGCAGGGCCAGGCTCTGGGGCAGGGGCAGAGGCAGGGGCTGTGGCTGTGGCAGGGGCACGGGCAGGGGGCAGAGGCAGGGGCAGGGGGGCAGAGGCAGGGGCAGGGGCAGGGGCCGGGGAAGGAGCAGGGGGCAGGGGTAGGGGCTGGGGTTGTGGCTGGGGCAAGGACAATTGCGACCACTTCGCGACCACTTCGCGACCATTGCCTCCCATCGCCCCCGATCACCTTCCGTCTCCCCCCATCGCCTCCCATCGCCCCCCATCGCCCCCCATCGCGCCCCATCGCGCCCCCCCTCGCCCCCCCCCCCTCGCCCCCCATCGCCCCCCCTCCCCCCCCCCCGCCCCCCCTCGCCCCCCCCTCTCGCCCCCCCCATCGCCCCCCATCGCCCCCCATCGCCCCCGGTCGCCCCCCGTCGCCCCCCATCGCCCCCCCCATCGCACCCCCCTCGCCCCCCCATCGCCCCCCCATGCCCCCCCCGACCCCCCCATCGCCCTCTTTTGCCCCCCATCGCCCCTCCATGGCCCCTCAACGCCCCCCATCGCCCCCCCAATTGCCCCCCATTGCCCCCCATTGCCCCCCATTGCCGCCCATTGCCCCCCATTGCCCCCCTCGCCCCCCATCGCCCCCCCTCGCCCCCCCTCGCCCCCCATCGCCCCCCATCGCCCACCCTCGACCTCCATCGCCCCCCATCGCCCCCCCTCGCCCCCCATTGCCCTCCACCGCCCCCATCGCCCCCCTCGCCCCCCTCGCCCCCCATCGCCCCCCCCCCCGCCCCCCCATCGCCCCCACCAACCCCCCATCGCCCCCCATCGCCCCCGGTCGCCCCGATCACCCCCCATCGCCCCCCATCACCCCCCATCGCCCTCCATCGCCCCCCATCGCCTCCCATATCCCCCGATCGCCTCCGGTCGCCCCCATCATCCCCCATCGCGCTCCCCCTCGCCCCCCCTCGCCCCCCTCGCCCCCCCCCTCGCCCCCCCCATTGCCCCCCATCGCCCCCCATCGCCCCCCAAGGCACCCCAATCGCCCCTCCCCTCGCCCCCCAATCGCCCCCCCGCGCCCCCGATCGCCCCCGATCACCCCCCATTGCCCCCCATCGCCCCCCCATGGCCCCCCATCGCCCCCCATTGCCCCCCATCGCCCCCCCTCGCCCCCCCTCGCCCCCCCTCACCACCCATCGCCCCCCATCGCGCCCCATTAGCCCCCTTTGCCCCCCATCGCCCCCATTGCCCCCCCCCGTCGCCCCCCATCGCCCCCCATCGCCCCCCCCCTTGACCCCATCGCCCCCCATTGCCCCCCCTCGCCCCCCTCGCCCCCCTCGCCCCCCATCGCCGTCCATCGCCCCCCCATCACCCCCCATCGTCCCCCATCGCCCCCGTTCGCCCCCCATCGCCCTCCATGGCCCCCCATGGCCTCTGATCGCCCCCTATCGCCCCCCCCCTCGCCCCCCCCCTCGCTTCCCATCGGCCCCCATCGCCCCCCCTCGCCCCCCCATCGCCCCCCCATGCCCCCCCTGGCCCGCCCCCCTCGCCCTCCATTGCCCCCCTTCGCCCCCCCTCGACCCCCCCTCGCCCCCCATCGCCCCCCATCGCCCCCCATCGCCCCCCCTCGCCCCCCATCGCCCCCCATCGCCCCCATCGCCCCCCATCGCCCCCCATCGCCCCCCCTCGCCCCCCATCGCCCCCCACCGCCCCCCCATCGCCCCCCATCGCCCCCCATCGCCCCCGTTCGCCCCCGATCGCCCCCGATCACCCACGATCACCCCCAATCGCCCCGCATCACCCTCCATCGCCCTGCATCGCCCTCCATCGCCCCCCATTGCCTCCCATCGCCCCCGATCGCCTTCCGTCTCCCCCCATCGCCTCCCATCGCCCCCCATCGCCCCCCATCGCCCCCCATCGCGCCCCATCGCGCCCCCCTCGCCCCCCCCCTCGCCCCCCCTCGCCCCCCCCCGCCCCCCATCGCCCCCCCATCGCCCCCGGTCGCCCCCGGTCGCCCCCCATCGCCCCCCCCATCGCACCCCCCTCGCCCCCCCATCGCCCCCCCATGCCCCCCCCGACCCCCCCATCGCCCTCTTTTGCCCCCCATCGCCCCTCCATGGCCCCTCAACGCCCCCCAACGCCCCCCATCGCCCCCCATCAGCCCCTTTCGCCCGGGCTCGCCCCCCAATGCCTTTCTTCGCCCCCCATCGCCCCCGATCGCCCCCCATCACCCCGCATCGCCCCCCCATCGCCCCCCCTTGCCACCCATCGCCCCCCATCTCCCCCCATCGCCCCCATGGACCCCCCTCGCCCACCACCGCCCCCCACCGCCCCCCATCGCCTCCCCCATCGCCCCCCTATCGCCCCCCACCGCCCCCCATCGCCCCCCATCGCCCCCCATTGCCCCCCCCGTCGCCCCCCATCGCCCCCCATCGCCCCCCCCCCTTGACCCCATCGCCCCCCATTGCCCCCCCTCGCCCCCCTCGCCCCCCATCGCCGTCCATCGCCCCCCCATCACCCCCCATCGTCCCCCATCGCCCCGTTCGCCCCCCATCGCCCTCCATGGCCCCCCATGGCCTCTGATCGCCCCCTATCGCCCCCCCCCCTCGCCCCCCCCCTCGCTTCCCATCGGCCCCCATCGCCCCCCCTCGCCCCCCATCGCCCCCCCATGCCCCCCCTGGCCCGCCCCCCTCGCCCTCCATTGCCCCCCTTCGCCCCCCTCGACCCCCCTCGCCCCCCATCGCCCCCCATCGCCCCCCCCATCGCCCCCCCTCGCCCCCCATCGCCCCCCATCGCCCCCATCGCCCCCCATCGCCCCCCATCGCCCCCCCTCGCCCCCCTCGCCCCCCATCGCCCCCCTCGCCCCCCATCGCCCCCCACCGCCCCCCCATCGCCCCCCATCGCCCCCCATCGCCCCCGTTCGCCCCCGATCGCCCCCGATCACCCCCGATCACCCCCAATCGCCCCGCATCACCCTCCATCGCCCTGCATCGCCCTCCATCGCCCCCCATTGCCTCCCATCGCCCCGGATCGCCTTCCGTCTCCCCCCATCGCCTCCCATCGCCCCCCATCGCCCCCCATCGCGCCCCATCGCGCCCCCCCCTCGCCCCCCCCTCGCCCCCCCTCGCCCCCCCCCCTCCCCCATCGCCCCCCATCGCCCCCGGTCGCCCCCGGTCGCCCCCCATCGCCCCCCCCATCGCACCCCCCTCGCCCCCCCATCGCCCCCCCATGCCCCCCCCGACCCCCCCATCGCCCTCTTTTGCCCCCCATCGCCCCTCCATGGCCCCCCATCAGCCCTTTCGCCCGGGCTCGCCCCCCAATGCCTTCCTTCGCCCCCCATCGCCCCGATCGCCCCCCATCACCCCGCATCGCCCCCCCATCGCCCCCCTTGCCACCCATCGCCCCC
>OZ038379.1:167946874-168120330 GCA_964036045.1 Eutreptiella sp. 'Long Island Sound 2002' | reverse complement strand
GCGAATGGGGGGCGAATGGGGGGGCGATGGGGGCGATCGGGGGCGATGGGGGGCGATGGGGGGCGAGGGGGGGCAATGGGGGGCAATGGGGGGCGATGGGGGGCGATGGGGGGCGATGGGGGGCGGGGGGGGGCGAGGGGGGGCGAGGAGGGGCGGGGGGGGCGATGGGGGGGCGACAGGGGGCGATGGGGGGCGATGGGTGGCGATGGGGGGCGATGGCGGGCGAGGGGGGGGCGGTGGGGGGCGATGGAGGGCGAGGGGGGGGCGAGGGGGGGCGATGGGGGGCCAGGGGGGGCGATGCGGGGTGATGGGAGGCGATGGGGGGCGATGGGGGGAGACGGGGGGCTTTGGGTGGTGATGGGGGGCAATGGGGGGCGATGGGGGGCGATGGGGGGTGAAGGGGGGCGATGGGGGGCGAGGGGGGCAAGGGGGGCCGAGGGGGGGAGATGGGGGGGGAGGAGGGGCGATGGGGGGCGGAGGGGGGCGTAGGGGGGCGAGGGGGGGCGATGGGGGGCGAAGGGGGGCGTTGGGGGACGATGGGGGGCGGTGGGGGGCTATTGGGGGCGATGGGGGAGGCGATGGGGGGCGATGGGGGGCGGGGGGGGACGATGGGGGGCGGTGGGGGGCTATTGGGGGCGATGGGGGAGGCGATGGGGGGCGATGGGGGGCGATGGGGGGGTGATGCGGGAAGATGGGGGGCGATGGGGGGCGAAGGGGGGCGTTGGGGGGCGAGGGGGGGCGAAGGGGGGTGATGGGGGGCGATGGGGGGCGATGGGGGGCAACGGGGGGGGGCGCGATGGGGGGCAACGGGGGGTGATGGTGGGAGAGGGGGGCGATGGGGGGCGATGGGGGGCGACATGGGGCGACGGGGGGGGGCGAGGGGGGGCAGGGGGGGCGAGGGGGGGGCGAGGGGGGTCGATGGGGGGGCGATGGGGGGCGATGGAGGGCGATGCGGGGTGAGGGGGTGCGTGGAGGGCGATGGGGATGCGAGGGGGGGCGATGGGGGGGTGATGGGGGGCGATGGGGGCGATGGGGGGCGAGGGGGGGCGGTGGGGGGCAGTGGGGGGCGATGGGGGGCGATGGGGGGCGACGGGGGGCGACGGGCGGGGGCCCCATGGGAGGCGATGGGGGGCGATGGGGGGCCATGGGGGGCGATGGGGGGGCGAGGGGGGGCGATGGCAGGCGATGGGGGGAGGGTGTGCGAGAGGGGGCAAATGGGGGGCGAATGGGGGGCGATGGGGGCGATCGGGGGCGATGGGGGGCGATGGGGGGCGAGGGGGGGGCAATGGGGGGCGATGGGGGGCGAGGGCGGGCGAGGGGGGGCGATGGGGGGCGATGGGGGGCAATGGGGGGCGATGGGGGATGAGGGGGGGCGAGGAGGGCCAGGAAGGGGTTCGGGGGGGCGAGGGGGGGGCGAGGGGGGGCGATGGGGGGGCGACGGGGGCCGATGGGGGGCGATGCGGGGCGATGGGGGGCGAGGGGGGGCGATGGGGGGCGATGGGGGGTGATGGGGGGGGATGGGGCGAGGGGGGGCGAGGGGGGGCGATGGGGGGCGAGGAGGGGCGATGGGGGGCGATGGGGGTTGATGGGGGGGGAGTGGGGCGAAGGGGGGCGAGGGGGGGCGATGGGAGGCGAGGAGGGGCGTTGGGGGCGAGGGGGGACGAAGGGGGGCGTTGGGGGGCGAGGGGGGACGATGGGGGGCGATGGGGGGCTGTTGGGGGCGATGGGGGGGGCGAGGGGGGGCGATGGGGAGCGATGGGGGGGGAGGGGGGGGGGGGGCGATGGGGGGCGATGGGGGGCGATGGGGGCGATGGGGGCGATGGGGGGGCGATGCGGGGTGATGGGGGGCGATGGGGGGCGATGGGAGGCGAAGGGGGGCGTTGGGTGGCGAGGGGGGGCGAAGGGGGGCGATGGGGGGGCGATGGGGGGCGACCGGGGGCGATGGGGGGGGGAAGGGGGCGAGGGGGGGCGAGGGGGGGCGATGGGGGGCGAGGAGGGGCGATGGGGGGCGAAGGGGGGCGTATGGGGCGAGGGGCGGCGAAGGGGGGCGTTGAGGGGCGAGGGGGGACGATTGGGGGCGATGGGGGGCTATTGGGGGCGATGGGGGGGGCGAGGGAGGGGGATGGGGGGCGATGGGGGGCGAGGGGGGGGGGCGATGGGGGGCGATGGGGGGCGATGGGGGCGACGGGGGGCGATGGGGGGGCGATGCGGGGTGATGGGGGGCGATGGGGGGCGATGGGGGGCGATGGGGCGCGATGGGGGCGACGGGGGGCGATGGGGGGGGCGATGAGGGGGGATGGGGGGCGATGGGGGGCGAAGGGAGGCGTTGGGGGGCGAGGGGGGGCAAAGGGGGGCGATGGGGGGCGATGGGGGGCGATGGTCGGCGAGGGGGGACGAGGGGGGGCGAGGGGGGACGTTGGGGGGCCATGGGGGGGCGATGGGGGGCGATGGGGGGCGATGGGGGGCGATGGGGGGCGATGGGGGCGACGGGGGGCGATGGGGGGGCGATGCGGGGTGATGGGGGGCGATGGGGGGCGATGGGGGGCGAAGGGGGGCGTTGGGGGGCGAGAAGGGGCGAAGGGGGGCGATGGGGAACGATGGGGGGCGATGGTCGGCGAGGGGGGGCGAGGGGGGGCGAGGGGGGGCGTCGGGGGGGCCATGGGGGGGCGATGGGGGGCAAAAGAGGGCGAGGGGGGGCGAGGGAGGGCATGGGGGGGTGAGGGGGGGGGGCCATGGGGGGGGGATGGGTGCGATGGGGGGCGACGGGGGGCGTTGGGGGGCGATAAGGGGCGGTGGGGGGCGATGGGGGGCGAGGGGGGACGAGGGGGGGGCGATCTGGAGGCGATGGGGGGCGATGGGGGGCGAGGGGGGGCGATGCGGGGTTATGGGGGGCGATGGGGGGCAATGGGGGGAGACGGGGGGCGTTGGGGGGGTTGGTGGCGATGGGGGGAGATGGGGGGCGAGGGGGGGCGAGGGGGGGCGATGGGGAACGATGGGGGGCGATGGTCGGCGAGGGGGGGCGAGGGGGGGCGAGGGGGGGCGTCGGGGGGCCATGGGGGGGCGATGGGGGGCAAAAGAGGGCGAGGGGGGGCGAGGGAGGGCATGGGGGGGTGAGGGGGGGGGCCATGGGGGGGGGGATGGGTGCGATGGGGGGCGATAAGGGGCGGTGGGGGGCGATGGGGGGCGAGGGGGGACGAGGGGGGGGCGATCTGGAGGCGATGGGGGGCGATGGGGGGCGAGGGGGGGCGATGCGGGGTTATGGGGGGCGATGGGGGGCAATGGGGGGAGACGGGGGGCGTTGGGGGGGTTGGTGGCGATGGGGGGAGATGGGGGGCGATGGGGGGCGAGGGGGGGCGAGGGGGGGCGCTGGGGGGCAAAGAGGGGCGATGGGGGAAAAAGGGGGGCGTTGGGGGGCGAGGGGGGGCGATTGGGGGCGAAGGGGGGCGTTGAGGGGCGAGGGGGGGCCGTGGGGGGCGATGGGCGGCAAAGAGGGGCGATGGGGGGCGAAGGCGGGCGTTGGGGGGTGAGGGGGGGCGATGGGGGGCGAAGGGGGGCGTCGGGGGGTGAGGGGGGGCGATGGGGGGCCCTGGGGGGGCGATGGGGGGCGAGGGGGGGCGATGGGGGGCGATGGGGGGGCGAGGGGGGGGGGCGATGGGGGGCGATGCGGGGCGATGGGGGGCTATCGGGGGTGACGGGGGGCGATGGGGGGCGATGGGGTGCGATCGGGGGCAATGGGGGGGCAATGGCGGGCGATGGGGGGCAAGGGGGGGGGATGGAGGGTGAGGGGGGGCGATCCGGGGCGATCCGGGGCGATGGGGGGCGATGTGGGGCGAGAGGGGGCGACGGGGGGCGATGGGGGGCGATGGGGGGCGATGGGGGGCGATGGGGGGCGATGGGGGGCGATGGGGGCGACGGGGGGCGATGGGGGGGCGATGCGGGGTGATGGGGGGCGATGGGGGGGATGGGCGGCGATTGGGGGCGTTGGGGGGCGATGGGGGGCGGTGGGGGGCGAGGGCGGGCGATGGGGGGCGATCAGGGGGCGATGGGGGGCGATGGAGGTCGAGGATGGGCGATGGGGGGCGATGGGGGGCGAGGGGGGGCGAGGGGGGGCGATGGGGGGCGAGGGGGGGGCAATGGGGGGCAATGGGCGGCAATGGGGGGCGATGGGGGGCAATTGGGGGGGCGATGGGGGGCGATGGGGGGCGAGGGGGGGCGAGGAGGGGCGATGGGGGGCGATGGGGGGCGAAGGGGGGCGATCAGGGGGCGATGGGGGGCGATGGAGGGCGAGGGTGGGCGATGGGGGGCGATGGGGGGCGAGGGGGGGCGAGGGGGGGCAGTGGGAACGATGGTGGGTGATGGGGGGCGATGGGGGGCGATGGAGGGGCGGTGGGGGGGCGATAGGGGGGCGATGGGGAGGCGATGGGGGGCGGTGGGGGGCGGTGGTGGGCGAGGGGGGTCCATGGGGGGCGATGGGGGGAGATGGGGGGCGATGGGTGGCAAGGGGGGGCGATGGGGGGGCGATGCGGGGTGATGGGGGGCAATCGGGGGCGATGGGGGGCGAAGGAAGGCATTGGGGGGCGAGCCCGGGCGAAAGGGGCTGATGGGGGGCGATGGGGGGCGTTGGGGGGCGTTGAGGGGCCATGGAGGGGCGATGGGGGGCAAAAGAGGGCGATGGGGGGGTCGGGGGGGGCATGGGGGGGCGATGGGGGGGCGAGGGGGGTGCGATGGGGGGGGCGATGGGGGGCGACCGGGGGCGACCGGGGGCGATGGGGGGCGATGGGGGGCGGGGGGGGGGCGAGGGGGGGCGAGGGGGGGGGCGAGGGGGGGCGAGGGGGGGGGCGAGGGGGGGCGCGATGGGGCGCGATGGGGGGCGATGGGGGGCGATGGGAGGCGATGGGGGGAGACGGAAGGCGATCGGGGGCGATGGGAGGCAATGGGGGGCGATGGGGGGCGATGCAGGGCGATGGAGGGTGATGCGGGGCGATTGGGGGTGATCGGGCGTGATCGGGGGCGATCGGGGGCGAACGGGGGCGATGGGGGGCGATGGGGGGCGATGGGGGGGCGGTGGGGGGCGATGGGGGGCGAGGGGGGGCGATGGGGGGCGAGGGGGGCGAGGGGGGGCGATGGGGGGCGATGGGGGGCGATGGGGGCGATGGGGGGCGATGGGGGGCGAGGGGGGGCGATGGGGGGGGCGATGGGGGGCGATGGGGGGCGAGGGGGGTCGAGGGGGGGCGAAGGGGGGCAATGGAGGGCGAGGGGGGCGGGCCAGGGGGGGCATGGGGGGGCGATGGGGGGGCGAGGGGGGGCGATGGGGGCCGATGGGAAGCGAGGGGGGGGGCGAGGGGGGGGGGCGATAGGGGGCGATCAGAGAATATGGGGGGCCATGGAGGGCGATGGGGGGCGAACGGGGGCGATGGGGGACGATGGGGGGTGATGGGGGGGCGATGGACGGCGATGGGGGGCGAGGGGGGCGAGGGGGGGCAATGGGGGGCGATGGGGTCAAGGGGGGGGGGCGATGGGGGGCGATGGGGGGCGACGGGGGGGGCAATGGGGGGCGATGGGGGGCGATGGGGGGCGGTGGGGGGGCGATAGGGGGGCGATGGGGAGGCGATGGGGGGCGGTGGGGGGCGGTGGTGGGCGAGGGGGGTCCATGGGAGGCGATGGGGGGAGATGGGGGGCGATGGGTGGCAAGGGGGGGCGATGGGGGGGCGATGCGGGGTGATGGGGGGCGATCGGGGGCGATGGGGGGCGAAGGAAGGCATTGGGGGGCGAGCCCGGGCGAAAGGGGCTGACGGGGGGCGTTGGGGGGCGTTGAGGGGCCATGGAGGGGCGATGGGGGGCAAAAGAGGGCGATGGGGGGGTCGGGGGGGGCATGGGGGGGCGATGGGGGGGCGAGGGGGGTGCGATGGGGGGGGCGATGGGGGGCGACCGGGGGCGACCGGGGGCGATGGGGGGCGATGGGGGGCGGGGGGGGGGGCGAGGGGGGGCGAGGGGGGGGGCGAGGGGGGGCGCGATGGGGCGCGATGGGGGGCGATGGGGGGCGATGGGAGGCGATGGGGGGAGACGGAAGGCGATCGGGGGCGATGGGAGGCAATGGGGGGCGATGGAGGGCGATGCAGGGCGATGGAGGGTGATGCGGGGCGATTGGGGGTGATCGTGGGTGATCGGGGGCGATCGGGGGCGAACGGGGGCGATGGGGGGCGATGGGGGGCGATGGGGGGGCGGTGGGGGGCGATGGGGGGCGAGGGGGGGCGATGGGGGGCGATGGGGGGCGATGGGGGCGATGGGGGGCGATGGGGGGCGAGGGGGGGCGATGGGGGGGCGATGGGGGGCGATGGGGGGCGAGGGGGGTCGAGGGGGGGCGAAGGGGGGCAATGGAGGGCGAGGGGGGCGGGCCAGGGGGGGCATGGGGGGGCGATGGGGGGGCGATGGGGGCCGATGGGAAGCGAGGGGGGGGGCGAGGGGGGGGGGCGATAGGGGGCGATCAGAGGCCATGGAGGGCGATGGGGGGCGAACGGGGGCGATGGGGGACGATGGGGGGTGATGGGGGGGCGATGGACGGCGATGGGGGGCGAGGGGGGCGAGGGGGGCGAGGGGGGGCAATGGGGGGCGATGGGGTCAAGGGGGTAGGGCGATGGGGGGCGATGGGGGGCGACGGGGGGGGCAATGGGGGGCGATGGGGGGCGATGGGGGGCAAAGGGGGCTAATGGGGCGCGATGGGGGGCGATGGGTGGTGAGGGGGGGCGAGGGGGGGCGAGGGGGGGCGATGGGGGGCAATGGGGGGCCATGGGGGGCCATGGGGGGGCGATGGGGGGCAATGGGGGGTGATCGGGGGTGATCGGGGGCGCGGTGGGGCGATTGGGGGGCGAGGGGAGGGGCGATTGGGGTGCCTTGGGGGGCGATGGGGGACGATGGGGGGCAATGGGGGGGGGCGAGGGGGGGGGGCGAGGGGGGGCGAGGGGGGGCGAGGGGGAGCGCGATGGGGGATGATGGGGGCGACCGGAGGCGATCGGGGGATATGGGAGGCGATGGGGGGCGATGGAGGGCGATGGGGGGTGATGGGGGGCGATGGGGGGTGATCGGGGGCGACCGGGGGCGATGGGGGGCGATGGGGGGTTGGTGGGGGGCGATGGGGGGCGTGGGGGGGGCGATGGGGGGCGAGGGGGGCGAGGGGGGGCGATGGGGGGCGATGGAGGGCAATGGGGGGCGAGGGGGGGCGATGGGGGGCGATGGAGGTCGAGGGTGGGCGATGGGGGGCGATGGGGGGCGAGGGGGGGCGAGGGGGGGCGATGGGGGGCGAGGGGGGGCAATGGGCGGCAATGGGGGGCGATGGGGGGCAATGGGGGGCAATTGGGGGGGCGATGGGGGGCGTTGAGGGGCCATGGAGGGGCGATGGGGGGCAAAAGAGGGCGATGGGGGGGTCGGGGGGGGCATGGGGGGGCGATGGGGGGGCGAGGGGGGTGCGATGGGGGGGGCGATGGGGGGCGACGGGGGGCGACCGGGGGCGATGGGGGGCGATGGGGGGCGATGGGGGGGGGCGAGAGGGGGGGCGAGGGGGCTTGGGGGGGGGGCGAGAAGGGGCGATGGGGGGCGAGGGGGGGGGCGAGGGGGGGCGCGATGGGGCGCGATGGGGGGCGATGGGGGGCGATGGGAGGCGATGGGGGGAGACGGAAGGTGATCGGGGGCGATGGGAGGCAATGGTCGCGAAGTGGTCGCGAAGTGGTCGCAATTGTCCTTGCCCCAGCCACAACCCCAGCTCCTACCCCTGCCCCTGCTCCTTCCCCGGCCCCTGCCCCTGCCCCTGCCTCTGCCCCCCCTGCCCCTGCCTCTGCCCCTGCCCGTGCCCCTGCCACAGCCACAGCCCCTGCCTCTGCCCCTGCCCCAGAGCCTGGCCCTGCCCTTGCCCCTATAACTGCCCCTGCCCCTGCCCCTGCCACTGCCCCTGCACCTCCCAATGCACCTGCCCCTGCCTTTGCCCCTACCCCTGCCCCTGCCCCTGCCCCTGCCCCTGCCCCTGCCCCCCCTGCCCCTGCCCCTGCCCCTGCCCCTGGCCTTGCTCCTGCCCCTACCCCTGCCGCTGCCCCTGCCGCTGCCCCTGCCCCTGCCACTGCCTCTGCCCCTGCCCCCGCCCGTGCCCCGGCCCCTGCCCCTGCCACTGCCCCTGCTCCTGCCACTGCCCATGCCCCTGCCCCTACCCCTGCCCCCTGCCCCTGCTCCTGCCACTGCCCCTGCCATTGCTCCTGCTCCTGGCACTGCTGATGCAGATTCGGTATGCCTCCCTGCTGGCCACCAAATGGCTGTTCGAGAGGCTCGGCAACAAACAGGCAGGCCGCGCGCAAGCGCCGCAAAAGGGGACGCGCAATCCCCGTGCCCGCGTCAGAGCAGAAGAAAAAAGGGACGCGCCAATACCGCCCGTTGACAGTGCAGTGTAAATACCTTGTGTGTTTTTATGCATTTTATTATTACATGCTGTCCTCCCTGTATTTTGCAGCGCAGAATGTGTCGGGGTGGACAAGGCCCGTACAAGAATTTGTGCAACACTGAGCCGAATCTGCTTCAAAAGGTCTTCATGCTCCGTGTCTTATGCTGATGGAGGACAGCGTTGGAGGGTTTTCAAGAAACTGGACTGGTTCACGAGTTTTGGAGAAAATGCAAAAGGAGTATTTGGTCAAAAATCTACATCGCAAAGGCGAAGGGTTTTCGATCAGTTGACTGAAAGCAGCAGAGCTCGGGCAAAAGGCAACAAGGCCGGCTGTGTCAAGGAGGATTTCTAGCGTGACCCCCAGCAATCCGCTTCAAAATTCTTGTACGCCGAGGTCCATTCACTCCAGCCCATACGTGGAGATATGCCGAGACGAACAGTGTCAGCGTACGTACCAGGGTTGACGGCAGATCGCGGCAGCGCCAGCGAAGGCTAACCGCGAGGCGCCGTCGCTGACGACGGCGGTGCCGACCCAGTAAGTTCGACAGCGTACGGGCGTCGAGTTCGACGCGGCACGTTCGTTCACAGCTCGGCTGTACCAGTTTGTTGGAGCCGCGTCAAGGCACAGGGGAAGACTGGACGCGTGGGGATCCAGTTGAAGGCCACGGAGCTTGCGGGCGATGTCAAGACCTGGGGGTGCTGCTGTCTACGGTGAGATGCAGGCCCAAGACACAGAGGAAGGACCAGCGTATCGAGGCGCTGGATGAGACCTGCACGGAGACTGGGTTGGGAGATAAGATCTGTTAAGGTTTTTTTTAGCATCTGTGCGGGTATGGCCCTGATGGCCATATATATAGCAGGGATAGTTTCAACAACGTCCCAGCGACCAGGTGATGGCTTGAGTGACACCCTGGTTCTGCACTGTGCCGCTAGATGTCTATACCCGTGCCTGTATACACTGGGCATGGTGGTTAACCGTGTACCTTTGGTTCACGGGGTATCCAGTCGATTTTTTTTTCCAGACAGATCCTCAGCGAGCCTCGCCTCTCCCTGGAGCAGTGTGTGTCGTGTCGGCAAGTGGCCACACACCGCTTCTAAGGAGGGGGGTGATGCAGATTCGGTATGCCTCCCTGCTGGCCACCAAATGGCTGTTCGAGAGGCTCGGCAACAGACAGGCAGGCCGCGCGCAAGCGCCGCAAAAGGGGACGCGCAATCCCCGTGCCAGCGTCAAAGCAGCAGAAAAAAGGGACGCGCCAATACCGCCCATTGACAGTGCAGTGTAAATACCTTGTGTGTTTTTATGCATTTTATTATTACATTCTGTCCTCCCTGTATTTTGCAGCTCAGAATGTGTCAGGGTGAACAAGGCCCGTACAAGAATTTGTGCAACACTGAGCCAAATCTGCTTCAAAAGGTCTTCATGCTCCGTGTCTTATGCTGATGGAGGACAGCGTTGGAGGGTTTTCAAGAAACTGGACTGGTTCACAAGTTTTGGAGAAAATGCAAAAGGAGTATTTGGTCAAAAATCTACATCGCAAAGGCGAAGGGTTTTCGATCAGTTGACTGAAAGCAGCAGAGCTCGGGCAAAAGGCAACAAGGCCGGCGGTGTCAAGGAGGGTGTCTAGCGTGACCCCCAGCAATCCGCTTCACTGCCCCTGCCCCTGCTGCGGCCCCGGCCCCTGCCCCTGCCACTGCCCCTGCCCCTCCTACGGCCCCTCCTCCTGCCACTGCCCCGGCCCCTGCCCCAGCCCCTGCCCCTGCCCCTGCTCCTGCCACTGCACCTGCCCCTGCCCATGCCCTCCATGCCCCTGCCTCTGCCCCTGCCCCTACCACTGCCACTGCCCCTGCCCCTGCCCCTGCCCCTTGCCCCAGCTACCGCCACTGCCCCTGCCCCTGCCCCTGCTACAGCCACTGCCCCTGACACTGCCAGTGCCCCAGCCACTCCCCCGGCCCCTGCCCCTGCCGCTGCCCCTGCTACTGCCCCTGCCCCTACCCCTGCCCCTGCCTCTGCCCCTGCTACTGCCCCTGCCCCAGCCCCTGCCCCTGCCCCTGCCCCTGCCCCTGCCCAAGCCGCTGCCGCTGCCTCTGCCCCTGCCACTTCCTCTGCCCCTGCCCCTGCTCCCCCTGCCCAAGCCTTTGCCCCTGCCCCTGCCCCTGCCACTGCCGCTGCCCCTGCCCCTGCTACTGCCGCTGCCCCTGCCCCTGCCCCTGCCCCTGCAACTGCCACTGCCCCGGCCCCTGCCCCTGCCAGTGCCACTGCCCCTGCCAATGCCCCTGCCCCTGCCCCTGCCACTGCCCCTGCCCCTGCCCCTGCCACCGCCCCTGCCCCTGCCCCTGCCAGTGCCCCTGCCTCTGCCCCTGCCCCAGCCCCTGCCCCTGCCCCTGCCCCTGCAACAGCCCCTACCCCTGCCCCTGCCACTGCCCTTGCACCTCCCACGGCCCCTGCCCATGCCCCTGCCCCTGCCCCTGCCCCTGCCACTGCCTCTTCCCCTGCCCCTGCCCCTGCACCTGCCCCTGCCCCTGCCCCTACCCCTGCCCCAGCCCCTGCCCCTGCCCCTGCCCCTGCAACTGCCCGTGCCCCTGCCGCTGCCGCTGCCCCTGTTCCTCCCACTGCCCCTGCCCCTGCCCCTGCCCCTGCCCCAGCTTCTGCCCCTGCCCCCCCTGCCCCTGCCACTGCCACTGCCCCTGCCCCTGCCCCTGCCCCTGCTACTGCCACTGTCCCTGCCCATGCCCATGCCCCTGCTACTGCCACTGCCACTGCCCCTGCCCCTGCCACTGCCACTGCCCCTGCCACTGCCCCTGCCCCTGCCCCTGCTCCTGCCATGCCTCTACCCCTGCCCCTGTCCCCGCCCCGGCCCCTGCCTCTGCCCCTGCTACGGCCCCTGCCCCTGCCCCTACCACGGCCCCTGACCCTGCCCCTGCCCCTCCAACTGCCCGTGCTCCTGCCACTTCCCCTGCCCCTGCCCCTGCCCCTGCCCCTGCCCCTGCCACCGCCACGGCTCCTGCCCCCGCCCCTGCCACTGCCCCTGCTACTGCCATTACCCCTGCCCCTGCCCATGCTACTGCTACTGCCACTGCCCCTGCCCCTGCCCCTGCCACTGCCACTGCCCCTGCCACTGGCCCAGCCCCTGCCCCTGCCGCTGCCGTTGCCACTGCCCCTGCCCCAGTCCCTGCCCTTGCCCCTGCCACTGCCCCTGCCCCTGCACCTGCCCCTGCTTAGCCCCTACCCCTGCCCCTGCCCCTGCCCCTGCCACTGCCCCTGCACCGGCCCCTGCCCGTGCCCCTGCCCTTGCCCCTCCCACTGCCCCGGCTCCTGCCACTGCCCCTGCCCCTGCCCCTGCCTCTGCCCCTGCCCCTGCCCCCCCTGCCCCTGCTTCTACCCCTGCCCCTGCCCCTGCCACTGCCACTGCCCCTGCCCCCGCCCCTGCTACTGCCCCTGCTACTGCCACTGCCCCTGCCCCAGCCACTGCCCCTGCCCCTGCCCCTGCTACTGCCACTGCCACTGCCACTGCCCCTGCCACTGCCAGTGCCCCTGCCACTGCCCCTGACCCTGCCCCTGCCCCTGCCCCTGCCCCTGCTCCTGCCACTGCCCCTGCCCCTGCCCCTGCCCTTGCCCCTGCCACTGCCCCTGCCACTGCCCCTGCCCCAGCCACTGCCCCTGCCCCTGCCCATGCCCTCCATGCCCCTGCCTCTGCCCTCGCCCCTGCCCCTACCACTGCCACTGCCCCTGCCACTGCCCCTTGCCCCAGCTACCGCCACTGCCCCTGCCCCTGCCCCTGCTACAGCCACTGCCCCTGCCCCTGACACTGCCACTGCCCCAGCCAGTCCCCCGGCCCCTGCCCCTGCTACTGCCCCTGCTACTGCCCCTGCCCCTACCCCTGCCCCTGCCTCTGTCCCTGCTACTGCCCCTGCCCCAGCTCCTGCCCCTGCCCCTGCCCCTGCCCCTGCCCAAGCCGCTGCCCCTGCCCCTGCCACTGCCCCTGCCCCACCCCCTGCCCCTGCCCCTGCCCCTGCCCCTGTCCCTTCCCCTGCCTCTGCCCCTGCCACTTCCCCTGCCCCTGCCCCTGCTCCCCCTCCCCAAGCCTCTGCCCCTGCCCCTGCCCCTGCCACTGCCCCTGCCCCTGCCCCTGCTACTGCCGCTGCCCCTGCCCCTGCCCCTGCCCCTGCAACTGCCACTGCCCCGGCCCCTGACCCTGCCAGTGCCACTGCCCCTGCCCCTGCCCCTGCCACTGCCCCTGCCACTGCCCCTGCCCCTGCCCCTGCCCCTGCCCCTGCCCCTGCCTCTGCCCTTGCCCCTGCCCCTGCCACTGCCACTGTCCCTGCCTCTGCCCCTGCCCCAGCCCCTGCCCCTGCCCCTGCCCCTGCCCATGCCCCTGCAACTGCCCCTGCCCCTGCCCCTGCCCCTGCCCCTGCCCCTGCCACTGCCCCTGCCCCTGCCCCTGCAACTGCCACTGCCCCTGCCCCTGCCCCTGCCACTGCCCCTGCCACTGCCCCTGCCCCTGCCCCTGCCCCTGCCCCTGCCCCTGCCTCTGCCCTTGCCCCTGCCCCTGCCACTGCCACTGCCCCTGCCTCTGCCCCTGCCCCAGCCCCTGCCCCTGCCCCTGCCCCTGCCCATGCCCCTACCCCTCCCCCTGCCACTGCCCTTGCACCTCCCACGGCCCCTGCCCATGCCCCTGCCCCTGCCCCTGCCCCTGCCACTGCCTCTGCCCCTCCCACTGCCCCTGCTCCTGCCCCTGCCCCTGCCCCTGCCCCAGCCCCTGCCCCTGCCCCTGCTCCTGCCACTGCCCCTGCCCTTGCCCCCACTGCCCCTGCCTCTGCCCCTGCTCCTGCCCCTGCCACTGCCAGGGCCCCTGCCCCTGCCCCTACCACTGCCCCTGCTACTGCCACTGCCCCTGGCCCTGCCCCAGCCCCTGCTACTGCTGCTGCCACTGCCCCTGCCCCTACCCCTGCCACTGCCACTGCCCCTGCCACTGGCTCAGCCACTGCCGTTGCCACTCCCCCTGCCCCTGCCCCTACCCCTGCCCCTGCCCCTGCCCCTACCCCTGCCACTGCCCCTGCGCCGGCCCCTGCTCCTGCCCCTGCCCTTGCCCCTCCCACTGCCCCGGCTCCTGCCACTGCCCCTGCCCCTGCCCCTGCCCCAGCTTTTGCCCCTGCCCCTGCCCCCCCTGCCCCTGCCACTGCCACTGCCCCTGCCCCTGCCGCTGCCCCTGCCCCGGCTACTGCCACTGCCCCTGCCCCTGCCCATGCCCCTGCTACTGCCACTGCCACTGCCCCTGCCCCTGCCACTGCCACTGCCCCTGCCACTGCCCCTGCCCCTGCCCCTGCCCCTGCTCCTGCCACTGCCTCTACCCCTGCCCCTGTCCCCGCCCCGGCCCCTGCCTCTGCCCCTGCTACTGCCCCTGCCCATGCCCCTGCCCCTGCCCCTACCACGGCCCCTAACCCTGCCCCTGCTCCTGCAACTGCCCCTGCTCCTGCCACTTCCCCTGCCCCTGCCCCTGCCCCTGCCCCTGTCACCGCCACGGCCCCTGCCCCTGCCCCTGCCACTGCCCCTGCTACTGCCACTGCCCCTGCCCCTGCCCCTGCTACTGCTACTGCCACTGCCCCTGCCCCTGCCCCTGCCACTGCCACTGCCCCTGCCACTGGCCCAGCCCCTGCCCCTGCCGCTGCCGTTGCCACTTCCCCTGCCCCAGCCCCTGCCCTTGCCCCTGCCACTGCTCCTGCCCCTGCCCCTGCAGCTGCCCCTGCCCCAGCCCCTACCCCTGCCCCTGCCCCTGCCCCTGCCACTGCCCCTGCACCGGCCCCTGCCCCTGCCCCTGCCCTTGCCCCTCCCACTGCCCCGGCTCCTGCCACTGCCCCTGCCCCTGCCCCTGCCTCTGCCCCTGCCCCTGCCCCCCCTGCCCCTGCTTCTACCCCTGCCCCTGCCCCTGCCACTGCCACTGCCACTGCCCCTGCCCCTGCCCCTGCTACTGCCCCTGCTACTGCCACCGCCCCTGCCCCAGCCACTGCCCCAGCCCCTGCTTCTGCTACTGCCACTGCCACTGCCACTGCCCTTGCCACTGCCACTGCCCCTGCCACTGCCCCTGACCCTGCCCCTGCCCCTGCAACTGCCCCTGCTCCTGCCACTGCCCCTGCCCCTGCCCCTGCCCTTGCCCCTGCCACTGCCCCTGACACTGCCACTGCCCCTGACACTGCCCCTGCCCTTGCCCCTGTCCCTGCCCCTGCCCCTACCACTGCCCTTGCCCCTCCCACTGCCCCTGCTCCTGCCCCTGCCACTGCCACTGCCCCTGCCACTGCCCATGCCCCTGCCCCTGCCCCTGCCCCTGCCACTGCCTCTACCCCTGCCCCTACCCCGGCCCCTGCCCATGCCCCTGCCCCTGCCCCTACCACGGCCCCTAACCCTGCCCCGGCCCCTGCAACTGCCCGTGCTCCTGCCACTGCCCTAGCCCCTGCCCCTGCCCCTGCCCCTGCCACTGCCCCTGCCACTGCCCCTGCCCCAGCCACTGCCCCGCCCCTGCCCCTGTCCCTGCCCTCGCCCCTACCACTGCCCTTGCCCCTCCCACTGCCCCTGCTCCTGCCCCTGCAACTGCCCGTGCCCCTGCCGCTGCCCCTACGACTGCCCCTGCCCCTGCCCCTGCCCCTGCCACTGCCCCTGCCCCTGTCCCTGCCCCCCTGCCCCTGCCTCTGCCCCTGCCCCTGCCCCTGCCACTGCCCCTGGCTCTGCCCCTGCCCCAGCCCCTGCCCCCGCCCCTGCCCCTGCAACTGCCCGTGCCCCTGCCCCTGCCGCTGCCCCTGTTCCTCCCACTGCCCCTGCCCCTGCCCCTGCCCCTGCCCCTGCCCCTGCCACTGCCCCTGCCCCGCCCACTGCCCCTGCTCCTGCCACAGCCCCTGCCCCAGCCCCTGCCCCTGCCCCTGCCCCTGCCACTGCCCCTGCCCCTGCCCCTGCCCCCCCTGCCCCTGCCCCTGCCCCTGCCACTGCCCCTGCCCCTGCCCCTGCCCCCCCTGCCCCTGCCTCTGCCCCTGCCACTGCCCCTGCCACAGCCACGGCTCCTGCCCCTGCCCCTGCCCCTGCCCCTGCAACTGTGACTGCCCCTGCCCCTGCCCCTGCCCCTGCTCCTGCCACTGCCTCTGCCCCCCCTGCCACTGCCCTTGCCCCTCCCGCTGCCCCTGCTCCTGCCACTGCCCCGGCCCCTGCCCCTGATCCTGCCACTGCCCCTGCCCCTGCCCGTGCCCCCCCTGCCCCTGCCTCTGCCCCTGCCGCTGCCCCTGCCACTGCCCCTGCCGCAGCCACTGCCCCTGCCCCTGCCCCTGCTACTGCCACCGCCCATGCCCCTGCCCCTGCCCTTGCTACAGCCACTGCCCCTGCCCCTGCCCCTGCCACACCCATTGTCCCTGCCATGCCCCTTCCCCTGCCCCTGCCCCTGTTCTGCCCCTGCCTCTGCCCCTGCTACTGCCCCTGCCCCAGCCACTGCCCCGCCCCTGCCCCTGTCCCTGCCCTCGCCCCTACCACTGCCCTTGCCCCTCCCACTGCCCCTGCTCCTGCCCCTGCAACTGCCCGTGCCCCTGCCGCTGCCCCTACGACTGCCCCTGCCCCTGCCCCTGCCCCTGCCACTGCCCCTGCCCCTGTCCCTGCCCCCGTGCCCCTGCCTCTGCCCCTGCCCCTGCCCCTGCCACTGCCCCTGGCTCTGCCCCTGCCCCAGCCCCTGCCCCCGCCCCTGCCCCTGCAACTGCCCGTGCCCCTGCCCCTGCCGCTGCCCCTGTTCCTCCCACTGCCCCTGCCCCTGCCCCTGCCCCTGCCCCTGCCCCTGCCACTGCCCCTGCCCCGCCCACTGCCCCTGCTCCTGCCACAGCCCCTGCCCCAGCCCCTGCCCCTGCCCCTGCCCCTGCCACTGCCCCTGCCCCTGCCCCTGCCCCCCCTGCCCCTGCCCCTGCCACTGCCCCTGCCCCTGCCCCTGCCCCCCCTGCCCCTGCCTCTGCCCCTGCCACTGCCCCTGCCACAGCCACGGCTCCTGCCCCTGCCCCTGCCCCTGCCCCTGCAACTGTGACTGCCCCTGCCCCTGCCCCTGCCCCTGCTCCTGCCACTGCCCCTGCCCCCCCTGCCACTGCCCTTGCCCCTCCCGCTGCCCCTGCTCCTGCCACTGCCCCGGCCCCTGCCCCTGCCCCTGCCCCTGCCCCTGATCCTGCCACTGCCCCTGCCCCTGCCCGTGCCCCCCCTGCCCCTGCCTCTGCCCCTGCCGCTGCCCCTGCCACTGCCCCTGCCGCAGCCACTGCCCCTGCCCCTGCCCCTGCTACTGCCACCGCCCATGCCCCTGCCCCTGCCCTTGCTACAGCCACTGCCCCTGCCCCTGCCCCTGCCACTGCCATTGTCCCTGCCATGCCCCTTCCCCTGCCCCTGCCCCTGTTCTGCCCCTGCCTCTGCCCCTGCTACTGCCCCTGCCCCTGCCTCTGCCACTGTCCCTGCCCCTGCCCCCGCCCCCGCCCGTGCCCATGCCCCTGCCCCTGCCCCTGCCACTGCCCCTGCCCCACCCACTGCCCCTGCCCCTGCCCCTGCCCCTGCCCCTGCCCCTGCCCCTGCCCCTGCCCCTGCTCCTGCCCCTGCCCCTGCCCCTGCCACATCCCCTGCCCCTGCTCCTGCCCCCCTGCCCATGCCACTGCCCCTGCCCCTGCCACAGCCACTGCCCCTGCCCCTGCCCCTGCTACTGCCACTGCCCCTGCCCCTGCTACTGCCACTGCCCCTGCCACTGCCCCTGCCCCTGCCCCTGCCACAGCCCCTGCCACTGCCTCTGCCCCTGCCCCTGCCCCTGCCTTTGCCTGTGCCCCTGCTACTGCCCCTGCGCCTGCCCCTGCCCCTGCCCCTACTCCTGCCCCTGCCCCTGCCACTGCCCCTGCTCCATCTCCCCCGCCTTAACACGCTACCCCAGTCATTGCATCACTAGTGTAGCGAGTAGGTAGGTATGTGTCGTGCCCTCTCGCAGCCTGCTGCCATTCCTCTCCTCTGGAGAGGGACTACTCGTCCTCACAGGTGAGCGAGACGAAGGCGGTGGGCAGAGCGGGTGAAGAGGGCGACGACGGTGCGTTGGATGCGTGGGGCAGCTGTACACGGGGGCTGGATACGGGGCTGCAGTACAGTGGGACTACAAGTGTGGCTGCGGTATCAAAGGGCTGCACGCGAGGCCGCAGTACATGATGGCTGAAGGAGGGGCAGCTGTACGTGGGGACTGGATACGGGGCTGCAGTACAGTGGGGCTACATGCAGGGCTGCGGTATCGGAGGGCTGCATGTGGGGCAGCTGTACATGATGGATGGATGCGGGGCAGCTGTACATAGGGACTGGATATGGGGCTGCAGTACAGTTGGGCTACATGCAGGGCGGCGGTATCGGGGGGCTGCATGCGGGGCAGCGGTACAGGATGGCAGGATGACGGGCAGCTGTGCATGGGGACTGGATATGGGGCTGCAGTACGGTGGGGCTGCATACGGGGCTGCGGTATACGGAGGTTGCATGCAGAGCGACGGTACACATTCTGGCAGCTGTGCACGGGGCCAGACCCGGGGCTGCGGTACCGTGGAGCTGCATGCAGGGCTGCGGTACATGGAGGCTGCATGCGGGGCGGCAGCGCGTGATGTCAGGATGCGTGGCAGCTGTACGTGGGAACCGGATGCGGGGCTGCAGTATGGTGGAGCTGCGTGCGGGGCTGCGGTACATGAGGGCAGGATGCGGCGCAGCAGTACGTGGGGGCAGAATGCGTATCAGGGCGCATAATGATGCTACACCGGGGCTACAGCATATACTGGGTGAGCACGTGAGTCCTCTCTCTGTCGGTGACAGAGGCGTGCAGGGAGTGTGCAGTTGTCTTGCTCTGGTGTGAGGCCTCTCTGCATCTGGGATGCAGGCGTGCAGGCTTCCGGTCGGCAGGACATATTTAGCACACACGTAATTCCCTCTCTGTCGGTGACAGAGGCGTGCAGGCAGTGTGCAGTTGTCTTACTCTGGTGTGCGTCCTCTCTGCATCTGGGATGCAGGCGTGCAGGCTTCCGGGCGGCAGGACATATTTAGCACACACGTAAGTCCTCTCTCTGTCGGTGACAGAGGCGTGCAGGCAGTGTGCAGTTGTCTTGCTCTGGTGTAAGTCCTCTCTGCATCTGGGATGCAGGCGTGCAGGCTTCTGGGCGGCAGGACATATTTAGTACACGCGTAAGTCCTCTCTCTGTCAATGACAGAGGCGTGCAGGCTGTGAGCAATCGTGGTGCCATGGAGTAAGTCCTCTCTGCACCATGGGTGCGGGCGTGCAGGCCTCCACGGGCTGATGTATCTGTGCTACTGCGCAGGCCGCAGTGCACGTGTGATCGTGGGTGATACAGCGGGGAGAAAGCCCTCTCTGCATCTGGGATGCAGGCGTGCAGGCAACCGTGGCATCCCACCGGCACAGCATGGCGCCTTGAAGCAGCATGTGCGGTGGCTGGCGCGCCGACCATGCTGCGTTGCAGGGGCAGGCAGCATGTCAGGCCTGCCAGCCATGTCATTCTCTTCATTTTCTCTCCTCCTGTGTTTTTTCTTGTTTTTCTTGTTTTTCTTTGTTAGATGGATGTACGAAGGAGGCTGATGGGCCCGAGTGTGCATAGACAGGGCCGCCTGTGTGTCCATCGCACGTCTACAGTCTCCCGTCCCTGGTCTTCAGCAGATACCATGGCCCTTGACGCGCACTCCAACAGCTCTGCGAAGAGTGCGGGAGACAAGAAGCTGACGATCTCGGACGTGACCAGCATTTCGATTCAGGATGACCACATGGTGCGATTTCGGCAGTCAAAGGGTGACGTGGTGCAGCCACTGGCGGATGCACTGGCGGATGGCACCAACACGGCCAAGATCCTGCAGTTGGTGCTCATGACCACTGGGGTCACCACGGCAGAGCGGGCGAGAATAGCGGCCCACAACACCATGGTCCGGGTCCAGTCTTACCCGGTGGCCAGGCAAGCCCTCACTGACGCGCAGCGGGCTGACGTCGTGGAGGCCCTTAAGTTGCAAGACGGCCAGCTTGACTCAGGTGCTGGCCTCACTGTTGCGGATCAGTGGCATCTGGCAAGCACGGTGGTCAGCGAGGTGGCGGCTGTGGACACAACGAGTGCCGGTGGCCTGACTGCGGATCAGATCAGGGCCATGACGGCCAAGACTGGCTGAAAGACCTTTTTTGCGCACTGGGCTCCCCGTCTCTTTGTCGCTCACGCTGCTGAAGCCGCCCCTCCAGTGGCTGCTCAGCAACGTAGTGAACCAGAGGCGGCAAGCAATCAGGAGGCAAAGCTTGCCAGGGTGGTAACCATGATGGAGGGCCTGGGTGACCTGTCCCTGGAGGAGGCGGAGCTGCTGATGAATGCTGCCAGTGAGGCGTTCTTGGCCGTCGGGCTCGAAGACACAGGTAGGTAGGTAGGTAGGTGCACTCGGTCGTGGAGAGGCGCCCCATGGTTCCCCCTGGCGTCGCCCCTGTGACGAACAGGAAGAGGCTCCGCGCGTGAAGAGGGGAGGCGGCTTACATCCCGCTAGACCTGACTGTTGGCCCCCAACAAAGCGGCCCCGGGCAACACCGGGAGGGCTGATCGCCGCCAGCGTGACGTGCTTGTCTCGCCGGGAGGGTGTGCCCCCGTGCTTGCGCACTTCCCCTCCCTTGGGCGGAACCCTATATACCCTTCGTGAACCGGCCGTTTGAATCTGAGATTCACGGTACCGTGAATTTCACCTATTTTTGCTGTGTTTTGCTTGTAACTTGGTGCCATCGTGTGCTTTTGTCCTGCTGTCTTCGCCCAAAGTGAGATCCAACAAATGTGTGCAAATTGGGGATTTGAAGTAGTCACATGGTTCAACACATTTGGTGAGATTCGCGGGAATGTGAAATTCACGCACCCAAATTCACGCATAAATTCACGGATTTTGGCACCTCTCGTTTTGGGCGCCGTTTGGGCATGGTGAATGCTTTTGGGGCGGGACCTTCATTGGATGATGCGTAATGAAGCTGGGGGAAGAATTTTATCCCCTCAAATCCCTCAAAAGGATCCAATAATATGGCGTTTTCCCCCGAAAACCTCAAAATTTGGGTAAATTCACGTGAAATTCACGCATTTATTCAAACGGCCACTTATCCCCCGTTCACGAAGGGTACATAGAGGTTCACCGGACTTCTTGGCGTATCCCGTTCCCAAGGCATGCATGCACGTTCTTGGTACTAGGGTTCCGAGGCGCTTGGGTGTCGCACGCTCCGCCTCGAGTCCCAAAGCAGCGCAGGCCTTAGGATGCAGCCTTACCCCCGGTCTCCGGATCTCGTTTGGCCGGGTCACCTGCATGGCACGGGCTGCCTCAGTGCCTGGGCTGTGGGCACTGGGTTTCCTACTGTTGTGCGGCGTTTGTGTTTGGGTCCGGTTGGCGGTTGGGTGTGGGTTTCGTTAACCCCGCCAGTCCTGGCTGGGGTCTTGGGTGGGTGTGTTTGGGCACGGTTTGTGGTGTTGTCCCTCTAGTGTCGGCTGTTTGTGGTGTTCGTGGTTGGGGTTCGGTTTCCGCCTGCTTATGGGACGTGTGTGGTTTCGTGGGCGCCCCGCTTGCCCCCCGCCGTTTCCGGTTCCGGCGTGCGGTGTGGGCGTGTGTGCTGGGCCCGGGTCTCGGCTGTGCCCAGCCCTTCTTGGCTGGGTTGTCGGGGTGTGTTTTTTGCGCTTTTTTTTTCCTTTTTTTTTTTTTTGGGTGTTCCTGTCCCGGGCCTTGTCGTCCCTTTCCCTCCATCCCCTTTCTTTCGGGCTTGGCTGGTAGTTCTCTCTTTTTTTTTTTTCTGCTTGTTTCGGTGTCCCTTTTCCCGGTGGGCCGCTGTTCCTGGCTTGGTGTTGCCGGTTTTGGGTGGGTGGTCCCCCTGTGCCTCTTTGCGGGTCCTGTCTTCGGTGCCTTCCGGGGGGGGGGTTTGGCCGCCTCTGGTGGTGTTGGCGGGCGGTTTGGCGGCTGTGGGCTGTTTTCGCGCCTTTTCCCCCTCCCCCCTCCGTTTTTTTTTGGGGGGGGGGGCTTGCCTGTTCCTCTCTCTGCCTTCCCTGGGCTGGTGCACGCACTGGCCTGCATTCAGTGTTATCTTCCGGGCTGCTGTTTTCAGTTGTGTTCTGTTTGGCCGCGTTCCGGCCCCAAGGGTCGGGTGGGCTATGTACACGGTGGGCTCGGCGCCCCTTCTTGCCGGGTTAGGTCCTGGCTCTGCCGGCTGGGCGGCTGCGCCAGGCGGCTGCTTGTGGTTTTGGGTTAGGGGGCTGGGGTTGTTCGTGTCCTTTCCCCTCTGCGGTGACGGTTTCAATCTTCTGGGTGGTCCGCCACCGTTGTTGCCAGGCGCGTTGTTGCCCCGTGTGTGGCCTGCGGTGCTGGTGTGTGGCGTGCTGGCGCGGCGCCTTCCAGGGTGTGCGGTGGCTGGCTTCGGTTAGTCCTTCAGGTTAGGGTCAGTGGTGTCGTGTTGTGCGGCTCTGTGCCGCGTCGCGTCGCGTCGTGCTGTGGCGCGTTGCACTGTGGCGCGTTGTGGTGCGGTGTGCCGTGGTCTCGCGTGGTGCCGCGGTGGGTCAGTGGAGGTCAGCCTGGCCTGTGTCGTGGTGCGGAGTGCGGGCCGGAGTGTGGCTGGCTGGTGGCTGGGGGGTGCGGTTAGGTGTGGGTGTCTCGCTGGGTCCGTGCTGTGGGGGCTTGGGCGTGCCGCTCGGGCTGGTGGGTCGGGTAGGTCGATCGCGTGACGGTCCGTGGGGTTGCCCTTCCATGGGGGCCTGTGCCTTGGTCCCGTGTCCTCTGGGGGTCTCGGTCCCTAGTCCTGGGTGTCGCAGCCGTGCCTTCGTCCTCTTCCGGTGCCTGTGAGGTGGCCCTTGTGGTGGCCGGGGTCGTCGCGTGGCGGTGAGGGCGTGGTGGTGCGCCGTGCGGCGGCGTTCCCTGCGGCTTCCTCTGTGGGTGTGGCCCGTTCTCCCCTTGTAGGTGTGCCCTCCATTCTCCTTGTGGTTTCCGGTGGCCGGTGGGTGTGCGATGGTGTGATCCGCACGGCGTCCGATGCTTGCTTCGGTGGTGTGTGTTGGGGGGTGCGCCCCCGGGTGTCGTGGGGTGTTTGGTGGGGGTGGGGCGGCGCTGGTCCCCCCGTCGTGGTATGCCCTTCCTGGGTGTGGGTCGTGGCGCCTGCCGTGGTGCCCTTTTCCTCCGTGCCTTGGTCCCCGCTCCCGCCCCTTCCTGGTTCTTGGGTGGTTTCCTGCCCCCATGTGGTGTCTCTTCCGGCGTCCTGTCCCTGCGAGTGCCTGCCCTCACTTGGGGCCCCTCCGTGCCCTCTTGCCTGAGTGCTCCTTGCTGCCCCTTGCCCTTCCCTTGCCCTTGTCCTGCCCCTTCCTGGTGTGGTGGTGGCGGGAGGGGCGGGGTGGGGAGGGGGCGCCGGCGGCCCAAGCCTGGGGGTGGGTGGCCTGGAGCCACTGGCGGAGGGCTTGGGGGGTGTAGGGGGGGCGGAGGCCCTGGACCGCATCGCGGAGGAGGGCCTCCCATGCCGCTTCCGGCATTATGGCCTCCGGGGCGGCCTCATTGGGGTTTGCGGGGCGTGCAGGCTTCCGGGCGGCAGGACATATTTAGCACACACGTAAGTCCTCTCTCTGTCGGTGACAGAGGCGTGCAGGCAGTGTGCAGTTGTCTTGCTGTGGTGTAAGTCCTCTCTGCATCTGGGATGCAGGCGTGCATGCTTCTGGGCGGCAGGACATATTTAGTACACGCGTAAGTCCTCTCTCTGTCAATGACAGAGGCGTGCAGGCTGTGAGCAATCGTGGTGCCATGGAGTAAGTCCTCTCTGCACCATGGGTGCGGGCGTGCAGGCCTCCACGGGCTGATGTATCTGTGCTACTGCGCAGGCCGCAGTGCACGTGTGATCGTGGGTGATACAGCGGGGAGAAAGCCCTCTCTGCATCTGGGATGCAGGCGTGCAGGCAACCGTGACATCCCAGCGGCACAGCATGGCGCCTTGAAGCAGCATGTGCGGTGGCTGGCGCGCCGACCATGCTGCGTTGCAGGGGCAGGCAGCATGTCAGGCCTGCCAGCCATGTCATTCTCTTCATTTTCTCTCCTCCTGTGTTTTTTCTTGTTTTTCTTGTTTTTCTTTGTTAGATGGATGTACGAAGGAGGTGGATGGGCCCGAGTGTGCATAGACAGGGCCGCCTGTGTGTCCATCGCACGTCTACAGTCTCCCGTCCCTGGTCTTCAGCAGATACCATGGCCCTTGACGCGCACTCCAACAGCTCTGCGAAGAGTGCGGGAGACAAGAAGCTGAGGATCTCGGACATGACTGAAGCGGTACCGGGTACGCGACCATTTTTCCCCGAAATCCTTCTTGTATCAGCGCAAGAAAAACTTTTGAACACGTTGCCTTCTACAGCGCCACACCACCGAGCTTTTTTCTGCTTGTGCCTTTTTTGCTTTTGCCGCTTGATCCTGCTTGGTTTCTTGAAACTCCTGCTTGGTTTCTCAAAGATCCTGCTTGGTTTCTCAAAACTCCTGCTTGGTTTCTCAAAGATCCTGCTTGGTTTCTCACGCTCCTGCTTGAAGACCCGCACCAGCAGCAGCAACATACCAGTAGCAGCGACAGCACAAAAGGCGTAGACCCCGTCAATGTGATTCATCGTGTTCACATCCAACGGAGTCATTTTGGAGCAGAGCTCTTTTCTTATCCCTTCACGATGCAGCCAGCGCTTATAGCGGAAGGGGGCTGCGAGGAAGGGCCTTCTTCATGGCCTGGGCAGCCGCGATACTGCAGCTCGTAACTACAGTGAGGGCCACTGATGCCCGCTGCTTGGCGCACGGCTCGCGTTGGCTTACAAATAAATCTGCGAGCTTTGCATGCTCGCCTGGAGCAAAAACAAGCCTGCAAAGCAGACCACAGACAAACTGTTACTCTACACAGTACGCAGCGCCAAAGGCGTGCAGCGCTGACATCGCCTAATACCAATGCGACGGATCTCGTCGAACCTGCAGTCGAAGCACTAACGCATTGGTATCCCTACCTTTACCTGCTTACCAGCTCCTTTTATTATAAAAAATCCACAACAGGAATCACGCTTCACTGGATTAAATTATCCTTGATCCACGTGGAATTACGTCTTTTGCTGCGCGTGGAGGCCGTCGCGACAGTCGCGGCGACGACGCTGGTGGACGCAATTCTCTGAAAGCATCGGTAGCGGATGGGGGACAGCCCATTCCGCGTCACCTCCCTCCTTAAGAGGATTGCGTACGCCATCCTTCACGCAGCTTCCTTGTTGGGAGACGCTTTGCTGAGTCGCAGGACTTCAAGTCGGCGGGGAGCAGCCAATGGAGCAGCCGCTCCAATACATCCCTCAGAGCCGTCACGTGGTCCCCGGCTCTGCTGCACTTGAGGGCGTCTCGTCCTGCTTCGCCCATTCTCTTTCGGCTCGTTCTCGGTCGCTGTTGCAAATGGCGTCTGTCTTGAATACGGACGCAGCTCAGATTTATTTTGAAGCGGTACCGGGTACGCGACCATTTTTCCCCGAAATCCTTCTTGTATCAGCGGGAGAAAAACTTTTGAACACGTTGCCTTCTACAGCGCCACACCACCGAGCTTTTTCCTGCTTGTGCCTTTTTTGCTTTTGCCGCTTGATCCTGCTTGGTTTCTCGAAACTCCTGCTTGGTTTCTCAAAGATCCTGCTTGGTTTCTCAAAACTCCTGCTTGGTTTCTCAAAGATCCTGCTTGGTTTCTCACGCTCCTGCTTGAAGACCCGCACCAGCAGCAGCAACATACCAGTAGCAGCGACAGCACAAAAGGCGTAGACCCCGTCAATGTGATTCATCGTGTTCACATCCAACGGAGTCATTTTGGAGCAGAGCTCTTTTCTTATCCCTTCACGATGCAGCCAGCGCTTATAGCGGAAGGGGGCTGCGAGGAAGGGCCTTCTTCATGGCCTGGGCAGCCGCGATACTGCAGCTCGTAACTACAGTGAGGGCCACTGATGCCCGCTGCTTGGCGCACGGCTCGCGTTGGCTTACAAATAAATCTGCGAGCTTTGCATGCTCGCCTGGAGCAAAAACAAGCCTGCAAAGCAGACCACAGACAAACTGTTACTCTACACAGTACGCAGCGCCAAAGGCGTGCAGCGCTGACATCGCCTAATACCAATGCGACGGATCTCGTCGAACCTGCAGTCGAAGCACTAACGCATTGGTATCCCTACCTTTACCTGCTTACCAGCTCCTTTTATTATAAAAAATCCACAACAGGAATCACGCTTCACTGGATTAAATTATCCTTGATCCACGTGGAATTACGTCTTTTGCTGCGCGTGGAGGCCGTCGCGACAGTCGCGGCGACGACGCTGGTGGACGCAATTCTCTGAAAGCATCGGTAGCGGATGGGGGACAGCCCATTCCGCGTCATGACCAGCATTTCCATTCAGGATGACAACATGGTGCGATTTCGGCAGTCAAAGGGTGACGTGGTGCAGCCACTGGCGGATGCACTGGCGGATGGCACCAACACGGCCAAGATCCTGCAGTTGGTGCTCATGACCACTGGGGTCACCACGGCAGAGCGGGCGAGAATAGCGGCCCACAACACCATGGTCCGGGTCCAGTCTTACCCGGTGGCCAGGCAAGCCCTCACTGACGCGCAGCGGGCTGACGTCGTGGAGGCCCTTAAGTTGCAAGACGGCCAGCTTGACTCAGGTGCTGGCCTCACTGTTGCGGATCAGTGGCATCTGGCAAGCACGGTGGTCAACGAGGTGGCGGCTGTGGACACAACGAGTGCGGGTGGCCTGACTGCGGATCAGATCAGGGCCATGACGGCCAAGACTGGCTGGAAGACCTTTTTTGCGCACTGGGCTCCCCGTCTCTTTGTCGCTCACGCTGCTGAAGCCGCCCCTCCAGTGGCTGCTCAGCAACGTAGTGAACCAGAGGCGGCAAGCAATCAGGAGGCAAAGCTTGCCAGGGTGGTGACCATGATGGAGGGCCTGGGTGACCTGTCCCTGGAGGAGGCGGAGCTGCTGATGAATGCTGCCAGTGAGGCGTTCTTGGCTGCCGGGCTCGAAGACACAGCGATGACGTTCATGGAGGACGTGACGCCGGCGGCGGTGACGCAAATGTTGGTGAAAGTAAAGTCTCTGCGGGTGGCGGAGGTGGCGGCAGTGGTTAAACACCTGCCAGCCAGGGCCATCAGAGGCATTCAAGAAGTCCGGTCATCGCGCCTGCAGTGGCAACGCAAGTGCCAGCGGTGGCAGGACGAAATAGATGATCGGTGGGCACCTGACCATGCGCGTGATGTGTGCGCACAAGAAGAGAGCACGTTAGGCAACGCCCGCGAGCCCCTTCCTGTGGAAGGGACGCCGCCAATAAAAAAGCGGTATACCATAGAGGACCAGAAGTTGTTCGCGGAGGCGGTGGCCATTAAGGCGCAGGGGGCAAAGCGGCAGCATGACGAGCAGGAGAAGCAGGCCAGGCAGCGGGCCGAACATGAAGCCCAACAGGAGCGCAGTGTCCTTCCTGCCAGCGCTCAACGTCGATGGGTTGGATACGGGCCTGGTGTTTGAGCGGGTACTTGAGGACACCGGCACACTGGGCGTCGTCTACCTCCAGAATCTGAGAGGGAAAGAGGTAGACGACGTCGTTAAGAAGACAAAGCTCATGTTTGCCCACTCCAACCATGACGTGGTGTGGCGTCAAATACAAGTAGCCTGCGACCCAAAGACGCCCGATCAACTTGTGCAACTGGTGGCAGATGCTGCCTCGATCAATCGTGTGTTGGATGGCAAGCGCAAGGCGTCGCTGAAGCTGCAAGACGACAAGGTGTCCTTCATCACAGTGCTAGCCACTGAAGACTTCGAGGTCGTGGCGCGAGCAGCAACGGCGTTCCAACGCAAACCAAATGGCAAGGCGACGGGCACGGGCCCGTCTGTCCACATCTCCCAGGCAGACGGTATGAGTGTGGGGTTTGTGTGGTCAGTAATGCCTCCCTTTCAAGCAACTGCTCCGTTTGTGTCGTTATGGGGACTGGGTGAGGCTGAGAGGCCAGGATGTGTAGTGCGGTTTGGGGACGGTACGTGTGCTGGCCCGCACCAAGAATTGCAGCGCGCCCGTGCCGCCATGGTGCGGGAGCTTGGCCTGTGGGGCGTCAAAGGAACGGTTGGCCACGGGGCAGGACCGGTGACACGCAAGGCGCCAGAACGATGATCCAGGACGATGGAAGTGCGTGGCATGGGCATGGTGGAGGCGGACAGGGCGCAGCTGGCGGTGCTAGAGCGGGAGTTTCGCCGCGGCACGAAAACAACTAAGCGTGCTGCGGGCCCGAAGGCGGCGCCGCGGGTCCCAGAGAGTGTGCTTCGAGAGGCGGACGTGCTGCGCAACGCAATGCCGCAGACTAGCGGGGTGGAGAAAGCGTCCATGGAACACTGCCAAGCGGAAAGGTATGTGCAACGAGCAGCAGGAGAGTCACCCGGCAGTGCAGAGCGCCTGGGACAGCGATTGGTGTCCTGGGTGGCAGGAGGTGAGCCACAGACTGTGGGTCACTATCGCAGTGGGGCCACCACGTTTGGGATTGTAGTGGACGGTGCATGGCATGCCAAACACCCAATGGTTCGGGTGGATCTGAGTGCATGGAACGATGCGCCGCAGGGGACCTGGCACCACGACATCCTGGAGGTTGCCAAGGCCATGGCTGGTGCAGCAGCTCTGACGCGGTGGCGCCGTGAAGATGGCGGTATTGCGATGGATCGCCAGTATCGCCGGCGGCTGCTGGAGCACGAAGACCCCATCAAACAGTGGTGGGCAGACTGGTGTTGCTACACTGGGTATCCGGAGGATGCCCGCCAATGTATAGTGACCAGCGAGCGCGTGGCCAGTGGTGTGATTCGGGTGCAAGTCAGCCTGCAGAAGAGCATGGACGCCAAACCACCGAGGATAATGCGGGGTGATCACTGGCACTGTATGCCGGTGGTGCTGTCAGGTGGGGAAGGTCGGCAGGAGCGCCTGATAGTGATGAGTGAAAATGTGCGCAGCCTGACCGTTGCCGATTGGTGTATCATCCAGGGCCAAATGCAGACACTGGGTGTGTTCGCACTTGGGCTCATCGAGTTGTGGATTCTCAAGGATGAGGTCAACGTGGACGTGCCGGGATACATCTACCACCCAGTAAGGTCAGCGAGCCCAATGTCCTCTTGCATATTATTTGGTGCATGCATGACAAAACAAAATCAAAACGGACAAATGCCTAATGAAGAGTGGAATGCAGCGTTCTAGGGCGTGGTGCGGAACCCCTAGTTAGAACGCAATTTCTGGAACACCCACCTACCCTCAATTTTGGGGCAAACCACCTAAAAAAATGGATTCAGCACCCTCAAAAACCCCCCATCCCCTTCCTTTCCCCACATAACCCTCATTGTAGGGGTGGTTTTTGGGGGGGGGGGGTCAAAGAGTTAGAGCACAGTTAGAACAGAGTTAGAACGCAGTTAGAGCACCTTGCTCTAACTAGTTATCGCGCTAGTTATCGCGCGATAACTCAGTTATCGCGTAGTTATCGCGTGTAGTTATCGCGCACCCCTCCTCCCTCCCTCCCTAGGACAAACAACACAAAACACTTGGCACAAAGCATGTGTGGTCGTTTTTCATACAAAGTCATCAATGTCTGAGGCCTTGGCTGCCTCCAGTCCCAAAAGCCCTTGCTCCAGGGCGTTCATGGACATGCAATGGTGCATGTGGCGGAGGGACACACTTGGCCTCACCAAGGACCAACCCTTAAAACAATTTTTGAGCCTCCTTTTGTAAGACCCATGCCGATACTCCGTTGGGATGGAGGAAAACTGAAAAATGTTCCTCCATTTCTCGGCAAAAAAGGTGGAATGTGCCAAGCACCAATGGATCCACCCGGTGGGGGACGAACCTGAGTCTCCCCACGCTTTTGAAAATTTTGTGGTCAACGCACGATGGCGTTCCACTTGGGTTAGAGTGTACAACTCCCTCAGCCCCCAAAGCTCATACAAACCCTCAATGCATTTCACCATGACATGCACAACAACCCATAACATAGGTCCCCCAGGGGTCCTCACTGTGGGGACATGCTCTTTGAGGCAATCCACAAATTGCCTTTGGAAGGGGGGGGAGGTTAGGAAAACTTTGGTGCTTGTTAGATCGAAATCTTTTTCTGTGGCCCTCGAGGCCGAAGGGAGGCGTTCCCTGAGAGGGATGCCTGAGGTCCCATCCTTGAGGGCTTGGTTGAAGGCCCGCAAAGCTGCAAGAGCTTGGGCCTTACCAGGGGTACCAGGGGGGAGGGCCTGAAGGGTGGTCTCAATGCGCTTTGCAATGCCGTTTAGGATGCGGCATGCTGCATGTTGGTAGTCCCCAGGCCGCCTATCAGGGGTCACACTTCTCAAGAATGCCCCCCATCTTGAGGTGGACTCCACCCCCCTTTGCTCAACAATCCCATTGGGGTCTTTGCACAACCAACACTTAGACCCAGCCCCCCCCATTGCTTGCATCCCCTTCCAATCCCCTGTCAAAATGACAGTGCAAGTCAAAAATTGGTTTTGAAAGAGGACAACGTCCTCTTCCACATCCCTCACCTCTTGGTTGAGGTTGGCAGAGATGTCCAGGCTTCTCAAAAAAGCCTGTTCATCCTCGCCATCCATGCAAAACCATGAGGCCCATAGCTTCACCTTCGAAGCATATTTTGCCCCCCCACATACATTAACCCATACATCCGCACGGGTAGAGGATGCATTCCACAAGGAAGTCGCATCAACTGAAATAACAACAATGGCAACGCCACTAGGGGGGGTTTTCCCGATAACTCGGGCCATAGATATTGCATTTTGCACAATTGATTGCAAAGGCACATGGGCAGCTGCCCTATTGCGGCCTGTGGTAGACTTTACAATGGTTGTTTGGGGAAAGTAGGGCATGATCCGTTGCCGAACGGTCCTTAGGTCCCGTTGTGTGCAACGGCGGGGCATTCCCAAAAGGGCCCGTTTGGAGAGATGCATGCTGCATGCCATGCGTAGCCTGCTCAGGGCCTCATGCTCCTGAGCTGTTAATGCAAGATGGCCGCCAAGTGGGCCAGACAGGGCAGTGCACGCCCCACCACTTGAACAAACTTCGCCTTTGGTGTTGGTGCCACACACAACGTTTGGGTCACCCAATAGAACTCGCACCAGCCGCTGAACCGCCTTCAAACGCCGCCGCCGGGCCTTGGGGCACTGCAGATCGGTGTACCGCCGGAGGTTAGCTGTGTTGAGAGCCCGCAGGGCCTCATTGACAGCACTATCCATGAAGAATAAGAGGACCTGGACACGAAATGCGGGAGGGTTTTGAAGCAAGGGCTAAAAAAACACACGCGATAACCCACGCGATAACCCCCGCGATAACCCCCCGCAATAACTAGTTACAGCGCGATAACCCCCCGCGATAACTAGTTAGAGCACCCAGTTAGAGCGCGATAACCCCCGCGATAACTAGTTAGAGCAGGGGTTAGTGCGCACTAACTGGAGGGGTTAGAGCAAGCGTTGGGCGCCCTCCCATGGCAATGGAGCGTGTAGTGCCCTGGTGTTGAACAACCAAAACTCACCCCCCGTGAAAGACCCCACACACACAATAAGCGCCATGGGCGCCCCATCCCGCAAATGGGAGTGGAGGCCCATGGTGTCCGTCCCTTGGGGGCGAACAATTTGGATGCTACACCATGTGAACCATGGTGGAGCATTGGAGGTGCAATACCCATTGAGGTCTGCAACCAAGGGGGTGAGGGCAGGCCTGAGGGTAGCAGCGGCCATGTGGGTCGCCCTAAAATTAGAGGGGTTGGGGTTTCCACTTCCCGTGAGGCCGAAGTGGCACATGTCCACTTGGGCCCCATATCGCTCCTCCCCACGAAAAATGCCCTTGGGCAACCCCTTGAGCAAGTCCACGAGTCATTGGCTCCCACTCCTACTCCCGCTACCCTGACTCTGCAACCCGAAGGAGGCACAGAGGGTGGAGGTGAGGCTGCGCACCTGCGCCTCAAGCACCCCCAAGCGCTGCTGGAGGTCATCCCCCCTCCTCCGCTGCCCCTCCACCTCCACCCTAAGCTGGGCCGCCTCCACCTCCGCCTTCCGCCTCCCCTCCTGGGCCTCCCTCAGGGCCTCCCTCATCGCCTCCACCTCCTCCCCCCTCTTGGCGGCCAGGTTGAGGGCCTGGTCCAGGGCACGCTGGGTGTTGCCCTGGGCCTTTTCGGCCTTCGCCAAGGCCAACTTGTGGTCGGCCGAGCGACCCTTGGCCAGTGCGGCCTCGACCCCCGTGGCGGCCGCCTGCTCCACCAAAACCTGGCAAGCGTCCGTCACGTGGGTGGCCACACTGGCCCCCAAGGCCTCCACGTCCAGGGCCTCATGGGGGGGCTGGGCCGCCGCCACCTTTGCCACCCACGATGGCTTGGGGGAGGGCTTGGGGGCGGGGGTTTGGCCCTTACCCCTAAGGGGGGGGGGGCATCCGGCTCAACCACCACCACGTCTGGTCCCCGCTTCGTCTGGCCTTTTCCCGGCCTTCCCCCCTTGGGTGCATACTGCCAAACCCAATCGGCAGTGGCGTCAACCACAGAAGGGGGGGGGGTCATACCCACCAACCTGGTGGATGTCCCCCCCCCTGTGCAGCTTCTGCCACACTTCCCTCCCCGTATACTCCCCCTCCCACAAAAAACACAACCTCAAAAGGAAATAAGATTTCCTTTGGGGGGGGTCGCTCATCCCAAACAAACACAAAAAAGCCGCAACCGTTTCCCCCTATGCGGCATTCGGCCACTTGGCCGTTTTCCCCCCAACCCACACATAGGAGGGGAGGGTGAGGTACGTTGGTCTTCCTCTCCACCCCCCCTTCCTTCTCGGTGATGGTGACCTGCCGGTACCATCCCGTCCCCCCCATCCTGCAGGCCTCATCCCCAGGCTCCCCCCACCGCCACGACGCCCCCTCCGGCAGCCTCTTCTCCCCCTCCAGCTCCAACCGGGCCGCCACCGGCTTGGCGGGCCGTGCCCCTGCTGCTTCTGCTGCTCCGCCTGCTGCCTTGGCTGCCTGGGCGTCGTCCTGGACGAAGATACGGGGCAGCTGCAAGATGGTAGCCTGAAAAAAACAAAAGAAACAAAAAAAAACACACGCGATAACCCGCGCGATAACCCCGCGATAACTAGGTTATCGCACGATAACCCCCGCGATAACCCCCCGCGATAACCCCGCGATAACTAGTTAGAACGCGATAACCTAGCGCGATAACTAGTTAGAGCACCTAGTTAGAACGCGATAACCTAGCGCGATAACTAGTTAGAGCAGGGGTTAGAGCAGGGTGTTGTGGGAAGTTTTCACACCTGGTGACATGGACACATGCCTTGGCCCTCCTTCTTGGCGTCGTCCAGCACCAGGCCCAGCCTCCGCAGCCACACGAAGTCCGTGACGGCCGCATACTCCCCCACCTGCCGCCACTCCACCACCTGGGCCACCCCCTCCACCTCAGGGACCACCCTTGCCACTCCCCCATACAACCCCCTCCTCACCACCAAAATGGTGCCCGCTGGCACCTTAATCCCAACATGCCCTTGCAAGGTGGCCAGGGCAGTGCCTCCCCATGGCACACCTTGGCCAAGGGGCACTGATCGGGGTGGCCTGCGACCGCCCCCGCCTCCTCATTAGTGAGGGGCGCAATCACCTCCCTCCCAATCCCCCACCCCGACAACAAAAAATGCCCTGTGGTTGTTCCCACCGGGAGCAAGCACTGAGTAGATTGCTCAATGCTGACCCCATTGGGGTCCACCACCACCTCCTCCTCTTCCCCCCCCCTCCACCTCCTCCCCCTCCTGGCATGGCACACAAAGGCCATCTTTGTGGGCGGTGCACAAAATCAGCCGATTGCATCCGTAGCACTTGGCTACCACCTTCCCCCTACACCTAACCGCCCCATCACACTGGACTGTCTTGGCCACCCGGCCACCAGGTGCCCCCAGCTGGGGCCTTTTAATGGACTGCGTCACGTGCAGGTTGGGGAATCGAAGATTCCCCCCCTGGGTAAGCTCAATGGCAAAAAATGCCATGAGGCGGGGGTGGGTCACCCCCATGGGGGAGGCCTTGGGAATCCCCGACCCCCTGTGGACATCAAGGGCATTAAAAAAAAAGGCAGTGCCCCTCTTGAATGGCACAGCCCTCTCCACCCGAGGGTCAGGGAACCCCGAACTGTTGGAGGGCAGAAAAAGAAAATCTGACCCATCCTCCTCCTCATGATTATGGGTTAGCATAATAAGGCAATTGACAATCAATGTGCCTTCGGAAATGGTGTAGGGGGGGGCGTCGCGATGGAGGTGCTGGGGGGTGTGGTCATAGCTCGAAATTTCGGCCATGTCAAGGATGGTGCAGCTCCATCCGACCCCCTCCACCACAGTCTTCTTGGCGGTCTCAAGCACACGATCTGCCACCCTTTTGAGGACTGGCAGCTCATGCAGCTTGTGGGGGTTGTGCTTGTGGTGGTTGGCACCCCCATAGTTGCCATACAATGTGCGGCGGGTCCGGGAATCTTGGGGCCTGCCGACAATGGGGGGGTTCTCATTGAAAATGGGTGCCTTCTCTGAGAGAGGCACCCTATCCAAATCATCCAAAAGACTTTGCAGCGGAATGTCACTCAAAAAATCGTGCTCAAGGGGGTGGTTGACCACCAGCTTTCCCCCCACCGTGAGCACAAGGTCATTGGGGTCCCTATTAAAGGCCCCCAAGGGCTCGGCGGCAACCACCTCCTCCGCCTCCCCAATAAGGGGGGGTGTTGCCCCAAATGGAAAAAGAATCACCCCCTGCCCCGAAAAAATGTTGGGAGTGGTGACCCCATACCACTCACGCTCCCACTCCCTTGTGGGGCAAAGGGAGTGCATGGGGAGCTTGTTTTCGGGGTCGTCAGTGCAGACCCGGCGGGTGTTGTGGGTGAGGGGTTGGGGGAACCAACCATCCGACTTCCCCTTCCCCTTACCCGGTCGGATCCTTACCTTCTGGACACTAATCATGAGGGGGTTGTGGGGCTTCTCCTTCCTCCCCCCAGCCCCCACCCCCCCCGCATCCTCCTCCTCCTCCTCCACTTCCTCCTCCTCCTCCTCGTGACCCACATAGAGGGTCGTCTTCGTCCCCGCACCCTGCTTGGCATGAGCGGTGACGGACTCCACCACCGCGTCCACATCCTCGGTATGAAGCTGGATCAAAAATCCAGCAACCCCGGGATTTACCTCTAGCAACTCGAAGATGTAGTTGCTGAGAACCAAGGGGTCTCGCTTGTCCGCCATGAAGGGGGACTTCTGGACAAGGAGTCCAAAGTCCACACCATGTTCAAAGCGGGTCGCCACAGGGCGCCTCACATTGGCATCACCCATCGTAAACCCCTCAGGACCGCCAGGGAAGGACCCGAAGGAGCTTTTGATGGTGCTCGCACCAAGCGTGGGCAGCAGCAAGGGCCATTACGAAGAATATGAAAGCTTTGAGAGCTAAAGCGAAAAGAGAAACATAAAATGAAGCGCGATAACCTACGCGATAACTCGCGCGATAACCAGTTATCGCGCGATAACCCCCGCGATAACCCCCGCGATGACTAGGTTATCGCGCGATAACCCACGCGATAACTAGTGCTCTAACCCCGTTCTAACCCCGCGATAACTAGTTAGAGCACACAAAGATCAAATCGCAAAAAGTGCAAAACGAGCAATATCAAGCAAACGAAACATGGAAGGAACATTGTTGCATCATAGTGCACCCATGTAACATGTGAAATTCCGGGTTCCAACCATATTCCTTTGTCTACAGAAGCGCCATTTTTGGGCCTCCACTCCCGCCTCCGCTCCGTACGTTATCCCCGTACGGAACGCGCACAACGACAATAACACTCCGTAACGCTCCGGAACGCAGATAACGCGGAGAACGCGGAAAACGCTTCCAGAAGCACGACCAGAAGCAGAAAACCGGAACACAGATAACGCGGATAACGCGGAACACGCTTCCAGAAGCACGACCAGAAGCAGAAAATCGGAACGCGGATAACGCGGATAACGCAGCAAACGAGGGAACCGCTTCCAGAAGCACCACCAGAAGCACAGAAGCGGAACGTAGAAAACGCGGCCAACAAACGAACCCCATATGACGCTAAGAACGGTGGAAGCAAAGCGGGAGGCAACATGCAAAGTGCTTTTCTCCTTGAAAGTGGCTGAACCGCATAAAAACTCATGCGCGAGTGCGTCGGGCTACCTCAAAAACTCCCAGAAGCGCTGTAAAAACAAGGGTGTTTTTCCCGACCCCTAGAAGCGCCCATTTCGTCATCTACGTCGTAGACAAAGGAATATTAACAACACCAAAAATTGGGGGGGTTCCGCACCACGCCCTAGAACGCTGTCAGCATCCCAAGGTAATTAGTTAAACTAGTGTTTTGAGCAAGCTCAAAACACGAGAAAAATAGGCGTTTTTGCCCTGCTTATTAGGACATGGGGTTACAAACCCAAGACCCCGAGCCATAGCGCGCGCTATGCTGCGCGCTATAGTTTTGTAGTGCGCACTGAGCCATCACGCGGCAATACCCTGTAGCGCGCACGCAGGGAAATGCTGTAATGTGTTCTGGAACCCTGGGACTTTTCCTCTCGAGCTTCTTGTTGGCCCTTCCCAGTTCTCCTTGTCGCTTTCCGTTGAGTTCTCCAACTGCTGCCTGCTTGGTGATGTCATCAGTCCTCTTGAGGGCACTCGCAGCAAAGTCAACCCCCATACCGGTTTCCGGTCCATCCAACGCTTGCGTATCCTCCTAGCCCTTTGATCCCGAACTTCTAGACGACGTTTGCACACATAGATACACCCTATACTTCATCAACTGCTTGTGGCAAGGCTCTGTGATGGTCGTACTCGGGCCCCCCGCCTTGAACCTCATGTCTTCTGGTCAGAAGAAATTTGGTGATCACAATTTATAAGACGCCTGCAGCTTCAACAACAATTGTGGGTCAGACTTTGGGAGGTTGGGAATAGTCTAAGCGTGGCGAGGTTGCCAAAGACCTGCACGTTTCTTGCCGCCAGCACTCTCTTCCACGGCACCTGTGATGCTCTCTTGACCACCGTGATGCCCAAATATGCCACCCATGGAGGGTATATGATAGCTGCAAAAGGCTACAGCTTCGTCAGCTCTAGGGTATCCCCAACAAGAGTCATGGTCCAAACTCAATTACGACTCAATCACAAAAGTAGAACAGGTGCAAGATAGTCTTGACGAGAGAAAATCTCAAACACTCAAGCCAAGTGGCACACAGCAGGTTCCAAGAGCAGTCAAAAAACCTAATTCGTCATGCATAAGATCACGGTTGGCCATGAAAATTATGACCCCCATGGGGTGCCTTACAGGCTTGGGTGTCATTTTCCCCCGCGGGTTGGTGGGGGGGTCCTACCCATGTGGTTTTTTTAAAATGTTAAAATGGCTCTCGGGTTTCATTTTTGTTTTTGATTTTTGGATTGATATTTGAAAAGTTAAAAATTAGATAGTCGCCAGCATTAATATTAATCTCACAAACATTAACTCTATTCCCCAAATATTAACCCTCCTGACAATGGCACAACACAACATGTATATAATGTATATATTACGCATTATGTGTGTGTTCATGTTGTTGTGCATGGCCATTGTGGCCCATTGGGTCCCCTTGCGGGCCCTCATACCTCATGGGACCCCGTAGTGGGGTCCCATATCTTCACGGGTCAAGATGGGGGGTTAGTGGGGTTAGTGGGGTTAGTGGGCTCGGTGGTAGTGTTCGCGTTCGGGGGGTTAGTGTCTTCGTTTGTTGGGGCCGGGGGTTTGGGCTTTTTCTTGCCCGCCCGGGCCTCTTCCCGGTACCGCTCGGCCTCCTCGGGGGTGGGGAAGAGGAAGTGCCGGGACACCTCGTAGAGGGTGGTGCCGCCCGGGTATTCCACCCAAACGGCACCATCGAGATTGATATTAAGCTAATGTTTCAGTCGGTGTTAATATTAACGAAATCTAGATATTAATCTCGAGAAATTCACGCAAAAATTGACCAACAACGAATGCACTACAAACCTTCAAGTTATCGGCCCATATAGTTGCTAGTGCCGCCATGTCCTTGTCCTCGCACACGGCCATCCCTATTATCCCTAATATCACCCACAAGTACGCGGGTGTGCGGCCCCGTGCGCCGTGGTTGAGGAGCCCAATGGAGAGTTGTGTCCAACTACCACCGGCGCACGGGTACGCATCCCCACACACAATGAAGGTGAGGGGCCTTGTCCAATCGATGGTGTCCACTAGCGATGGACGTGATTGGACGTCCCGGGCCCATGAGGGTAGCGGCCAAGAGCGCCCACTCGCGGGGGGGTCGGGGATGGACACGGGTGGCCGTAGGTCAAGAGGGGTGACCAACTCCTTCCGCGTGTCGGTGAACATATCCCGAGTGGGGATGGGGCGGGGGAACGTGAGGTCCGTTGCGGCCGTGTAGGCCGACCCCCGGCGGCTCATATACTCCGACACGAGCCGTGTATGACCTCTTTGGATTCTGCTCTGCGAAAGACAGAATACATACTAGTCAATAAGCCAACAACACTGGAGAACATAGTAGAAACACTTAATGTAATTTCTCACGTCTCCACGTCGTCAGGTGCGGTCTACGGAATTTAGCTACCCTGGAAACAGTTCACCCAATGTTATTCCAAATTGAGATCTCTGCAACTAGTAGTTCTCTTGTGGTTCCTTTCCCCAGAGCAATGCAGTGCTGCAGTGATGGATCCGAGAGCCCCAGGTACGAACAGACCAAGTACAGTGACCGTCAAGTGGAAAGGCGTTAGAGAGAGCGGGCACACATGGCAGGCATAATTCCAGAGACACAAGCAACGCTTTCTATGGAAACGGTAGCAGGGAGCACACGAGGAGATATTCCGCATACGCCACCCTAATGAGAAATCATTCAATCAAAGGAAGTCTGAGTCTTTCGTGAAATGCAAACCCTGGTTCACCAAACTAGGCATAAAAGCGAAGTGCCGAGCGCGCCAAGTCACCATAGCCCACCGCGTCGTAACGCATGTCCCATGGATCGACAGTGTCAAACAGTTGCAGGATGAATTTGCGTCAACACTACAAATGTACAGGTGGGTATACAATGCACACATGCAGGAATTTTACGGACATGAACAGGAATGCATCGGATATGAAACATCAGAAGTTCTGTGTGATGCTACACAAACGTGTGTCTTTCTTGTTGATCTACACAAAAATACATGCAGGTGGGTCATACCACTGGTCAACAAAATTGATCCACATTCTTTATTGCTGGCGGCCAGACTCTCAGATGACCAATATCAGCTGATCCGGCCTCGTGATTCATGATATCATGATATCACAACACACAAGCAACAGCCATGTACTAATTACAGGAACAATCATGAACGAGTCAAAACCCTATGTAACAGCAATACACAAAAAACTACTCCTCTATTGTGACCTCGGAAATTTGACAGAATTTCTGTTTAATGTGGCGATTGCGTGTCAATCAATAATTGCCATATTTGCTGCATAGGGTGATTTGCCGATAAGCTGGCAGTTGCCAAATGACGTGTCTAGAACTGCGCGGGTCACGGTCAAGCTTAGTGAGTGATGTCACTGATGAGTTGGCAAAATCGAAACATATGTACGCGTAGGGCTTGACCCAGGCTACTCAGAAATGCCTTCGTTGGTGTGTTTTGACACGATTTACCCCATGGAGGGAGAGGGTTTTGCTAAGGAGTTCACTGCCCAGCTGCAGTTTTTTGCTGATTTCTGTTTAGTACCGATCACGGTCGCGCTTCGGGAGAGGGTTCATTGGCTCAGCACGCAAAAACCAAGTTGGTCATCTTGTAGAGGACGATCCACCCTACTCATATACACCAATTTTTCATGAAATGGACACATCTACCCCAAACTATGAGGCGCGCATGTAGATATAGCTGAAATCTGCATGCTGCCACAAATGGGGTCTGCTACACTAAAGGAGGGAGGGTATACCTTCGGCGCATGGGTGCTCTGACTAGGCCTTTTTGTCACGCCAACGGTGCTCATCTACGTACTCGAACAATGCTTGCTCAATACTATGCGGCAAGGTTGGTTTGCGGCCCGGGGTGCTTAGACCGTTACGCAACCTTGTCATTCGTGCCGGGACCGCAGATTTAGTTGTATGATGCCGGGACACTTGATGAATCCTGATTTGACCAATCATTCGAGCAACGGCACGATCCACGTTGCTCATCCTACGATCTTTCCCTTGCAAATACCTCAATGGCAACTTTTCTCCAACTCTTCAACCTCACTAGCAGAGACACCACTGAATTATCGCAGGCAAAGCACACAAAGACTCGTCAGTAGGCAACGTCAGCAAGCATGAAGACACAAAAGGCTTGCGCCTATAGCTGAGAAAAGATGTGTGCATCGTGTACCAACGGGCCCATTGAGGCCCCATTCGGGGCCTCGGTGTGTTCTTCGGTTGCCATCCTCTCCCTCTTCAATTCTGAGTGCTTTCGTCTGTGTGTCGCTATGTTTACCTGTGCATTGAGGCCTCTTCAGTCAGGCCTGGACATTGGCGCCCAAGGCGGCAGCAAGTAGGCATGGCAGGAAGCCATGGTTTTCCGCGATGGCCCAACAGGGAGCCCTCAGGGAGAGTCGCTGTACCCGCAGTGCTGTCTTTGCTGACCCTACCCACCAGCTCTGTGGATAGCCCTTGACAGCAAGCTCTTTCCCCACCGCCCGCAGGTTGGCACGTGCATGGTCAGCGTCGAACGCATACAGGATACATTTATATATCAGTCCTGGAACCAGGGAGCGGAGTACAGACCGTGTATTCGGGGAGTGTGCATCTGGGTACCGGCGCACCGCCCTCAATGGATCCCATTCAGTCGTGCGGTCCTTTAACCCTATGTCCAGCCCCTCCCCCCGTGGCTTCAGCATTAACTTCGCTTCAAGGGAGTTCCACACAGTACCTTCCCCCTCAACCTGTAAACTCAGACCCAGGATTTTTTCAAAACGCTTTCTCAGCGTCTCCAGAGATGTCTTGCAGTGGCGTACTCCAACAATGTTATCGCGGAACCTAAACGGTTGCGCCAGAAGCCTCGGGATGTGTGCCCACGCCCCCGAGCCTCCTCGCTGTTGCAGCCATTTAAATTCCTTGTACATACAATATAGGGAGGCGCATTGCGCTGATAGCACACCGCCTATGGCAACCCCCCGTTTCTGTCGCATGACACGCGTACCGAGGATGAACGGATCATTCTGAAACAGGTCAAAATGCAGGTACTGACTGACGTCGGTCCACGACAGGTTCGTGAACATGTCGCCATACGCCTTGCGCATGACGTCATACCCCCTGTCGGGTCCCAGTCCGAACCATGGCCCTGCGGTACATGCACGGATACGTGCGGTCTCCCGCACTTCCGCACACAGCAACTGGATCGCCTCCCAGACACCCGGGCATTCCGGCTGGTCACAGGTCTCCAAGGGGCCCTGGACCGGCTCAAAACTCGGGTCCCCCCTGCTCATGCGTGGGAACATTTCTTTTACATCCAGCTCCCAGAGCCGGACATCTCTCTCTCGCTGTCGACGCCCCCTCCCCTGTGCCACACGCTGTTGCAGGGCTGTGTCTGTGCGGCGCGCCCACGTGACGATGTCAGAGATATTTTGCATCTCAAATGTGGGCAACAGTGCCTGTGCCTTTTTTGACAGCAGCGTCAAACTGCGCCCTACCCTCTTCGCATGTGCTTTCATCGGGTGGGCAAAATATGAAAACACTAACCGGACTTTCAGTCCCTCACCTTTATCCTCCTGTGACTTATTTTTCACCATCAGGAATGTGGACGGCGGTCTGTACCTTCGGCCTGTCCTGAAGTGTTGGCTCATGTGCTCTGCACGCGCACGGAGCACACCTAGAGCAAACTTGGACGCCTGTTTCACTGACGGCAGGTCTGCCACACACTCAAACTGACCCTCATCCCCATACGCTTGCAGGAGCAAGTTATAGTACAGCTTGCGACAGACAACAATCGGGCGCCCTGGATTTTTATCCAAGGGCAGCACTACGAACCGAGGGTTAATATTCCTTTGTCTACAGAAGCGCCATTTTTGGGCCTCCGCTCCCGCCTCCGCTCCGTACGTTATCCCCGTAAGCTAGGAGAACGCGCACAACGACAATAACACTCCGTAACGCTCCGGAACGCGGATAACGCGGAAAACGCACAAAACGCTTCCAGAAGCACGACCAGAAGCAAAAAACCGGAAAGCGGATGACGCGGATAACACGGAAAACGCTTCCAGAAGCACAACCAGAAGCAGAAAACCGGAACGCGGATAACGCGGATAACGCGGAAAACGAGGGACTCGCTTCCAGAAGCACCACCGGAAGCACAAAAGCGGAACGTAGAAAACGCGGCCAACAAACGACCCCTATACGACGCTAAGAACGGTGGAAGCAAAGCTAGAGGCAACATGCAATGTGCTTTTCTCCTTGAAAGTGGCTGAATCGCAGAAAAACTCATGAGCGAGTGCGTCGGGCTACCTCAAAAACCCCCAGAAGCGCTGTAAAAACAAGGGTGTTTTTCCCGACCCCTAGAAGCGCCCATTTCGTCATCTACGTCGTAGACAAAGGAATATGGCGTTTCGCAGACAACAGGTGCTCACGCTGCAGTGACTCTGGTACCTTCCCTGCCACCGTATGGTACAGCTTCGTGGTGAGGTGCTTCGCATCCTCCACGATGGAAGAACGCCAAGACGCTGGCAAAAATGGGCACGCCTTGGCTGCTCGCCACACAGATTGCCAGGCCTGTGTCACGTACGTATCTACTGACCCCCAGTACTGAGTTGGACATGTTCTGCAGCAAATCCCCCACTTTGGAAGGGAACAACGCACGCAACTGCCTGATATCCCTGACTGCCACGCACCCGTCTACCCGCGGCATGTCCGCCGGCAATGACGCACACTGACATGACATAGTGGACCGTTGTTGGAGCTGGCTCCACGACAGATTCGTCCCCTTAGTGCACAGCACGTCCCGCACCGCGCTACAGCGCCTTGCAACAAAAACAGTCACGGCACGGAGGTATGATTTCAGCGCCTTGGGCGCTGGCAGTTCCGCAATGAGCCCATAGACCAGCATACGCAGGTCCTGCAGTTCAGTAGGGTCGCATGGGGGGTGCGGAAAAACCAGTCTCCTCGGTAGCTTAATACCATGTGTGTCGCGCGCGACTGCGATCAGCCGGTCCCACAGAGACCGGCGGAGTGCTTGTGGGAGTCGACTCTCTGACCTGGTCCACAGGTTCATCATCTCAGGCAGCGGGGGTGAGCGCATCTGCACATAACGGTTCGCAAGAACCGTGAGGTCTCCTCGCGGGAGCGGGCGTGGTGTCTGGAAAAACCGCTTCATGTTGCGCTGGCTGCGCCACTTGCTGTCGGAGGAGCGGTTGTAAACTGGCCCCCCAAACTTCGCGATCCACGCGTGTTCTTTCGCATCCACCTCGCAATTGTCCACCACCTCCAGGGGCACGATGAAAAAGTGGTGTACTCCTAGTTTATGCATCGCTTCATACAGACTCCACTCTGACGGGTCGTACCTATGCTTACGCCGTTCAAAATTTATTCCCCCCAGCACGTGCTCTTTAAATCTTTGCACCATGGATCGTAAGTGTTCCCGCCCCCCTGTTTGCCCGACATACACATGACCATTTAGGTCATTCACCACCGCGTACACTAGACAGCCCTTCCTATGGTAAGGAAAGGACCATGCTTTCGACATACCATACACTTTCCTAAACCAAGACTTACCAGAGAACGGTAGCAACGAGCGGACCTGCTGCAGGTGTTCCGCAAGGTCCCTCCGGCGCAGGCCCTTCCGAAAAAGTCCCTGGCGCTCCCGCGCTAGCTGTGTCCACGCTGTCGCAAAAGGGTGTCGCTCCCGCGCTGCACCCAATGTGGGGTACCGATCTCTTGGTGGCATAAACCACACGCAGCGTCGCCGCGCGGTCAAGTTGGAGAAACTGGCGATGTAGCGATGCACATCTAAGGGGGTGCATGGTTGCGATGCCCCCCCTGCTGTGGCATGTACCACAAACCACTGTACGGTCACAGTGTGTTTCGTTCTTGCTTTTTGACGACGGCCATACTTTGTATATATATGGGGTGGCACACTTAGAGACGGAATGGAACCTGTGGGTGTGGGAGAGAAAACTGCCTGCCATACTGCAAGCCGTTCCTTCAATGCACAGTGCGCGCACCGCGGTCAACCAATCATTTCGGTCGTCCGGGATCGCCAACACATATTTGCGAACACCCGCTGGACCATCCAATCGCTCTAGGAGTGTTTCGGGCTCGTGCTGCGGTTGCACAATCCACAGCGCTGCACCATTCGTGGTTATGGGCGCTCTCTCTGGCAGAGCACCCAGACCACTCTCGCTGTCGCATATGCCCTCCCACGTAGTTGAGGTCGTCGCAACGCAAGGTAAGCCGATCACGCGGTCGACCGGCAAGCATTGGTGCCAGGCATCCAGCCAGTTTTGCGGCACAGTCCACCAGGTATCAGGGTGGTCGTGCAGCTGCTCCAGGATTGTGGCGCACGTGGACTGGAACTCCAGAGCCTCCGACTCTGATACCTCCATCCATGTTGCCAGGCCCCGGTATGCCGCATACTTCGTCCAGGCCCTCTCGAGATACGGGTGTCCCACGACCACATCACGTAACCGTTGCAGCCCCACTGGTAGTGTTTCGGAAGCCCAGGAGTCACGCAAGTGCAGCAGCTGTGTATGTCCCCGGTGCTGGCTCTCAGCGCCCTCGTCAGCCGAATCCGATGCCTCGCCCCTCGTGGGCTCTAAGACCGGCTTCGGGGCCCCCACACCCTGTCCACTGCGCAGCATGAATCCCGACACGCTCTCCATCACTTCTGGTACACACATCTCATAAGCATGGCGTGCAATGGATACCCGCTGTTCCAATATGCGCTGCAGTATGGCAGCACTCTGGTGCGCACTCGTCGTACCCTTGTCCAATTGGACCGCCGTAAGCCGAGCTATGGTCGGCAGCAGCTGGACCGTGGAGGATGCTGACGTTGCACCATCATCGGAGTCGGACACGGTTGGGCTGGGTGTCGGTAGCCGGAAACGCCACGCCCGTTTTCGTGTCCGGGATTCACGGGTAGATTCACCATGCAAGACGCAAAATCGCTTGGGTGGGCACACGTTACGGCGGGGGTAACGTTGGCCCTTGGCACGGGTGTTTAGTTTCGAAGCATTGGGGTTGGGGTGGCGTTCATGGTTCTCTTGTGGCGCCATTTGCCGCGGTTGCTGCAAACGTAGTAGCCGAGCACTCTCCCATTCGTCATACAAACGTACGGGTGCTCGCCGAATTCTCCCTTGCCCCAACGGTGGTGCCGGTAGTGTCTCCGCCAAGGGGGGTGTCTCCGCCACGTAGTCTGCTAGCTTAATGAATTTTTCCAGCACGCAGTGGAATCTTTCAATACGCACCGCACCTCGTCGAACCATGGACGGCGCCCCGTGTAGAAGTACACGGGAGCTCGTGAGAAAAGCATAAGTCTCACCTTCGGATAGGAACATGCAAATTAATTGCAGGGCATCAAAGCCCAGGAGCGTCACACGGCCACTCATTTTTTAGTTGGGACCGAGGTAGAATCGTGTATGGGCTGCAGGCTTAGTGGGATTTCGTTCTCTTAGCGGTTTTGAACAACTCCAGCCCCGTAGTCGCCTCCTCTTTATCCGTGAACAAGCGGTCACTCGTCAAGAACCCACTGGTAGATCCTGGCATAGGTCCATTTGCCACGATGTCGAACGGTTGGCATAAAGCGCCCACAGCATCATCCTTCACAAGGAATTCCTGGATTTTGACAACGCCAATGCGTGCGGACTCACCAGTGCCTTCATTCGCCCAAGCACACCCACCGATGGAGTGGGTGGCCGTCATAGAGCAATTCTTCGGATCCAGCGACGATGCCGGTTGCGTAGTTGGTGTCTCCGGTTCACCATTTGTAGCAGCGGCTGTCGTTGGGACCCTTGCATCGGTGTGTGGTGCATCCGAATTCACACGGCCGCGAAGCGGGTATGGTTCCCGGAACACACGTGGTTTTTCGTTGGACGTCTTTCCACCCGCCTGTTTTGGCACGCGGCGTTTGTTCTTGGCCTTCTCCGGTTCGTCACATAGCGCCACATCCCCGTCATCACTGATTGCATCCACGTCCTCTTCAACTTCGTCAAAATTCCCAGGGAAAGCGCGTTTCATACCTTGGAACATTTGTAGCATAAGCTTCCCTTGTTGTGTTTGCTTCTTCGCCAAATCTCTCCGGTCACGATCGGCCTCATCTTGGCGTTCACCAAGCTTGGTCAGCGTAACATTAATGGCTTGGAAGTTTTTGTTCATCGCATCATTATTCCTATCCAAGGCAAATTGGATTTTCTTATCCATCGTGTCACACACTTCGGCCATGTTAATTAATCCATTTGACGTAGTCGATGTACCGGAGTTTGTAGCACTTGCCACACATTCCTGTGTATCGCCCGCCGGGTCATGAGGCACTCTTGCCGCTACATAACCATCTCCGTCAACGCCCATACTACCATTCACCGCATTTATTGCATCAACGAGCTCGGCTTCGGACCCAAAATGTAGAAGTAGGGCAACATCTCGCTTCTCCGCGGACTCTACGTGCGGTGTCAACGACATACAATTTTCCGCCTCGGCGTCTCCCCATTCGTGCGGGCCCGTGACTCGCAAGATCCACTTGCATGGCGGTGGCCTAGAGGCATGAGGTGTGGAGCGCGGCGTGGTGGCATGCGCGGCGCTTGGATTCGACTTGAGCTCATGTTGTCCCGGGAAAATAGGCTTCCACTGTTCACCGGACTCTAGCGCTTCAAAGAATCTCTTAGAATTTGTATGAACTCTCCAACGTTGTACCCTATAAGGACAATCAACCGGCGCATGATTAGCACGTTGGCAACGATTAAAGCAATGGCGGAGCTTTTTTGAGTCACCCTTTTCGTCAACATCGGTGCACTCGGTAAGGCGCGGACAACTATGGGCCATGTGGCCTTCCTTCCAACAAAGGCGGCAAGTAACCGGTCCAACCTTTTTTCCGTCCTTCTCCATTTTGATGAACTTGCAATCCGCCGTCACATGGTTGCACCATTTGCACCGCTTACAGAACTTTCCACCGGATTTTTTCGGAGCCATATACACGCCAAATAACACGAATAGCGGTAGCTTCAAGCGTAGCGCTAACAAATAAGGAGTCGTTCAAGGACGTAAGTAGAGATAATCGCAACGTTGTATCCAAAAGGACGTTGGATATGGTGGTCAGCACACAAAGACTCGTCAGTAGGCAACGTCAGCAAGCATGAAGACACAAAAGGCTTGCGCCTATAGCTGAGAAAAGATGTGTGAACTGCTGAACTGCTTGACTGCTCCCTGCTCAAACCCAAACTACTCTCCATTTCATCGAGTAGAGTAGCCACCAGAGGATCTTTTTGAGCCAACCAGAGACTCGTGGAATCTGTCCACTTGAAGGGCAAAGAAAACTGTCCTTCATCAAGACCAAGGTGGCTGTTTTCCATGGACACCCTTGGGAAAAACAAGAAAACCGTAGTGAAAAGCACGAGGTACCACCAGTGCCCAAGGCAGAAAAAGAGCCCAACCAGAAAAAACCCACAGGATCGTCCCTCCTACCTAGCCTGGGTCCGTAGCTACCTGTAGAACCACGATTTACAAGATTTGGTGCTATGTAGCGCTCAAACGAGCCGTCACTGTGACCTGCGGCGCCATTTGGCAAATGCCGCATTTAGCGCATCCTCTGAGGGCGCTCTGTTGCCAGCGGTATATCTGGCGATTTTTACCACCAAATCTGGATTTTTTTACATCAATCGAGAGCCTGGCTCTCAATCTGTAGATCTATTCAGAAAAATTCTGCAGATCCCAAAAACATCTTGAGAAATCGACGCGACTGTGACCCACGGGCGGAAAACGCTCGGAGTTCGGCAAATCACCCTACTTATCGGAATCTGATGAGATTTTCTGCAACGTTGTTGTTGCAGTATTAAGTGTGTTGATTCCGGTTTGTACTCGGATTAGCGATCATTTTTCGGTCATTGCATCCAGGCAGTACACTACCTTGCAGTCCTACCTGCCATCGATTTGTAGCATCCCACACCCCTATCCATTCATATCACCAGCATGGAGTCGCACTAAAAGACCATTGGTAGATATGACGTATATCACTACAAAATTGCGGCTCCGTACCAAATGGGGCTATGGAACTCTCTGACAAAGGTAGACAGCTCCTGCAATCAATTGAAACCAACGTCATGCGTACGTTGGCCCGCCAGCGATTCCACGCGCTGGTCCGATGTACAACACAATGCCCTTGCATGCGTGCACGAATTACACATGAAGCGGTACCCCACCTCATGGTGGAAATCTGGTCTTTATTCGGGACTCACCCGGTCTAATTTGTGTGACCGTGATCTGGTTCTAGGTCTGCTTTACCCGCCTGCTCCCTCCCTGCCCCCCGTATGTAATCCTGTGCTCCACAGCCTGGGGTTGCCTGGTACGGATGCCACAACTGCACTCTGCAGTGCCAATATACTTGGCCTTTGATGACTTGGTGATTCCAGGGGGCTCCGGCCCCCTGTTTTATGTGCACTCTGGCTTGACGAAAGACGCTCACACATTCGTGTTCCACAGTCTATGGGCTAACGCCGTTTTGTTGCTTTGTCCTGCCCGCTGACGAGTCTTGCCAGTACTTTAGCACCCCAAGTGACATTGTGTATGCTTGCGATGTATCAGTAAGGTTACGTGCGCAGCCCGACTTACACTCATGATAATCAACACACTTAATACTGCAACAACAACGTGGCAGAAAATCTCATCAGATTCCGATAAGTATGCAGCAAATATGGCAATTATTGATTGACACGCAATCGCCACATTAAACAGAAATTCTGTCAAATTTCCGAGGTCACAATAGAGGAGTAGTTTTTTGTGTATTGCTGTTACATAGGGTTTTGACTCGTTCATGATTGTTCCTGTAATTAATACATGGCTGTTGCTTGTGTGTTGTGATATCATGATATCATGAATCACGAGGCCGGATAAGCTGATATTGGTCATCTGAGAGTCTGACCGCCAGCAATAAAGAATGTGGATCAATTTTGTTGACCAGTGGTATGACCCACCTGCATGTATTTTTGTGTAGATCAACAAGAAAGACACACGTTTGTGTAGCATCACACAGAACTTCTGATGTTTCATATCCGATGCATTCCTGTTCATGTCCGTAAAATTCCTGCATGTGTGCATTGTATACCCACCTGTACATTTGTAGTGTTGACGCAAATTCATCCTGCAACTGTTTGACACTGTCGATCCATGGGACATGCGTTACGACGCGGTGGGCTATGGTGACTTGGCGCGCTCGGCACTTCGCTTTTATGCCTAGTTTGGTGAACCAGGGTTTGCATTTCACGAAAGACTCAGACTTCCTTTGATTGAATGATTTCTCATTAGGGTGGCGTATGCGGAATATCTCCTCGTGTGCTCCCTGCTACCGTTTCCATAGAAAGCGTTGCTTGTGTCTCTGGAATTATGCCTGCCATGTGTGCCCGCTCTCTCTAACGCCTTTCCACTTGACGGTCACTGTACTTGGTCTGTTCGTACCTGGGGCTCTCGGATCCATCACTGCAGCACTGCATTGCTCTGGGGAAAGGAACCACAAGAGAACTACTAGTTGCAGAGATCTCAATTTGGAATAACATTGGGTGAACTGTTTCCAGGGTAGCTAAATTCCGTAGACCGCACCTGACGACGTGGAGACGTGAGAAATTCCATTAAGTGTTTCTACTATGTTCTCCAGTGTTGTTGGCTTATTGACTAGTATGTATTCTGTCTTTCGCAGAGCAGAATCCAAAGAGGTCATACACGGCTCGTGTCGGAGTATATGAGCCGCCGGGGGTCGGCCTACACGGCCGCAACGGACCTCACGTTCCCCCGCCCCATCCCCACTCGGGATATGTTCACCTACACGTGGAAGGAGTTGGTCACCCCTCTTGACCTACGGCCACCCGTGTCCATCCCCGACCCCCCCGCGAGTGGGCGCTCTTGGCCGCTACCCTCATGGGCCCGGGACGTCCAATCACGTCCATCGCTAGTGGACACCATCGATTGGACAAGGCCCCTCACCTTCATTGTGTGTGGGGATGCGTACCCGTGCGCCGTTGGGAGTTGGACACAACTCTCCATTGGGCTCCTCAACCACGGCGCACGGGGCCGCACACCCGCGTACTTGTGGGTGATATTAGGGATAATAGGGATGGCCATGTGCGAGGACAAGGACATGGCGGCACTAGCAACGATATGGGCCGATAACTTGAAGGTTTGTAGTGCATTCGTTGTTGGTTAATTTTTGCGTTAATTTCTCGAGATTAATATCTAGATTTCGTTAATATTAACACCGACTGAAACATTAGCTTAATATTAATCTCGATGGTGCCGTTTGGGTGGAATACCCGGGCGGCACCACCCTCTACGAGGTGTCCCGGCACCTCCTCTTCCCCACCCCCGAGGAGGCCGAGCGGTACCGGGAAGAGGCCCGGGCGGGCAAGAAAAAGCCCAAACCCCCGGCCCCAACAAACGAAGACACTAACCCCCCGAACGCGAACACTACCACCGAGCCCACTAACCCCACTAACCCCACTAACCCCCCATCTTGACCCGTGAAGATATGGGACCCCACTACGGGGTCCCATGAGGTATGAGGGCCCGCAAGGGGACCCAATGGGCCACAATGGCCATGCACAACAACATGAACACACACATAATGCATTATATATACATTATATACATGTTTTGTTGTGCCATTGTCAGGAGGGTTAATATTTGGGGAATAGAGTTAATGTTTGTGAGATTAATATTAATGCTGGCGACTATCTAATTTTTAACTTTTCAAATATCAATCCAAAAATTAAAAACAAAAATGAAACCCGAGAGCCATTTTAACATTTTAAAAAAACCACATGGGTAGGACCCCCCCACCAACCCGCGGGGGAAAATGACACCCAAGCCTGTAAGGCACCCCATGGGGGTCATAATTTTCATGGCCAACCGTGATCTTATGCATGAGGAATTAGGTTTTTTGACTGCTCTTGGAACGTGCTGTGTGCCACTTGGCTTGAGTGTTTGAGAGTTTCTCTCGTCAAGACTATCTTGCACCTGTTCTACTTTTGTGATTGAGTCGTAATTGATTTTGGACCATGACTCTTGTTGGGGATACCCTAGAGCTGACGAAGCTGTAGCCTTTTGCAGCTATCATATACCCTCCATGGGTGGCATATTTGGGCATCACGGTGGTCAAGAGAGCATCACAGGTGCCGTGGAAGAGAGTGCTGGCGACAAGAAACGTGCAGGTCTTTGGCAACCTTGCCACGCTATTCCCAAACTCCCAAAGTCTGACCCACAATTGTTGTTGAAGCTGCAGGCGTCTTATAAATTGTGATCACCAAATTTCTTCTGACCAGAAGACATGAGGTTCAAGGCAGGGGGCCCGAGTACGACCATCACAGAGCCTTGCCACAAGCAGTTGATGAAGTATAGGGTGTATCTATGTGTGCAAACGTCGTCTAGAAGTTCGGGATCAAAGGGCTAGGAGGATACGCAAGTGTTGGATGGACCGGAAACCGGTATGGGGGTTGACTTTGCTGCGAGTGCCCTCAAGAGGACTGCTGACATCACCAAGCAGGCAGCAGTTGGAGAACTCAACGGAAAGCGACAAGGAGAACTGGGAAGGGCCAACATGAAGCTCGAGAGGAAGAGTCCCAGGGTTCCAGAACACATTACAGCATTTCCCTGTGTGCGCGCTACAGGGTATTGCCGCGTGATGGCTCAGTGCGCACTACAAAACTATAGCGCGCAGCATAGCGCGCGCTATGGCTCGGGGTCTTGGGTTTGTAACCCCATGTCCTAATAAGCAGGGCAAAAACGCCTATTTTTCTCGTGTTTTGAGCTTGCTCAAAACACTAGTTTAACTAATTACCTTGGGATGCAGCGTTCTAGGGCGTGGTGCGGAACCCCCCCAATTTTGGGTGTTGTTAATATTCCTTTGTCTACGACGTAGATGACGAAATGGGCGCTTCTAGGGGTCGGGAAAAACACCCTTGTTTTTACAGCGCTTCTGGGAGTTTTTGAGGTAGCCCGACGCACTCGCGCATGAGTTTTTATGCGGTTCAGCCACTTTCAAGGAGAAAAGCACTTTGCATGTTGCCTCCCGCTTTGCTTCCACCGTTCTTAGCGTCGTATGGGGTTCGTTTGTTGGCCGCGTTTTCTACGTTCCGCTTCTGTGCTTCCGGTGGTGCTTCTGGAAGCGGTTCCCTCGTTTGCTGCGTTATCCGCGTTATCCGCGTTCCGGTTTTCTGCTTCTGGTCGTGCTTCTGGAAGCGTGTTCCGCGTTATCCGCGTTATCCGCGTTCCGGTTTTCTGCTTCTGGTCGTGCTTCTGGAAGCGTTTTCCGCGTTCTCCGCGTTATCTGCGTTCCGGAGCGTTACGGAGTGTTATTGTCGTTGCGCGCGTTCCGTACAGGGATAACGTACGGAGCGGAGGCGGGAGTGGAGGCCCAAAAATGGCGCTTCTGTAGACAAAGGAATATGGTTGGAACCCGGAATTTCACATGTTACATGGGTGCACTATGATGCAACAATGTGCCTTCCATGTTTCGTTTGCTTGATATTGCTCGTTTTGCACTTTTTGCGATTTGATCTTTGTGTGCTCTAACTAGTTATCGCGGGGTTAGAACGGGGTTAGAGCACTAGTTATTGCGTGGGTTATCGCGCGATAACCTAGTTATTGCGGGGGTTATCGCGGGGGTTATCGCGCGATAACTAGTTATCGCGCGAGTTATCGCGTAGGTTATCGCGCTTCATTTTATGTTTCCCCTTTTCGCTTTAGCTCTCAAAGCTTTCATATTCTTCGTAATGGCCCTTGCTGCTGCCCACGCTTGGTGCGAGCACCATCAAAAGCTCCTTGGGGTCCTTCCCTGGCGGTCTTGAGGGGTTTACGATGGGTGATGCCAATGTGAGGCGCCCTGTGGCGACCCGCTTTGAACATGGTGTGGACTTTTGACTCCTTGTCCATAAGTCCCCCTTCATGGCGGACAAGCGAGACCCCCTGGTTCTCAGCAACTACATCTTCGAGTTGCTAGAGGTAAATCCAGGGGTTGCTGGATTTCTGATCCAGCTTCATACCGAGGATGTGGACGCGGTGGTGGAGTCCGTCACCGCTCATGCCGAGAAGGGTGCGGGGACGAAGACGACCCTCTATGTGGGTCAGGAGGAGGAGGAGGAGGAAGTGGAGGAGGAGGAGGAGGATGCGGGGGGGCTGGGGGCTGGGGGGAGGAAGGAGAAGCCCCACAACCCGCTCATGATTAGTGTCCAGAAGGTAAGGATCCGACCGGATAAGGGGAAGGGGAAGTCGGATGGTTGGTTCCCCCAACCCCTCACCCACAACACCCGCCGGGTCTGCACTGACGACCCCGAAAACAAGCTCCCCATGCACTCCCTTTGCCCAACAAGGGAGTGGGAGCGTGAGTGGTATGGGGTCACCACTCCCAACATTGTTTCGGGGCAGGGGGTGATTCTTTTTCCATTTGGGGCAACACCCCCCCTTATTGGGGAGGCGGAGGAGGTGGTTGCCGCCGAGCCCTTGGGGGCCTTTAATAGGGACCCCAATGACCTTGTGCTCACGGTGGGGGGAAAGCTGGTGGTCAACCACCTCCTGGAACACGATTTTTTGAGTGACATTCCGCTCCAAAGTCTTTTGGATGATTTGGATAGGGTGCCTCTCTCAGAGAAGGCACCCATTTTCAATGAGAACCCCCCCATTGTCGGCAGGCCCCAAGATTCTGGGACCCGCCGCACATTGTATGGCAACTATGGGGGTGCCAACCACCACAAGCACAACCCCCACAAGCTCCATGATCTGCCAGTCCTCAAAAGGGTGGCAGATCGTGTGCTTGAGACCGCCAAGAAGACTGTGGTGGGGGGGGTCGGACGGAGCTGCACCATCCTTGACATGGCCGAAATTTCGAGCTATGACCACACCCCCCAGCACCTCCATCGCGACGCCCCCCCCTACACCATTTCTGAAGGCACATTGATTGTCAATTGCCTTATTATGCTAACCCATAATCATGAGGAGGAGGATGGGTCACATTTTCTTTTTGTGCCCTCCAGCAGTTCCGGGTTCCCTGACCCTTGGGTGGAGAGGGCTGTGCCATTCAAGAGGGGCACTGCCTTTTTTTTTAATGCCCTTGATGTCAACAGGGGGTCGGGGATTCCCAAGGCCTCCCCCATGGGGGTGACCCACCCCCGCCTCATGGCATTTTTTGCCATTGAGCTTACCCAGGGGGGGAATCTTCGATTCCCCAACCTGCACGTGACGCAGTCCATTAAAAGGCCCCAGCTGGGGGCACCTGGTGGCCGGGTGGCCAAGACAGTCCAGTGTGATGGGGCGGTTAGGTGTAGGGGGAAGGTGGTAGCCAATTGCTACGGATGCAATCGGCTGATTTTGTGCACCGCCCACAAAGATGGCCTTTGTGTGCCATGCCAGGAGTGGGAGGAGGTGGAGGGGGGGGAGGAGGAGGAGGTGGTGGTGGACCCCAATGGGGTCAGCATTGAGCAATCTGCTCAGTGCTTGCTCCCGGTGGGAACAACCACAGGGCATTTTTTGTTGTCGGGGTGGGGGATTGGGAGGGAGGTGATTGCCCCCCTCACTAATGAGGAGGCGGGGGCGGTCGCAGGCCACCCCGATCAGTGCCACTTGGCCAAGGTGTGCCATGGGGAGGCACTGCCCTGGCCCACCTTGCAAGGGCATGTTGGGATTAAGGTGCCAGCGGGCACCATTTTGGTGGTGAGGAGGGGGTTGTATGGGGGAGTGGCAAGGGTGGCCCCTGAGGTGGAGGGGGTGGCCCAGGTGGTGGAGTGGCGGCAGGTGGGGGAGTATGCGGCCGTCACGGACTTCGTGTGGCTGCGGAGGCTGGGCCTGGTGCTGGACGACGCCAAGAAGGAGGGCCAAGGCATGTGTCCATGTCACCAGGTGTGAAAACTTCCCACAACACCCTGCTCTAACCCCTGCTCTAACTAGTTATCGCGCTAGGTTATCGCGTTCTAACTAGTTATCGCGGGGTTATCGCGGGGGGTTATCGCGGGGGTTATCGTGCGATAACCTAGTTATCGCGGGGGTTATCGCGCGGGTTATCGCGTGTTTTTTTTTGTTTCTTTTGTTTTTTTCAGGCTACCATCTTGCAGCTGCCCCGTATCTTCGTCCAGGACGACGCCCAGGCAGCCAAGGCAGCAGGCGGAGCAGCAGAAGCAGCAGGGGCACGGCCCGCCAAGCCGGTGGCGGCCCGGTTGGAGCGGGAGGGGGAGAAGAGGCTGCCGGAGGGGGCGTCGTGGCGGTGGGGGGAGCCTGGGGATGAGGCCTGCAGGGTGGGGGGGACGGGATGGTACCGGCAGGTCACCATCACCGAGAAGGAAGGGGGGGTGGAGAGGAAGACCAACGTACCTCACCCTCCCCTCCTATGTGTGGGTTGGGGGGGAAACGGCCAAGTGGCCGAATGCCGCAGAGGGGGAAACGGTTGCGGCTTTTTTGTGTTTGTTTGGGGTGAGCGACCCCCCCAAAGGAAATCTTATTTCCTTTTGAGGTTGTGTTTTTTGTGGGAGGGGGAGTATACGGGGAGGGAAGTGTGGCAGAAGCTGCACAGGGGGGGGGACATCCACCAGGTTGGTGGGTATGACCCCCCCCCTTCTGTGGTGGACACCACTGCCGATTGGGTTCGGCAGTATGCACCCAAGGGGGGAAGGCCGGGAAAAGGCCAGAAGAAGCGGGGACCAGACGTGGTGGTGGTTGAGCCGGATGCCCCCCCCCCCCTTAGGGGTAAGGGCCAAACCCCCGCCCCCAAGCCCTCCCCCAAGCCATCGAGGGTGGAAAATGTGGCGGCGGCCCAGCCCACCCATGAGGCCCTGGACGTGGAGGCCTTGGGGGCCAGTGTGGCCACCCACGTGACGGACGCTTGCCAGGTTTTGGTGGAGCAGGCGGCCGCCACGGGGGTCGAGGCCGCACTGGCCAAGGGTCGGTCGGCCGACCACAAGTCGGCCTTGGCGAAGGCCGAAAAGGCCCAGGGCAACACCCAGCGTGCCCTGGACCAGGCCCTCAACCTGGCCGCCAAGAGGGGGGAGGAGGTGGAGGCGATGAGGGAGGCCCTGAGGGAGGCCCAGGAGGGGAGGCGGAAGGCGGAGGTGGAGGCGGCCCAGCTTAGGGTGGAGGTGGAGGGGCAGCGGAGGAGGGGGCCGGGATGACCTCCAGCTGCGCTTGGGGGTGGCTGAGGCGCAGGTGCGCAGCCTCACCTCCACCCTCTGTGCCTCCTTCGGGTTGCAGAGTCAGGGTAGCGGGAGTAGGAGTGGGAGCCAATGACTCGTGGATTTGCTCAAGGGGTTGCCCAAGGGCATTTTTCGTGGGGAGGAGCGATATGGGGCCCAAGTGGACATGTGCCACTTCGGCCTCACGGGAAGTGGAAACCCCAACCCCTCTAATCTTAGGGCGACCCACATGGCCGCTGCTACCCTCAGGCCTGCCCCCACCCCCTTGGTTGCAGACCTCAATGGGTATTGCACCTCCAATGCTCCACCATGGTTCACATGGTGTAGCATCCAAATTGTTCGCCCCCAAGGGACGGACACCATGGGCCTCCACTCCCATTTGCGGGATGGGGCGCCCATGGCGCTTATTGTGTGTGTGGGGTCTTTCACGGGGGGTGAGTTTTGGTTGGAGAGTGGTGGCCTGCTCAATCCCTCCATGAGGGAAAAAAAGCGGCACACCCGTGTGTGCAAGGGTAGGGCGGTGGAGGGTTGGGCATGCACCGCCACCCCCCAAGCCCCGGTGTTGTTCAACACCAGGGCACTACACGCTCCATTGCCATGGGAGGGCGCCCAACGCTTGCTCTAACCCCTCCAGTTAGTGCGCACTAACCCCCGCTCTAACTAGTTATCGCGGGGGTTATCGCGCTCTAACTGGCCGCTCTAACTAGTTATCGCGGGGGGTTATCGCGCTCTAACTAGTTATCGCGGGGGGTTATCGCGGGGGTTATCGCGCGACAACCTAGTTATCGCGGGGGTTATCGCGTGGGTTATCGCGTGTGTTTTTTTAGCCCTTGCTTCAAAACCCTCCCGCATTTCGTGTCCAGGTCCTCTTATTCTTCATGGATAGTGCTGTACACCGATCTGCAGTGCCCCAAGGCCCGGCGGCGGCGTTTGAAGGCGGTTCAGCGGCTGGTGCGAGTTCTATTGGGTGACCCAAACGTCGTGTGCGGCACCAACACCAAAGGCGAAGTTTGTTCAAGTGGTGGGGCGTGCACTGCCCTGTCTGGCCCACTTGGCGGCCATCTTGCATTAACAGCTCAGGAGCATGAGGCCCTGAGCATGCTACGCATGGCATGCAGCATGCATCTCTCCCAACGGGCCCTTTTGCGAATGCCCCGCCGTTGCACACAACGGGACCTAAGGACCGTTCGGCAACGGATCATGCCCTACTTTCCCCAAACAACCATTGTAAAGTCTACCACAGGCCGCAATAGGGCAGCTGCCCATGTGCCTTTGCAATCAATTGTGCAAAATGCAATATCTATGGCCCGAGTTATCGGGAAACCCCCCCCTAGTGGCGTTGCCATTGTTGTTATTTCAGTTGATGCGACTTCCTTGTGGAAGGCATCCTCTACCCGTGCGGATGTATGGGTTAATGTATGGGCTGGGGCAAAATATGCTTCGAAGGTGAAGCTATGGGCCTCATGGTTTTGCATGGATGGCGGGGATGAACAGGCTTTTTTGAGAAGCCTGGACATCTCCGCCAACCTCAACCAAGAGGTGAGGGATGTGGAAGAGGACGTTGTCCTCTTTCAAAACCAATTTTTGACTTGCACTGTCATTTTGACAGGGGATGGGAAGGGGATGCAAGCAATGGGGGGGGCTGGGTCTAAGTGTTGGTTGTGCAAAGACCCCAATGGGATTGTTGAGCAAAGGGGGATGGAGTCCACCTCAAGATGGGGGGCATTCTTGAGAAGTGTGACCCCTAATAGGCGGCCGGGGGAATACCAACATGCAGCATGCCGCATCCTAAACGGCATTGCAAAGCGCATTGAGACCACCCTTCAGGCCCTCCCCCCTGGTACCCTTGGTAAGGCCCAAGCTCTTGCAGCTTTCCAGGCCTTCAACCAAGCCCTCAAGGATGAGACCTCAGGCATCCCTCTCAGGGAACGCCTCCCTTCGGCCTCGAGGGCCACAGAAAAAGATTTCGATCTAACAAGCACCAAAGTTTTCCTAACCCCCCCCCCCTTCCAAAGGCAATTTGTGGATTGCCTCAAAGAGCATGTCCCCACAGTGAGGACCCCTGGGGGACCTATGTTATGGGTTGTTGTGCATGTCATGGTGAAATGCATTGAGGGTTTGTATGAGCTTTGGGGGGTGAGGGAGTTGTACACTCTAACCCAAGTGGAACGCCACCGTGCGTTGACCACAAAATTTTCAAAAGCGTGGGGAGACTCAGGTTGGTCCCCCACCAGGTGGATCCATTGGTGCTTGGCACATTCCACCTTTTTTGCCGAGAAATGGAGGAACATTTTTCAGTTTTCCTCCATCCCAACGGAGTATCGGCATGGGCCTTACAAAAGGAGGCTCAAAAATTGTTTTAAGGGTTGGTCCTTGGTGAGGCCAAGTGTGTCCCTCCGCCACATGCACCATTGCATGTCCATGAACGCCCTGGAGCAAGGGCTTTTGGGACTGGAGGCAGCCAAGGCCTCAGACATTGATGACTTTGTATGAAAAACGACCACACATGCTTTGTGCCAAGTGTTTTGTGTTGTTTGTCCTAGGGAGGGAGGGAGGAGGGGTGCGCGATAACTACACGCGATAACTACGCGATAACTGAGTTATCGCGCGATAACTAGCGCGATAACTAGTTAGAGCAAGGTGCTCTAACTGCGTTCTAACTCTGTTCTAACTGTGCTCTAACTCTTTGACCCCCCCCCCAAAAACCACCCCTACAATGAGGGTTATGTGGGGAAAGAAAGGGGATGGGGGTTTTTTGAGGGTGCTGAATCCATTTTTTTAGGTGGTTTGCCCTAAAATTGAGGGTAGGTGGGTGTTCCAGAAATTGCGTTCTAACTAGGGGTTCCGCACCACGCCCTAGAACGCTGCATCCCACTCTTCATTAGGCATTTGTCCGTTTTGATTTTGTTTTGTCATGCATGCACCAAATAATATGCAAGAGGACATTGTCGTTGTTTCCGACGAGCCGAGTGTACTGACGCGTTCCCGTGGGGGGCCGGCCACGGGACGCTGCGGTGGACACACGCAAGTGAGCAGGCAGGCAAAGCACTACGCTCACAAGGGCATCAATGCGTTGTCATGTGACAAAGCGTTTCAGAATCCTTGCCACTCTGAAATGAGGGAGCGAAAGTATGTACAACAACACATCAGGATATGTACACATGGGGTTAAGACTGGACTGGGGTAAGGGCATCACAGGACAATAGACACTCTATCCTAACTCGTATCCCAATCCCAGGTTCGACCCTCTCAGTGGCTGGTGGGGGCGGGGGCTCAAACACAACCCATGCCCTGCTCAGTCCGGACCCTGAAACCCTGCCCATAAGGAAGGTGTCCCGCCCAGCCACAGGCGAGTTCCTGTAAACCGAGTGGGTCCAAAGCCAACCGACAGTGGCTCCCTATGCTCCCTTAACGGCAGGTCCCAACTCCACTCTGAGCCAGAGATATGGCCCCGCCATTATCCCTCAGGAGTTGGTAGCTGAAAATGGGCTGTTTCAGCCCAAACTGAAATTAGCTTGAAAAACTCCAAAATTGACCCCTCGTTTGGACCGGCCAGAGGTAGGGACGAGGCAACTGACCCTATGCCCTTCGAGTACGAACTCCCTGGAGCCCTCACCCAACCTAGTTCCCTCTGAGGTCCCGGCATCAGGGCAACACGGATGAGTCAAGTGGGGTCATGATGCCAAAATCACCAAAATTGGCGTCATTCCCACGCGTGGCTCGCTCGGCCAAGGTAAGGCCAATGACTCACAAGGTAGGAGGCAGGACCTAGGACTTATATCTGAGTGTACAACTTGGATTTAGGTCCGGGCTCCCTATGGGCTTAGAGAAATGGGGCCGCCAATTTACCACACGGAGGGGGGAAATTGGGGTCCCAAAATGGGGTCATTTTGGCTGCCTAAAATGAGCCAAAATTCGGGGTACTCCCAATAGTATATCTCCACGCCGGCTTGGAGATCGAATCCGCCATTCCATCCGCGATCCACCGGGAGTCCAACGGAGACTCCCATGCCCTTGGTCTTCAAAGATCTCCATGCTACTTGGCGTGGTGACGATCACAATTGGGTCCATAAATGCCAAAATTGCAAAATTGCCTACACTCACTTTGGGCTAGCGCCTTAACGAAGGTGGCTCCGCTTCGCCCACGTGGTGTGCGGACCATGGGGACCAATGTCCATATCACCCATGTCATATATGGTCCATTGGTCCAAGCGTCCGGCGTGCACGAAGGTTAGAACACGGTGCACGGCGGGCAGCAAAAGTGGAAAATTGCTCAAAATGGCCAAAAATGCGCACACTCATGGTTGGGGCAAATGAGGCACATGCCCGACTCGGACCGGAGTGTGCCATAGGATTGGTATCAAGTCATATTGGTCCAACATATCTTTTGGGCGTCGCCCAACTCCTCCGATATTGGGAATGGCAGGGTCGCCAAGTGAGCCCATGATTTGGGATAGTCCCAAATCGCCAACATGGCGGCTACGGTATGCCAAGCCTAAGAGGAGTTATTCGCCGGGTCCAAGATATGTTGGGCACCGAAGTAGGTACCCTCATATCATTCTTGGGTCATGATGTCAATTGAGCGCAACGTTGAGATACACGGTCACCACTTGACATCATGACGGGCCAAAAATGGCAAAATTGGCACAAGCACACACAAAAGTGCCTTGAAAGGTGCATAATTATATTATAATATCTTCGGCTTGGATCGTGCAATCACTTAATCCTTCTAAACACAATGACTTGACACCAATGACCTTCGATCCCACATATGTGCTCCACTTGGGGCGCCTTGAAAGGTTACGAGCGCTACTTCCCAAGTGGGCACATGAAAATATGGAAAATTGCAAAATACACACCTTGCTCCCAACGCATCGCTTCGGGTTCACCACACAAGCTTCCCTTCACGAAGGTTAGGCTTGCAATTGATCGTGGGGAGTATGGAGAAGGGGCTTGCACAATATGAGGTCCATTGGCGGGTTCGGTTTGGAGCAATGGACCCGTCAAATGGGCACGCAACACCACACATGGCACATACCACATATTGCCCAAAAAGGTAGCTCCCACCACGATATGTCATGCCCCTCCAAGGGCATAACTTTGTGTTAATCGCTCATAGGAACTCAAGGAGAGTTCCTATGCAACACCAACACTTGCGCGCTATACTCGAAAGTTATCTTAACGCACGCAATATCATGGCCAAAGAGTTATAACGCAAACTCTACCCTCTTGACCATGATCCATTACACTAGCGCGCACGTGTGGAGACGCAAGGCATATGATGCTTCCTAAATTACGTCGGGAGTATTGTGAATACATCCCACGTTTCTTTATCGTCAATACTCGCAAGCGGCACGAGATATGACCCTTACAAGTGGCCTCACGAATCAACTTTGTTTTGCCCGTATCTCTAAGACAAATGGAGGGCAAGGTAAAAGGAAGGTTGCTTCGTGCATAGGGAAGCACGTAGGTCCACTCGAAGGAGGTCAAATCAAGTGCGGGGATGTCGAAGTCGAAAATCCGATTTCGACATCCTGAAAAATTCGGATTAAGGTTGCGAGTATTAATTATGAAAATTGCGGAAGCATCCATGCAGTTCCTGAAGGCTTTGGAGCCTTCGTGACGGATTGCGTTAAAATTTCCATTATAAACAGTTAAACTGGCGGTTACGGTAAAGTCGCGATCCAACCGCCAGCAGTCAAAACAGTGAGTATCAGAACGGAAGCGTAAAAATTGATGGAAACAATATGAAAATAAAACCCTGTTGATTCCTGACATTCTGATACACAAATCTCCGCTGGCGGTGCATCGGTTGCCGATGCGGGGCTTCACGGCACGGAACACGCCGTACATGGGGTTAGTGGACCGGAGACCGGTTGTATGCCGTAACCTGGCCATGGGGTTCTGCGTACCGCTTCACCCCCCTCCTTAGAGCAAACCCTGGGGGGGGCTCGATAATACCCAAGCATGGCAGCGGGTACCCAGGACCATATCCTGAAGGGGGGGGGGTGTCACATCCTCACTTCAGGGAGTCACAGTAAGATAGGTATGATGTTGTATAAGCTCGTAGCACATGTATAGTATCAAGTATCAAGTCCCCGGTCCTGGCGGCGATTGTTCGGCATCCAAAGGACCCGTTAACCCATACCAGGCGCACCGGGTGCCGGCTGCTACGGTCACCACCACAGTGGCAGTGGCATACACGGCCAACATAGGCGACACACGACGACCGAGGTGGTCCCACAAGTCGAGAGCGACCACAAAGATCCATCAGGCTACCCCAAGCTTCCCAAGGCCCGCCGACTGGGGAGAGTCCCCACGGGTCCTTCCTCGGGCGCACCATGTCCATATCCATACGACGCGAGTCCAGAGTGCCATAGTCGAACTCCTTACGAACCCCAGATCGTAAGGGAACTCCTCCTGAAGGGATCAGGCATCAAGGCCGTCTTTTCCCTCGCCCTACTGCCACGAAGGCCATACATGAGGGAGTCCTCATGCAGTGTGGGCGGAGGCGTCGACTCCTCAAACCACCAGTTTCCCAGGCAGACTGACCGAGGTCAGGAGCACCGGAGGCCGCCATCCGAATGCAAGTGCGTCTGCGAATCGGTAGGCTCACACTGGGACTGACAGTGGCGGACCGCTGGGAGTGTAGTCAGGCAACTGGGCTTCCCGCCTGGCGCCATCAGGATCTCCACACATCACAGCGAATAGGGCAACACGGTATCACAGGCACTCAAACAGAAGAACATGTAATCAAGTACTGGTCCAGGCTGGACCAGGCTGTAAGAACATGTACACGGCGACTCAAGGTGCCTCTGTATCCCGATTAGTGGTGAAAAACAGTCCATCCCTCAGCGATGGGCTGATGACACTTAACATACAGATGCACATATCCTGGAGGGCAGAAAAACAAGCAACAATCTGGGTAAATAGGCGTGTAAACACGCTCTGGACAGAGCGCCAAACCACGCCACGGTCAGGATAAGGCAATGCAGGAGGGTGGACGGGAAAACGCCTGAGTTCAGGCCATATATAGTCAGCTGACACACGTCGACTGGTCTGGATTCCGCAAGTGCCATGGAACCAGACCACACACCAAAAATTCGCAATGCCGATGACAGCGGCATCCGTTGCGCAACGACGTATGGGCTTCAAGGCCCCAAGAGCTCAAAAATATGAAGGTCAGTCGCCCTACCTGGTTTCCCAAGGATTCAGCAGGGGGGGTGAGTGATGAATAGAAGAAGAGAGACCGCCATCCTCCTCTGGATTCAGCAGGGGGGGGTATATGGCCACTCTGTCACCGAAAGATGGAAGAGAGCAAGCAAGTAAGGGACGATTCGTCGGCCTCACAAGCGCTCAAAACGCATCAGGGGAGAGCTCAGGGCGCGGATCAGGCACCCCTGGCTGCAATCGCTCGGGTGAGTGCTGCCAAGTCCGACACATGGATCTTGGTCTTGTGCTTGCGGATGTACTCCATGAAGAGAGTATTGACCCGCGGCACGAACGAGGAGACGGGTTCCCAGGTGTCGTGGGACGGCCCATAGCCTCGCCAACGAACCTTGAACTCCAGACCTCTGGGTGCCGAGGCCTTCGGACGCTGAGCCAGGATCTTCTCGACAGTATAGTCGGCCTGCTCAGCATAGTCGTCGTCCGAATCGGCCTCATGTTTGGCGTAGTCCAGGGACACATGTCGGCCACGGAGGTCGGGTTCCCGCACACGGAGTTGACTCTCGTGGCGCTCCCCGAACTGTCCGTGACCCACCTTGATGCGGTAGGTGTCCTCACCAATCCTGCGGACCACCTCGCCGGGTGTGAACCAGGTCTTGGTGCGGTGGGTGCCCATGGGGCGGGGTCTGATCACCCACACCGGGTCTCCCACCCTGAACTTCTGCGCTGTCGAGCTCGGGGCGGACTTCTGACGCTCAGCATGCTCCTTCTCAAGCTGCTGGCGGATGTCCCGCGCCGTTTGCTCTTGCCGCGCGAAGAACTCCTTGGCATCCATAGCCATGCCATCACCAGACAAGGGAAGTCCCCTACCCAGGGGGTCCCTGCCAAACAGAGTCTGGTGAGGGGACAAACCGCCCGGAGTGGGGGTGTCATGATGGGCCTTCAGAGCAGGCCACATCTCCTCGAACCAGTTCCGCCGTGGATTGGTGATGTGGATCTTGCGCAGCTTCTCGAACAGCTGCCGTCCAGCCACTTCAGCACGGCCGTTAGACCGGCTGAGATAGGCGACGCTCTTGGCATGACGTATCCCCATGAGGGAACACATAGCCTTGAACCAGCCACCAGTAAACTGGGGCCCTCGGTCACTGCAAATGGTGCGGGGGATGTCAAAGACGGTCAGCCAATGACGAATCATCATGACTGCCACTTCCTTGGCAAGCAACCCCTTTTTGCGTGCCGGAACGGCTACAACGTAGCCGCTGTGGCGGTCCACACAGAGAACCACACAGTCAAAGGTCTCCTTGCCAATGTGCACTTCGGGCATGGAGAAGACGTCCATGGCCACGCTCTCCATGGGCTGGTCAGGAACCGGGGTCCATTGGGGTTCCCCCTTGACATTCCGGTTATCCGGATTGCAGGCCTGGCAGACCGAGCAACCCTTCCTGACCTTCTTGATGGCGGTGTAGAGAACGATATGGTCGATCTCGAACCGACGCTGCATGTCAAGGGCTTGCTTCTTGACCCCTGGGTGCAGCATGTGGTGGTGCCAAGCTTCACACAGCTCGAGCACCCGGGACTCTGGTACTAGCAGCTTACCATTCCGGTAGAGCTTGCCATCTTCCTCAGTCAGCCCCTTTGGCCACTTCTGCCCGTCATCAGGGTCGGTCACAGCCCTATACTCGGCCGCAAAGGCCTCAGACTTGGCGTAGTCGTCGGTCCAGTCGTCCTGGAGGCAAGACTCCGGGAAGAGGTGCTTGTCGGACTCAGCTCCATCAGGGGTGAGTACTCTGACCGCTCTGCTCACCCTCGACGCGAGGGGGGCATCCGCAGCCATGACGACGAAGCATTTAACATCCTCCTCCTCCATCAGGCGCTCCATTTCAATGATCTTCTTGGCTTCAGCGGTCTCAGCCTCATCGCCATGGGCAGAGATATCCTGCATGCCCTTGCTGGCGGGATAGGCCCACCTACTGAGACAGTCCGCCACGGTGTTATCCTTTCCAGGAATATACACAACCGTAAGGTCGAACTTGGCCAAGGTCTCATGCCATCTTGCCCGTCGGGAGGCGGGACCTGAGGGGGTGTCCACGTGCTCCTTGTGCCATGACTGCAGACTCTGATGGTCGGTGCAGACGGTGACGGGATGGAGGGCTATGTACCCAGCCCATTTCCTGAGAGCCATGACGATGGCATACGCCTCCTTTTCACGGGGCGTCCACGTCCGTCTCTGGCCTTCCGCCAGGACTCGGCTCCAGAAGGCCACGGGCACGTGCCTCCCGTCGTCAAGCACTTGCTCCAACACAGCGCCAATGGCGTAGTCGGAAGCGTCGGTGCGCAGGACGAACCCTCGGTCGGGATCCACGAGGTGCAGACCCACTGCGGATAGCAGCGCCTGCTTCATCCCCTCAAAGGCTCGGTCGGACTCTTCAGTCCAGACCAGAGCCTTCTTGGACCCCTTCTTGGTCTCCTCTCGGTTGCCCTTGAGCATGGTCGTCATGGGGGCTGCATACTCGGCATACATCTTGATATACCCCGAGTAGTAGTTGCAGAACCCCAGATACGCCCGTAGCTCAGAGACCGTCTTGGGCTTTTCCCAGTGCTCAATCGCAGCCACCTTGCCAGGTATGGGCTTTCGCTGCCCGTTCCCGACTACGTGGCCAGCGAAGACCACCTCGCTTACCGCAATGGTGGCCTTGTCACTGCTGCCCGTGAGCTTGTGCCGAACCAGAAGGTCCAGCACTCGAGTGACGTCCCTCTCGTGGGCCTCCAGGAGCTCCTCGTAGCTCATGCTGGGGTCCCCGGACGCGATGATCACGTCGTCCACGAAGGGGTCCGCACAGTCGCGCACCGGCTCAAGCAGGTTCTCCAGCATCCGCTGAAAAGCCGCATTGCCGTTGGTAACGCCCATAGGCATCACCTTCCACTGGAGAGGTCCAAGTGGGGTGCTCATGGCTGTGCAGGCACGGGACTCTTCGGCGACAGGCATCTGATGATAACCATGTTTCAGGTCAATCACCGTGAAGATCCTCCGCCGGTGTTGCTTTTGCAGCATGTCCTCAATGAGGGGCAGCGTATAGCTGTCGTGCTGCGTTTGGGCGTTCAGGCCGCGGTAGTCGACCACGAGCCGCCACTCACCGGCAACCTTCTTGGGGACGACGAAGCACGGAGAGGCCCATTCGGAGTGGCACGGCTCGAGCCAGCCTCTCTGGATGAAGTCACGGAGGATCTTCTCCATGGCCTCCTTCCTCTCGCCCCTCAGGGCAAACTCCCGGTGCCGATACACACGGGGGTCCTGCTTCAGTCGTATCTTGGCCTCGCCATACGATCCACGCACCGGTGGGGGGAACACAGGTTTTCCGCTGAAGAAGGTCTCGCCATACTTCTGCTTCAGCCTGGCCCTCAACGCCTGGATCTTGGGGCAGTCATCGGACTCCGCCTTGGCTTTTCCGGGCACTTGAACCACGGAGCTTACTTGAGGGGTAGCTACTCCGCTCGCTTTCGGCTCAGGTGGTCTTCCCAGGTGGCCCAAAGGGCCATCTCTGGTCTTGCCTCGGAACAGATCGCCGTAGGTGGGTGGGTTACCGCCAGGCGGCTCGTCTTGGCTGGACATGTGATCCAGCACCCTCTGTACGAAGGTGTTCCCGTCATAGGAGCCGGAGACGATTGAGTCCACTTCCCACCAGGCTTTGTCCTGGCCTTTGCCCTCACGCTGGTTTCCCCAGTCGTGAAAGGGCTGATCCATATACCCCTGAACCAGATCCCACTCCTCTTCAGTGAGGGGGTCTTCCGAATCCGATTCTTCGATGTCAACAGGGGGAACCGCAAAGCATTGCCGCCATGGCTCTGCTATGATGCGGTTGACACACACGAAGTCCGTGGTGTCGGCCTGATCAAGGCCCCCATCCACATAGTGGAATTCTGTTGGGCATCTCTGGGGCGGCATGGGCTGTCCCTTAGTGTCCTGATAGACACTCTCTCCAGCCGGTAGGACGACCTTGTTCAAGGTCATGTTGGTCAATGAGGCTACCCAATGTCGGGTACTTTCCTCCTCGGTGCATCCCATAGGAACAACCAGCACTGCCTTGGAGCGGTCCTTGCGAATCTTCGCTATCGCTCTTGGAATGTCCCAACGGGGGCAATGGATCCACATCAATCCCTGATGCGGACCCCAGTGCTTCTTCCACGCGGAGTCCTGGGCGATCCAGTACTTCTCACATACCCGAAGATGGGCGGAGGTTCCTGAAGAGAACGCATCCAGGGCCAGATCCGACGCTCCCAGGTCCGCGACCACTCGGTTCGCCACTTCCGGCCTTACGCCGTACTCCTGGTTTGCTGGCCCAGTGGGCTCAGTGTCCAGCGCGGCCACTTCGAGCTGATTGCGTTCGGGGTGGATCCATTGGCATTCCACATGGTGCTCAGGTGACGAGAGCCACGAGAGCTGGTCGTCCTGGTACAGGGTCATGGAGGCCTGGGCCGGGAGAACGCCGGAGTCCGTCTCCATCATGAAGTCGTACCCAACGATCATGTCCCAGTCCATCTCGGCCTCGTAGAAGCGACCGTGCAGGAGGATTTCCTTGCCGAGGTCTGGGCGACTCAGCTCACGATGGTTCACGAACTGCAGCCCGATGGCCGCTTCCTTCGTGCCTCCCACCATGTACTGGCCGTTCGCCACCTTCAGCCTGACAGGCTTCCGACTGTCGGTCAGACACTCTTGTGGAAGTAAGCCAGCCTTGACCAAGCTGACTTGAGCTCCCGTGTCGACCAACACGTCGAAAACCTTTTCCACTTCCCCGCATAGGGCACGGACCTTAAGATGCAACTGCCGCTCGCGACCGACACGGCGCACGGCGTGCAAACTCAGGATCTCCGGCCGTTCCAGAAGCTCCACAAGCGACTGGTGCAGGTCGTGGACAATGGGCTCAGGCTGCCCATCTGCAGCATCCAGCTGCGGTCCGGGTGATCCTCCGATACTCTCGGATAGATCCTGTAGTACATCAAACACATTCTTGGTGGCGAAGGACGGACGGGTGCAAGGGTTCGTCCCTTCACTTGCCCTCACCCCGCCTCCGCGACTGGGTGCCGGACCGGGCCTTCCGCCCGCGGCATTCCCCTTGTGCTTATCGACTCCCGAGCGGGATGGTTCGGCGCTTCCCACGTCACCATCCTGCGACCGCCCTAGCTGGGGCCCTTGGCTGCAGGGGCTCCGCTAGGGGGCGTCGGTTGTGGAAGAGGGGGTGTTCTCCTCCGCCTCAACGTCGTTGATGCCCTTCTTCCTTCCCCCTTTCTTACCCTTGTTCTTGTCCTTGTCCTTGTTCTGGTCATTCTGGTTGTTCTCCTTGTTCTTGTTGTCCGATCTGGGGACCCAGTTCCGCTTGATCTCCTGGATCTCCTTGGCCAATTCGGTCCCCACCGACGACATCAGCTTGGCCAGCTCGTCCTTGTCCACCTCCATCTTGGCTTCCCGGATACCCGCGGGCGCACGCTTCTTCGACCCGTGCGCCTTCTTGTAAGCGTCCGTGTCGGCCTTGTGGATGGGGCATGTTCGGTGGTCATGCTTGAAGCCTCGCTTCCTCCCATAACACACGAAACAGCCCTGAGGGTGAGCTCGTATGAACTCCCCAAAGGACAGCGGAGGGTCGCCAATACGGCGAGGGTCCCTCTTCTCCTGCTTCCTCCAACCCTGCTGCAGGGGCTTCCAGCTTCCCGGTTTGCTCCCCGCGTTCAGGTTCTTGGCCACGAAGGCGCAAACGGCCACTTCGGCGGGCTCATCGTCGTCGTAATCGTCGACGAGAGTCTCATCGCCGCCGGCTCCCGCTGGGTCCATGGCATCTTCCCCGCCAGGTCCCTCGCCAACGTAGTTGACGTCGCGGTCGCCGGGCCTCAACCCGCGGGTGTGGTGGAGGTTTCGGTACTCCTTGAGTACTTCCTCGCCAACCCACTCCAGGATCTCGTCGCAGCTCATCCGCGCCGGGATGGGCTGCAGACGGATGGTCTGGCCGCTCAACTCACAATCGTCAAGGCGCCACATCGCGGTCTTCTCGTGATCGCCCGAGACGGTGATGAGAAGAGCGTTCCGCAGGGAGTGCCGTTTGACATCCCGGGCCACGTTCTTCTTCGCCCAAGCCACCACGTTCGTATGATACTCCTTGGGGAGCATCATCTTGACCGTGTGGTTGGACTTGGCCCTCTTGGATTCCTCCTTGGTGACCCTCTTGATCCATGCTTCCGGCAGCATGGAGAGCAGGCGAGCCTGCTCGTCACCCTCGTTCCAATCCTCCACGTTGCGGCGGAAGAGGGTGTATTTCCCTCAGAAGTCTCGCCACTCTCGTAGGCGGATCTCCCGTCCATCATGCTCAAGCTTGATGGACTTCCAGCGCTTGGCCGCCACCTGCGGAGCGTCCACCCGCTCCTGCTCGTTGAGCCACTTCTTGGCTTCCTTGAGGGTCTTGATTTTCCCCTCCTTGGTCGCCAAGAAGTATAGCTCGCCGAGCACTTCCGGCAGGCGGTACCTGAACCGTTTGAAGACATATCTCTCCGCATCCGCGGGAGGCAGGTCTTCAGTGACGGTCAGCCCCCAATCGTCCAGCTTCTCCAAGAAGCGGTCGAGGTTGAGGGGGTTGCCATCGTACATGGGGGGCTTGATGTCCTTCAAGTCTTCCCACACGGCGGCGTCCGCGGCCTTAGAGACAATGAACGCCGGATGCGAGGTCGACCGAGGTTCCCATCGGCCTCGCCCACGGACTCCCACGGCCGCCACGTCCATCTCCTCCATGGAATCCCTGTGGCTACGCCGCGGTTCCTCCACGTACGCTGAACCAAAATGTTCACGCCGTACTCTTTCCATGTACGCATCTTCATCACGGCGCCGGCGGCTGAGTTCAGCGGCCTCCCGTCGTACACCACGCGGCGGGCTGATGTCGAACTCCTCCAGGTCCAGGTCCAGGTCCTCACCTTCGCCGACATCCCACTCCACGTCTCCTCTGGGAACCTCATCCCTGAGTCCACCATAACGTCCTCCAGCCATTGAGATTGGCACCGGGCCAGGTGGTGGTCCAGGTGGTGGTGCGGGGCGCCGGGGGCGTACCGGTGTCCGCGGTGGAGCACGGCGGTTGCGGTACTCCGCGCTGAGCCACTCATCACGCCATTCCTCACTGCCACTGCCGGGCGGCACGCGCTCGTTGCGGCGGCCAGCGCTGTGGTGAGAGGGGGCAGTGAGAGAGGGAGCACTGGCGCTGGGGCGACTCCTGGGGGCTCCGCCGGGGGCGTGGGGTCTGCCTGGACCTGGTCCGGGTCCCCAGCCGTCGTCCGACGAGCCAGACTCCAGGGGTGGGTGGTCGCTGCCGACGCTCCCACGGGCTTCCAGCGCGTCCAGCCTCTCCTGCAGGCCGCTGACGACGTTGGTCAGCGACTTGGTCTCGGCCCTGGCGATGTCCAGGTCATTCTGCGCGCGCGCGGCGACCGTGGAGATGCGAGCCTCTCGCTCTTGCCCGTGTCTACCTCCAGCTCGAGCAACTGGACTCTCCTGCGGAGGTAGACAATCCACCGCCAGGTGGTATCCGGGTCGCCGTTCCCTGGTGGGTCGTCGGGGTCCCCAGGGGGTCCTCCAGGAGGGCCTCCGCCGGGTCCGCCCGGTCCAGGAGGTCCTCCCCCGCCCGGTGGTCCGCCTCCAGGAGATCCACTTGGTGGGCGTCCTCCAGGGGGTCCTGATGGTCCTCCGCCAGGGGGTCACGGTGGGTCTCCGCCGGGTCGCCTCGGTGGGTTTGAGGATGGGCGCTTCCTCGTGATGCCGAACTCCATGTCGTCATCCTCGTCCATGTCGCCCCACCTGGGCGTCTCGGTCACGGAGGACTCCGAGCTCCGGTAGGGAGGAGGGAGATCCCCATCCTCACCTTCCGGTTCCATGGGAACGTCTCCGCCGCCTCCGCCCGTCCAAGCCACCACTTGGCGATGTCGACGGCCTCGCTCATCCCCGTCACTGGCGGTGAAGAAGGGGTCACTGTCGTGGGGGTGCCCACCCGCTGGCCTCCGCGGCCTCTCGGGGGTCTTCCCCTTGCCCTTCCTCCGTCGACGGGCGGTGGTGCCACTGCTCCCACTGCTGCCCGTGTCCGCCTTGTCCAGCCTCATCCTGGAGGAGGCGTCCCCTTCGAAAAGCTTTCGAAGGGTCTCCACTCGTGATCCTCCCGGGGGAGTCTCGCGGTGGAGTTTGGCCTCTGCCTCCTCCATCGCGGCGGCGGTGGCTGCGGCAGCTCGTGCTTCGGCTTCCTCCCGAGCACGAGCCGCCTCGGCTTCCCGGGCCTGCTGCAGCTGCGCCTTCTGCGCTTCCAACGCTGCCAGCTCCGCCTCCGTCTTGGCCTTCTCCTCAGCGACCTTCCGTCGCGCGGCCTCGATGGCTTCCTTCTTGGCGGCGTCCTCCTGGGCCTTAGCCGTTGCTTCGGCGTGGGCCCTTTCCTCCGCCTCCTTCTTTGCCCTCTCTTGGGCAAGCGCCTCTTCCAGCGCCTTCACCTCGGCCTCCTTGCAGGCAATGGCCTCCTGCGTCAGGCGGGCTTCCTCGTCGGCTGCCGCCAACTCACCGTTGACCTGGGCAGTCGCTGCCCCATGGGCGGCTACGGCCGTGAGTCCGGCCGCAATGGCCGCCACGGTCTCGGCGTGGATGGCCATGCCATGCGCCCACTCCGCAGCCTCCTCCTGGGCGATGCCGACGGCGCCCTCCACGGCAGCGCTGTACTGCCTGGCCCGTTGCCGGGCAACCCGACGGTTGCAGGGCACCCCACAGGCGCGCTCACAGGCGCGCGCCACGTCCCTTTCGGGAGCGACGCTGCTGCTGGAGCTGGCCTGGTCGGCCGGCATCCTCCCGCGGTGGACCGACTCCACGTCGCTGCTGGGGCCTGCTGGGGCCTGCCGGGCCCTCAGGAGCAGCGGACGGGGCTTGGCCTGGGTCTGCTTGGCGACTTGGATGTAGTCGCCAAGGGTGGTGGAGCCGGGGTGGTGACCACCATTGGCCCGTTGGGGACTGGGGGCTGGGGTTCCGCCCTTGGCGCCTTGGGCGACTTCGGCGGCCAGGGACTCCTGGTACTCCCGCCACCTCCGGTCCCTCTTCTTGTCCCCGGCGGACCGCTTCTCCTTCCCCGGAGACGCGCTGCTGCTGCCCTGCAGCCTGCGCTCGCTCCCCGGTTCCGGGAAGTTCTTCTCGATCACGTCCCACAAGGAGACGTTGATCGAGGCGCCCGACGGGTAGGCGTTGGGGTCCTCGTCCTCCTCAATCCCGTCGGGGCGCAGCCCTTCGCCGGGCCTGTCCGGCCGGGTCCACGTCCTCCAGCGCTTGCGGCGGAAGCGGTACTCGTACCCTTCCGCCCGCAGCCACTCCTCCACTGCCCGCAGGCGGTCCTCCCCCATGTCCTCCCGGAGCTCGAAGCTCCCGGGCATGCCGCCTTCGCACTGGGGATTGCTGTAGCGGTATTGCTGGTCCCACAGCAATCCGCGCAGCAGGCGCGCCACATGGGGGTGGGGCTGCGGCCACCTCCTACCCGCTTCTTGCCAATTCACCATGGCAGCGGGGGCGTAGTTGGTCTTGAGGTCCTTGATGTGCACTCGTTCAACTCAACGAACTGGTTGTGGTTGTTGAGGAGGGTGCTGCAGCACTGGGCTGGGTGTGCGGCTGGTGCTGGTCAGCCGGTGGTTGTGGAGGTGGTTGACGCGGCCTTGCCAGTCGGCCGATGGGACTCCGGGTCGGCCAATGGGGCTGATGCAGGAGTCCTGGTCTGTGCACCTCTTTCACGGTCGCTGCGCGGTCAGGGCGATGCTCTGGTCGGCGCTGCGGGCTCCGTGACGAACTCGGCGCTGTCGCTGAGTGGCGCTGCGAGCCGCTGCGCTGCGCTGCGAGACGCTGCGCTGCGCTGCGAGCTGCGAGCTGCGCCGCGCTGCTCGGGGTTGGTGGCCCCGAGTGGCACGCGAGGGTTGGGTAACCCCGCGGCGGTGAAACGCTTTTGACGCGTTCCCGTGGGGGGCCGGCCACGGGATGCTGCGGTGGACACACGCAAGTGAGCAGGCAGGCAAAGCACTACGCTCACAAGGGCATCAATGCGTTGTCATGTGACAAAGCGTTTCAGAATCCTTGCCACTCTGAAATGAGGGAACGAAGGTATGTACAACAACACATCAGGATATGTACACATGGGGTTAAGACTGGACTGGGGTAAGGGCATCACAGGACAATAGACACTCTATCCTAACTCGTATCCCAATCCCAGGTTCGACCCTCTCAGTGGCTGGTGGGGGCGGGGGCTCAAACACAACCCATGCCCTGCTCAGTCCGGACCCTGAAACCCTGCCCATAAGGAAGGTGTCCCGCCCAGCCACAGGCGAGTTCCTGGAAACCGAGTGAGTCCAAGGCCAATCGACAGTAGCTCCCTATGCTCCCTCAACGGCAGGTCCCAACTCCACTCTGAGCCAGAGATATGGCCCCGCCATTATCCCTCAGGAGTTGGTAGCTGAAAATGGGCTGTTTCAGCCCAAACTGAAATTAGCTTGAAAAACTCCAAAATTGACCCCTCGTCCGGACCCGCCAGAGGTGGGGACGAGGCAACTGACCCTATGCCCTTCGAGTACGAACTCCTTTGGAGCCCTCACCCAACCTGGTTCCCTCTGAGGTCCCGGCATCAGGGCAACACGGATGAGTCAAGTGGGGTCATGATGCCAAAATCACCACAATTGGCGTCATTCCCACGCGTGGCTCGCTCGGCCAAGGTAAGACCAATGGCCCACAGGGTAGGAGGCAGGACCTAGGACTTATATCTGAGTGTACAACTTGGATTTAGGTCCGGGCTCCCTATGGGCTTAGAGAAATGGGGCCGCCAATTGACCACACGGAGGGGGGAAATTGGGGTCCCAAAATGGGGTCATTTTGGCTGCCTAAAATGAGCCAAAGTTCGGGGTATCCCCAATAGTATATCTCCACGCCGGCTTGGAGATCGGATCCGCCATTCCATACGCGATCCACCGGGAGTCCAACGGAGACTCCCATGCCCTTGGCTTTCGAAGATCTTCATGCTACTTGCCGTTGTGACGATCACAATAGGGTCCATAAATGCCAAAATTGCAAAATTGCCTACACTCACTTTGGGCTAGCGCCTTAACGAAGGTGGCTCCGCTTCGCCCACGTGGTGTGTGGACCATGGGGACCAATGTCCATATCACCCATGTCATATATGGTCCATTGGTCCAAGCGTCAGGCGTGCACGAAGGTTAGAACACGGTGCACGGCGGGCAGCAAAAGTGGAAAATTGCTCAAAATGGCCAAAAATGCGCAGACTCATGGTTGGGGCAAATGAGGCACATGCCCGACTCGGACCGGAGTGTGCCATAGGATTGGTATCAAGTCATATTGGTCCAACATATCCTTTGGGCGTCGCCCAACTCCTCCGATATTGGGAATGGCAGGGTCGCCAAGTGAGCCCATGATTTGGGATAGTCCCAAATCGCCAACATGGCGGCTACGGTATGCCAAGCCTAAGAGGAGTTATCCGCCGGGTCCAAGATATGTTGGGCACCGAAGTATGTACCCTCATATCATTCTTGGGTCATGATGTCAATTGAGCGCAACGTTGAGATACACGGTCGCCACTTGACATCATGACGGGCCAAAAATGGCAAAATTGGCACAAGCACACACAAAAGTGCCTTGAAAGGTGCATAATTATATTATAATATCTTCGGCTTGGATCGTGCAATCACTTAATCCTTCTAAACACAATGACTTGACACCAATGACCTTCGATCCCACATATGTGCTCCACTTGGGGCGCCTTGAAAGGTTACGAGCGCTACTTCCCAAGTGGGCACATTAAAATATGGAAAATTGCAAAATACACACCTTGCTCCCAACGCATCGCTTCGGGTTCACCACACAAGCTTCCCTTCATGAAGGTTAGGCTTGCAATTGATCGTGGGGAGTATGGAGAAGGGGCTTGCACAATATGAGGTCCATTGGCGGGTTCGGTTTGAAGCAATGGACCCGCCAAATGGGCACGCAACACCACACATGGCACATACCACATATTGCCCAAAAAGGTAGCTCCCACCACGATATGTCATGCCCCTCCAAGGGCATAACTTTGTGTTAATCGCTCATAGGAACTCAAGGAGAGTTCCTATGCAACACCAACACTTGCGCGCTATACTCGAAAGTTATCTTAACGCACGCAATATCATGGCCAAAGAGTTATAACGCAAACTCTACCCTCTTGACCATGATCCATTACACTAGCGCGCACGTGTGGAGACGCAAGGCATATGATGCTTCCTAAATTACGTCGGGAGTATTGTGAATACATCCCACGTTTCTTTATCGTCAATACTCGCAAGCGGCACGAGATATGACCCTTACAAGTGGCCTCACGAATCAACTTTGTTTTGCCCGTATCTCTAAGACAAATGGAGGGCAAGGTAAAAGGAAGGTTGATTCGTGCATAGGGAAGCACGTAGGTCCACTCGAAGGAGGTCAAATCAAGTGCGGGGATGTCGAAGTCGAAAATCCGATTTCGACATCCTGAAAAATTCGGATTAAGGTTGCGAGTATTAATTATGAAAATTGCGGAAGCGTCCATGCAGTTCCTGAAGGCTTTGGAGCCTTCGTGACGGATTGCGTTAAAATTTCCATTATAAACAGTTAAACTGGCGGTTACGGTAAAGTCGCGATCCAACCGCCAGCAGTCAAAACAGTGAGTATCAGAACGGAAGCGTAAAAATTGATGGAAACAATATGAAAATAAAACCCTGTTGATTCCTGATATTCTGATACACAAATCCCCGCTGGCGGTGCATCGGTTGCCGATGCGGGGCTTCACGGCACGGAACACGCCGTACATGGGGTTAGTGGACCTGAGACCGGTTGTATGCCGTAACCTGGCCATGGGGTTCTGGGTACCGCTTCAGTACCGACAGTGACGGCCAAGGAATTGGCTGAATTGAAGTTAATGCTTCGTAAACAAGATATGGAGATGGAGAGGCTCCGTAGTCAATTGGCGGCGGCCGAGATTGAGAACAGAAAGGAAGATGAGGTTCCGGATTTGAGCTTGGAGGAGATAGAGAGGTTTTTGAAGAAGGACCGGGTTACGGTTTGGATGAAGGACGCGTCCGAGGTGCTCAAGAAGTATGTGACATCCATGCCGAATCCAACGAGACCGTCGGACGTGGGCGGCAAGCAGGGACAACAATGAAGTGTTGGGGATGCGTTGGCATATAGGATGTGGGATGCAGCGTTCTAGGGCGTGGTGCGGAACCCCGCCAATTTTGGGTGTTGTTGTTTCTGCTTCTGGTCGTGCTTCTGGAAGCGTGTTCCGCGTTATCCGCGTTATTCGCGTTCCGGTTTTCTGCTTCTGATCGTGCTTCTGGAAGCGTTTTCCGCGTTCTCCGCGTTATCTGCGTTCCGGAGCGTTACGGAGTGTTATTGTCGTTGTGCGCGTTCCGTACGGGGATAACGTACGGAGCGGAGGCGGGAGCGGAGGCCCAAAAATGCGCTTCTGTAGACAAAGGAATATGGTTGGAACCCGGAATTTCACATGTTACATGGGTGCACTATGATGCAACAATGTGCCTTCCATGTTTCGTTTGCTCGATATTGCCCGTTTTGCACTTTTTGCGATTTGATCTTTGTGTGCTCTAACTAGTTATCGCGGGGTTAGAACGGGGCTAGAGCACTAGTTATCGCGTGGGTTATCGCGCGATAACCTAGTTATCGCGGGGGTTATCGCGGGGGTTATCGCGCGATAACCTAGTTATCCCGTGGGTTATCGCGTGGGTTATCGCGCTTCATTTTATGTTTCCCCTTTTCGCTGTAGCTCTCAAAGCCTTCGTATTCCTTGATACTGGCCCTTGCTGCTGCCTACGCCTGGTGCGAGCACCATCAAAAGCTCCTTGGGGTCCGTCGCCTTGGCGGTCCTGAGGGGTTTACGATGGGTGATGCCAATGTGAGGCGCCCTGTGGCGACCCGCTTTGAACATGGTGTGGACTTTGGACTCCTTGTCCATAAGTCCCCCTTCATGGCGGACAAGCGAGACCCCCTGGTTCTCAGCAACTACATCTTCGAGTTGCTAGAGGTAAATCCAGAATTGCTGGATTTTTGATCCAGCATCATACCGAGGATGTGGACGCGGTGGTGGAGTCCGTCACCGCTCATGCCGAGCAGGGTGCGGGGACGAAGACGACCCTCTATGTGGGTCAGGAGGAGGAGGAGGAGGAAGTGGAGGAGGAGGAGGAGGATGCGGGGGGGCTGGGGGCTGGGGGGAGGAAGGAGAAGCCCCACAACCCCCTCATGATTAGTGTCCAGAAGGTAAGGATCCAACCGGGTAAGGGGAAGGGGAAGTCGGATGGTTGGTTCCCCCAACCCCTCACCCACAACACCCGCCGGGTCTGCACTGACGACCCCGAAAACAAGTTACCCATGCACTCCCTTTGCCCCACAAGGGAGTGGGAGCGTGAGTGGTATGGGGTCACCACTCCCAACATTGTTTCGGGGCAGGGGGTGATTCTTTTTCCTTTTGAGGCAACACCCCCCCTTATTGGGGAGGCGGAGGAGGTGGTTGCCGCCGAGCCCTTGGGGGCCTTTAATAGGGACCCCAATGACCTTGTGCTCACGGTGGGGGGAAAGCTGGTGGTCGACCACCTCCTTGAGCACGATTTTTTGAGTGACATTCCGCTCCAAAGTCTTTTGGATGATTTTGATAGGGTGCCTCTCTCAGAGAAGGCACCCATTTTCAATGAGAACCCCCCCATTGTCGGCAGGCCCCAAGATTCTGGGACCCGCCGCACATTGTATGGCAACTATGGGGGTGCCAACCACCACAAGCACAACCCCCACAAGCTTCATGATCTGCCAGTCCTCAAAAGGGTGGCAGATCGTGTGCTTGAGACCGCAAAGAAGACTGTGGTGGGGGGGGTCTGATGGAGCTGCACCATCCTTGACATGGCCGAAATTTCGAGCTATGACCACACCCCCCAGCACCTCCATCGCGACGCCCCCCCCTACACCATTCCTGAAGGCACATTGATTGTCAATTGCCTTATTATGCTAACCCATAATCATGAGGAGGAGGATGGGTCACATTTTCTTTTTGTGCCCTCAAGCAGTTCGGGGTTCCCTAACCCTTGGGTGGAGAGTGCTGTGCCATTCAAGAGGGGCACTGCCTTTTTTTTTAATGCCCTTGATGTCCACAGGGGGTCGGGGATTCCCAAGGCCTCCCCCATGGGGGTGACCCACCCCCGCCTCATGGCATTTTTTGCCATTGAGCTTACCCAGGGGGGGAATCTTCGATTCCCCAACCTGCACGTGACGCAGTCCATTAAAAGGCCCCAGCTGGGGGCACCTGGTGGCCGGGTGGCCAAGACAGTCCAGTGTGATGGGGCGGTTAGGTGTAGGGGGAAGGTGGTAGCCAATTGCTACGGATGCAATCGGCTGATTTTGTGCACCGCCCACAAAGATGGCCTTTGTGTGCCATGCCAGGAGGGGGAGGAGGGGGAGGGGGGGGAAGAGGAGGAGGTGGTGGTGGACCCCAATGGGGTCAGCATTGAGCAATCTGCTCAGTGCTTGCTCCCGGTGGGAACAACCACAGGGCATTTTTTGTTGTCGGGGTGGGGGATTGGGAGGGAGGTGATTGCCCCCGTCACTAATGAGGAGGCGGGGGCGGTCGCAGGCCACCCCGATCAGTGCCCCTTGGCCAAGGTGTGCCATGGGGAGGCACTGCCCTGGCCCACCTTGCAAGGGCATGTTGGGATTAAGGTGCCGGCGGGCACCATTTTGGTGGTGAGGAGGGGGTTGTATGGGGGAGTGGCAAGGGTGGCCCCTGAGGTGGAGGGGGTGGCCCAGTTGGTGGAGTGGCGGCAGGTGGGGGAGTATGCGGCCGTCACGGACTTCGTGTGGCTGCGGAGGCTGGGCCCGGTGCTGGACGACGCCAAGAAGGAGGGCCAAGGCATGTGTCCGTGTCACCAGGTGTGAAAACTTCCCACAACACCCTGCTCTAACCCCTGCTCTAACTAGTTATCGCGCTAGGTTATCGCGTTCTAACTAGGTGCTCTAACTAGTTATCGCGCTAGGTTATCGCGTTCTAACTAGTTATCGCGGGGTTATCGCGGGGGGTTATCGCTGGGGTTATCGCGCGATAACCTAGTTATCGCGCGGGTTATCGCCTGTTTTTTTTTTGTTTCTTTTGTTTTTTTCAGGCTACCATCTTGCAGCTGCCCCGTATCTTCGTCATGGACGACGCCCAGGCAGCCGAGGCAGCAGGCGGAGCAGCAGAAGCAGCAGGGGCACGGCCCGCCAAGCCGGTGGCGGCGCGGTTGGAGCTGGAGGGGGAGAAGAGGCTGCCGGAGGGGGCGTCGTGGCGGTGGGGGGAGCTTGGGGATGAGGCCTGCAGGATGGGGGGGACGGGATGGTACCGGCAGGTCACCATCACCGAGAAGGAGGGGGGGGTGGAGAGGAAGACCAACCTCACCCTCCCCTGCTATGTGTGGGTTGGGGGGGAAACGGCCAAGTGGCCGAATGCCGCAGAGGGGGAAACGTTTGCGGCTTTTTTGTGTTTGTTTGGGATGAGCGACCCCCCCCAAAGGAAATCTTATTTCCTTTTGAGGGTGTGTTTTTTGTGGGAGGGGGAGTATACGGGGAGGGAAGTGTGGCAGAAGCTGCACAGGGGGGGGGGCATCCACCAGGTTGGTGGGTATGACCTGTCATATGCTTGTTCTTGGGTGCATATAGAAAACCCATTTTCCTTGTCTTGCACTTAAAAATCAAATTGTTTCCAATGTTCTCCATTACAATTGATCTTGTTGGCAAGTACAGGACACAGGCAACAGCAAGAAGACGAAGAACTTGACGAATATCAAGCTGGACCAACTGGCTGGTCCAGTAATACGGGTTCACATGCCTAAATAACGGGAAAATTAATGTGGCATTAAAATCTCATTAAAAAGGCAATAAAACCTATATTTTAACAACTTTCTGAGTAGTCTATCTTGTCACAGGCCTTGTCAATATCACGTAATTTGCCGTCAGCGACAGCAGGCGCCGACAATCGCGACAGGCCTTCTGAAGCTTCTAAATAGCTTCAAAATAGCTTCTAATACATTAGAACCTTCTAAAATGGCATAAAACATGATTAAATCACATTATAAGCATATGGAATGTGATTATTCATGTATGGCTACTAATGTAATCTGGATCTCTGCTCTATGTGGTGTACCTAAGAGCAGTAGACTCTAGAAGTAAGCTATGGGCTTGAAATATGAGCCAAATATGAGTAAATATCCTAGTATCTTAGGATCTTGAAGCTCTATGACGTCTTGTAGAGTTCCTCCAGAAAGCTTCTGAGAGGCCCAAATGCCCCAACTTATTACACCCCCTTCCTAAGCTTCATGCACATTCACTAAGAATGTTCATGACAAGCTGATAATCTAACATAAGGAGGGGTATGGGCATAAGGAACGCTCATATTCAATGTTCTGAGTGTCTACTGTAGTGTCTTACTACCCCCTTCCTAGAGGTAAAGACATATCTTCACCTAAGAGGGTAAAGTTCCTAAGTCTTAAGTACGTAAAGTAGGGCTCAAAATCAAACATGAAAAACACTAAGCAAAATGCTGGCATACAAAGTATGAGCAACGATAACCTAAATCTTTAGGCAAAACTTGAGGGTAAGAGTAATACACCTGGATGTAGATGTCTAGATTACAATGAGCTATACGGAAAATCAATAACAATTGAGAATGAAACGCAACATGTGGGGTTAAACCGGAATCTCAAGCTCTGCCCAAGCTGTCTATTGACATGACATGGTCTGCGTCATCCATAGAGAGGATATACCACCTTACTCAATGGGCGCTTGGCACCAACCCCGAATGCTCCGGCTGGATGCATTCTGGTACCTGCAATGGGTTTCTTGGCCTGCATTACATGGACAGCGAAAGCGAGGCAGCATCAGTAATGAGTAACCCTTGATTAGTTTAGCGGGACGGATTTGAAAAGAGTGGGGGGTGGCAGTCACGATGAGACACAACTCATCTGACCCGGATCTGCTCTTTCTTATCCTTGGGTCATTCAAGGATTGATCCGTATGGGGGTATGGGGATTTATACTAACACTTCAACCAAAAAGGCGTTGAAAGATATAGTTCTTCATTACTGACCTTTTACTCATACCTTCTAGCTATCACTAAACAAAGCTGAAACATCAGTCACCTATCATGCCTAGAAATCATGTACAAAAGAATCAAAATTCCGTCACGGCAATATGCTTTGCACTCCAACCTATGCAACATATGCACCATGGCATTTCAGGGCATAGCACCCTGTAATCTAATAAGACATGAAGCTAGCGGGAATACTGATTTGTGTAGAAATGTCCTAAATGACAAACAATTTGCACGAAAAGGCGAAAATGTAGAAGTGTGTTGATCATGTAACGTCAGAGAAAGAAGATGTATGGGTTGTGGTAAGTGCTAAAGATGACAAAACCAATGAATTGTGTGTGAATGTAGGGGATGGGTTTACGGGTAGGGGTGGGTTGGTCCCCTGGGGTTGTTCTGAAACGAAGTAGGTATGTCGTCATGGCGTTGGAAAGGTCGGCTCTTTCCTGGATGGACCGCTTAGCTCGAAAGCAAGCCTACATCCTACCCGACTGGAGGGTCGCCACTGCCCCTATAAGCGAGATTGGAGGGTCGCTACTGCCTCATATAAGCGGAATGAATGGTCTGTTGTCTGAGACAATTAGAAGTAGTAAATCTCCGAAAAATGCTTATCGTAGTCAAAGTCTGTTCTGTACCTTACCGGAAGACCAATCAATGGCGAGCCCCTTGCCCAGCAGATGGTTGTACAAAGCCATCCGTGCGGGGGCCCGTCTTCCTACATGATGAATGCTTTCCGCTCAACTGAATTCCAGGATGCAGGATATCCTCATGGAGCTTAACTCCGTCATCTATCTCTACCGCAAGAGAAGGGGTCTATCCAACTGCATGGAAAGTAGCTATCTACCCGCGCGAGGGTAGAATCCTATACACTGTAGGCATTCACCACCTTTCGATAATCCTTTTCAATGAGCCTACCGTAGTGCACCGCTTGGTCTCGGTGGCTACCGGCGTAGGACTCTTCACTAACACACCGCGGAATGCATTAGCCAAATCACAGGCTTAGTGACCAAACGTAAACCTGTTCACTTGTGTTACACAACAAAGATGTGGCGAGGTGAGACCAATGTCGGCTATAAGCGGACACTGACTATCTACACGAGGGAAGTGACCTACATGTTGGCTCGTAGACAAAAGCTGGATGGAAGTGGTACTACAGCAATTCCTCAGAGTGTGATATCCACACAAATGAATGGAATAATCAAATGACTCATGGTAGGTTTTTGTGTGTGTGTTGTATGTGTAGTGTGATGAGGGAGGGAATGTGTGAAAAAAGAATCCAATTGGGTCCGCCATGCGTCTGATGGTTTGGTTGGGGGTGACGGAGAATGTGATGGAGACTGTAATGTTGTAGACTGCGGACACTCAATTGAGCACTCTCAAACCCGGTAATTGAGGCTGTACCAGCCGATCGAGCGAAAGTTAACGAAGCGGAACGTACCCGCAGTGGTTCGGTAGCAAATTTGAGGATAAACTAGCTCTTTAGACCAAATGACCTAGGTCAATGATCGCGAGGGTTGGAAAAAGAGATTCATTCCTCACAACTTGCAGTTAAGCAACAAAAGTTGAGGGGATACGAATTGATTGTTCGTCGGCGAACCAAAACTCGGGGTCTATTGAGCAAAGGTGCTCATAGAACCACGTAGGGCAGATCATTTACGGACCATATTGCATGTTGAGCGTTATGGGGAAACCCTTGCAATAAGGAAGTAATGCAATAAGTATGAAATGTAAGATTTGCAAAGTGGAATGCAAAGAATGAGTGACCTGCCGAACGGAATGAATGAAATGCAATCCGAATGGAGAGTAGAATACGTCACTAGTAAAACGCTTGCCTTGACGGCCATGCAATGAAGGATGAGGTGCATGGTAGAGTGAAATGAGGACAAATCACTTCCTAGCTCAAATGCAATTGTGCTCAAATGAAACACACAACTTGCCAAAAATACCAAGACTGAGGCTCATAGGGCAACCGTAGGCCGTACAAGCTCACCACATCCCAATGCGACACAGGGCAACCGTGGGCCGTGCGTCTACGTGGGAAGCCAATGCAACACAGGGCAACCGTAGGCCGTGTGTATGCGTAGGCCAGTAGTGGGTTGGTTAGGGCAACCGTAGGCCGTAACCAGTGCCCAGCACTCACTTCAGGTCAAAGGTAAAGGGATGAAAAGAGGTCAAATGGTATCGCACACTAACATTCCGGCCTGCACCTACTGGAATGGTTACCTCTATTACAGTACCAGCGCCTTGCGGCACTTCTCCTCACCACCCTGCCCTACAAGGGGAGGACCAGAGACATTAAGTTGAGGTCAACTCAATCATTAGCATTAGGATTATGATACCATAAAAGTCAATGCATCTCCTATACTAGCTAGTTAGCTAGCTAGCTAGAGTAAGTAAGTAAAAGTAAGTAAGTGTTGCAAGCTTCTTCCGCGGCCATATACCAACATCAACCTCTCTCATCGGAAAATGGTCACAAGGACCCCGAGAGCGGTCAATGCCAAAGGTTTGGTCGAATGCGGTCGTTTAATGTTTCACTTGGGTGCTCCTGCATTGAGTCTTCTCTTTCCGCCTTCCGCTCACACCCATCAATCGCCTCCCTACTCCCTGGTGGCAACAAGCCCCACGCCTTCTTTGTCCCCATGACAATGGGCCAGCCGAGCTGAGCCACTCAGCCTGGGGAGTCGAAGGGAAAGGCTTAGATGGTGAATGTGGCGGATGCAAACGGTCTGTTAATGGTTATGGCCAAGTTTGTTTTGTGGCCGAAAAAGACAACAAAATGTTTCACTATTTACTGTGTGTGTAAAGTAATTCTGAGGTATCTACCTTTCTACCTAGGCTAAGCCTAGTTAGACTGAATCAAAAATGATGCAAACCATCACAAACTGCAATATCATACAATGATTCAGGGTTAGAAGACCACAGAAATCGCGAATGGTTTGCCAAAAATTGATGTCCAAAACCTGTTTTTGCTTGAAAATGCCCAAGTTCTGCAGCACTTTTCTGTGCCATGTTGCTAAGATGTCAGAAAAAGAATATCTGCACTGTGTAGGACATGTCCTCATGTTTTCGAAACATTTTTGATGTTGCCCCAACTCATAATAGGCACAGAGAAATAGAAGTTGGGGGGAGACATATGAATCTCACATGACACACATGCTGAAAAACCATCAAAAAAAGCATAAAGAAACCGAATTTTTCACCATCATCCCATTTTCAATAAAATCCAACGATTTTATATCTGCAAACTAGACACCATTACCTTTCCAAAACAGCTTTGATGGCTGTCCAACTCACCATAAGCTCCGAGAGGGTCTTTTTCTTGTAGATTCATGAACACAAAAATTGAAAACATGCTTTCATGCATTAAGTTAACCACCATGGGAAAAATACATTCTTGACCACAGAAATTCAAAGTAAATATGTGTCGTAAACTTCATGCTCCAGTGTTCGTAAAACACCTTTGTTGAGGTTCGAAGTCACCAGGGTCTCAGAGAAATGATTAAACCTCCAAAATCATTTTTCATGATTTTTCACCAAGTGGTTTGTGTGGTAAGTTGTTGCAGTTTTACCTTAGCCATTCTTATTTTTGGAAAATAAAAACAACTCAGGGTTAGAAAGCACATACTTCGGTGTTGTTTGGAAAAATAATATGAAACCTCAGACCTTTTTTCTCTGGGAGATATGAAGAAAGCACAAAAGGCACTTTTGAGGGGTTTTTGGGGTGTGGTTCTTGGGTGACTTTGGTGGAGATGGGAAAATTGGCATAAAAATTGATTCCAAGAAAGTGAAGTAGGGGATTAAAACGTTCCACTGTCTACTTTTGAAAAATGCTTAGTTCAGATTTTTTCAGCGCAGTGGCGCGCAGATATGCGTAAAACACCAAATGTCATTTTGGAGTGTTTTAGAGGGTTGGGGAAAAAGTGATTCATGGGTCATCTTGAAAAAATCACACAAAATAGCCCTTGTTGAGTTAAAACAAGATGAAAACGTCTTTTGAGAGCCAGCGCTCTCTAGTTCACGGTAGCGCTTTACTTGACGCGTTTTGAGCCAATGGCGCCAAGTTATGCGTAAAATAGTGTAGGCCATTTTCGACATTTTTGGCCTTTTGGAACACCAAAAGTTAGTGAAAAACTTCAATGAAATCATAGCTCTGAAGGGGAAGGGAGGGTGGGAAATCGACAATCAAGCTACTGGCGACACGCCTGCAGCTAGAAAAGCGCGTCAAAGCGCGTGAATCCTCGACACAGGGCAACCGGGGGCCGTGTGCAATGAGGCAATGAAATGCAACAACACAAACATCAAAGGTATGCTATGCTACACTTCAAAACTGCAAATCACAAGGCTGCAGCAGTCTGCAGCGCCTTGAAAGCGCGTTGTCGAAGTCCTCCAGCGCTGGTTCACGTCGCTCAGCAGCGCGTAGGTCCAAGACCTCCACGATTTTCGACTTGTTTTGACCACTCTTCAAGGTATTCTTGAGTAACTCAAAGTAGTCCTTAATGAAACTTAAATATCTTCAAGAAAATGAACTTTTCGAACTTGTAGGAGGCTCCAGGAAGTCCAAAGCGTCGCTTTTCGTGGTCTTCGTCGTCGTCGTCGTCGCTGCAGCGCGCTTGGAACTGCGCTCTCCCAGATTCAAAGTAATTTCAAGGGTTTTTGGAGGTATTTGGAAGGATACCTTCAATTCTTTAAAGTTTCTCCAACTTCTCATTAAATTCAAGCAAGGAACTCACCATTATGGAACAGCGTACGCTGGCCCAGCTTCTGCGCGTCGTCGTCGTCGTCGTCGTCCTGCTCGAACTCAGATTACTGGACTGTCATATGCTTGTTCTTGGGTGCATATAGAAAACCCATTTTCCTTGTCTTGCACTTAAAAATCAAATTGTTTCCAATGTTCTCCATAAGAATTGATCTTGTTGGCAAGTACAGGACACAGGCAACAGCAAGAAGACGAAGAACTTGACGAATATCAAGCTGGACCAACTGGCTGGTCCAGTAATACGGGTTCACATGCCTAAATAACGGAAAAATTAATGTGGCATTAAAATCTCATTAAAAAGGCAATAAAACCTATATTTTAACAATTTTCTGAGTAGTCTATCTTGTCACAGGCCTTGTCAATATCACGTAAATTGCCGTCAGCGACAGCAGGCGCCGACAATCGCGACAGGCCTTCTGAAGCTTCTAAATAGCTTCAAAATAGCTTCTAATACATTAGAACCTTCTAAAATGGCATAAAACATGATTAAATCACATTATAAGCATATGGAATGTGATTATTCATGTATGGCTACTAATGTAATCTGGATCTCTGCTCTGTGTGGTGTACCTAAGAGCAGTAGACTCTAGAAGTAAGCTATGGGCTTGAAATATGAGCCAAATATGAGTAAATATCCTAGTATCTTAGGATCTTGAAGCTCTATGACGTCTTGTAGAGTTCCTCCAGAAAGCTTCTGAGAGGCCCAAATGCCCCAACTTATTACATGACCCCCCCCCTTCTGTGGTGGACGCCACTGCCGATTGGGTTCGGCAGTATGCACCAAAGGGGGGAAGGCCGGGAAAAGGCCGCGACGAAGCGGGGACCAGACGTGGTGGTGGTTGAGCCGGATGCCCCCCCCCCCCCTTAGGGGTAAGGGCCAAACCCCCGCCCCCAAGCCCTCCCCCAAGCCATCGAAGGTGGCAAAGGTGGCGGCGGCCCAGCCCCCCCATGAGGCTTTGGACGTGGAGGCCTTGGGGGCCAGTGTGGCCACCCACGTGACGGACGCTTGCCAGGTTTTGGTGGAGCAGGCGGCCGCCACGGGGGTCGAGGCCGCACTGGCCAAGGGTCGGTCGGCCGACCACAAGTCGGCCTTGGCGAAGGCCGAAAAGGCCCAGGGCAACACCCAGCGTGCCCTGGACCAGGCCCTCAACCTGGCCGCCAAGAGGGGAGAGGAGGTGGAGGCGATGAGGGAGGCCCTGAGGGAGGCCCAGGAGGGGAGGCGGAAGGCGGAGGTGGAGGCGGCTCAGCTTAGGGTGGAGGTGGAGGGGCAGCGGAGGAGGGGGGATGACCTTGGGCAGCGCTTGGGGGTGGCTGAGGCGCAGGTGCGCAGCCTCACCTCCACCCTCTGTGCCTCCTTCGGGGTGCAGCAGGCCCAGCAAGGGTTGCAGAGTCAGGGTAGCGGGAGTAGGAGTGGGAGCCAATGACTAGTGGATTTGCTCAAGGGGTTGCCCAAGGGCATTTTTCGTGGGGAGGAGCGATATGGGGCCCAAGTGGACATGTGCCACCTCGGCCTCACGGGAAGTGGAAACCCCAACCCCTCTAATTTTAGGGCGACCCACATGGCCGCTGCTACCCTCAGGCCTGCCCTCACCCCCTTGGTTGCACACCTCAATGGGTATTGCACCTCCAATGCTCCACCATGGTTCACATGGTGTAGCATCCAAATAGTTCGCCCCCAAGGGACGGACACCATGGGCCTCCACTCCCATTTGCGGGATGGGGCGCCCATGGCGCTTATTGTGTGTGTGGGGTCTTTCACGGGGGGTGAGTTTTGGGTGGAGAGTGGTGGCCTGCCGAATCCCTCCTTGAGGGAAAAAAAGCGGCACACCCGTGTGTGCAAGGGTAGGGCGGTGGAGGGTTGGGCATGCACCGCCACCCCCCAAGGCCCGGTGTTGTTCAACACCAGGGCACTACACGCTCCATTGCCATGGGAGGGCGAGCGATGGAGCGTGATTTTTTATAGTGCGGGGGGGGGTTCTGCACTGCACGCCTGTGTGGTGGCAGCAGCTGCTGTCCATGGGTTTTAGGGTGCCCAATGCTCCCTCTAACCCCTCCGGCTAGTGTAATTTGTGATTCGATTATTGTTCACTATTTCTATTTTTTCTGCTTTGGTGGGATGCCCACCATGGTTTGTCACTGTGTACTCTGAGGAGGGGCAACTAGCCCGGAACATGTCCATTTGACTGATTTGAATTTGTGATTGTGGCGCCATATACCCCGTGCCTGCACATTGTTGAAATCTCCAAGGTTTTCTGGGTGCAAAATCAACGTTTGTGAAGGTTTTAGGGTGCCCAACGCTTGCTCTAACCCCACCAGTTAGTGCGCACTAACCCCTGCTCTAACTAGTTATCGCGGGGAAACGCGCTCTAACTGGGTGCTCTAACTAGTTATCGCGGGGGTTAATCGCGCTCTAACTAGTTATCGCGGGGGGTTATCGCGGGGGTTATCGCGCGATATCCTAGTTATCGCGGGGGTTATCGCGTGGGTTATCGCGTGTGTTTTTTGGGCCCTTGCTTCAAAACCCTCCCTCATTTCGTGTCCAGGTCCTCTTATTCTTCATGGATAGTGCTGTCAATGGGGCCCTGCGGGCTCTCAACACAGCTAACCTCCGGCGGTACACCGATCTGCAGTGCCCCAAGGCCCGGCGGCGGCGTTTGAAGGCGGTTCAGCGGCTGGTGCGAGTTCTATTGGGTGACCCAAGCGTTGTGTGTGGCACCAACACCAAAGGCGAAGTTTGTTTAAGTGGTGGGGCGTGCACTGCCCTGTCTGGCCCACTTGGCGGCCATCTTGCATTAACAGCTCAGGAGCATGAGGCCCTGAGCATGCTACGCATGGCATGCAGCATGCATCTCTCCCAACGGGCCCTTTTGCGAATGCCCCGCCGTTGCACACAACGGGACCTAAGGACCGTTGGGCAACGGATCATGCCCTACTTTTTCCAAACAACCATTGTAAAGTCTACCACGGGCCGCAATAGGGCAGCCGCCCATGTGCCTTTGCAATCAATTGTGCAAAATGCAATATCTATGGCCCGAGTTATCGGGAAACCCCCCCCTAGTTGCGTTGCCATTGTTATTATTTCAGTTGATGCGACTTCCTTGTGGAAGGCATCCTCTACCCGTGCGGATGTATGGGTTAATGTATGGGGTGGGGCAAAATATGCTTCGAAGGTGAAGCTATGGGCCTCATGGTTTTGCATGAATGGCGGGGATGAACAGGCTGTTTTGAGAAGCCTAGACATCTCGGCCAACCTCAACCAAGAGGTGAGGGATGTGGAAGAGGACGTTGTCCTCTTTCGAAACCAATTTTTGACTTGCACTATCATTTTGACAGGGGATGGGAAGGGGATGCAAGCAATGGGGGGGGCTGGGTCTAAGTGTTGGTTGTGCAAAGACCCCAATGGGATTGTTGAGCAAAGGGGGGTGGAGTCCACCTCAAGATGGGGGGCATTCTTGAGAAGTGTGACCCCTGATAGTCGGACGGGGGACTACCAACATGCAGCATGCCGCATTCTAAACGGCATTGCAAAGCGCATTAAGACCACCCTTCAGCCCCCCCCCCTGGTACCCCTGGTAAGGCCCAAGCTCTTGCAGCTTTGCAGGCCTTCAAACAAGCCCTCAAGGATGAGACCTCAGGCATCCCTCTGAGGGAACGCCTCCCTTCGGCCTCGAGGGCCACAGAAAAAGATTTCGATCTAACAAGCACCAAAGTTTTCCTAACCTCCCCCCCCTTCCAAAGGCAATTTGTGGATTGCCTCAAAGAGCATGTCCCCACAGTGAGGACCCCTGGGGGACCTATGTTATGGGTTGTTGTTCATGTCATGGTGAAATGCATTGAGGGTTTGTATGAGCTTTGGAGGGTGAGGGAGTTGTACACTCTAACCCAAGTGGAACGCCACCGCGCGTTGACCACAAAATTTTCAAAAGCGTGGGGAGACTCAGGTTGGTCCCCCACCAGGTGGATCCATTGGTGCTTGGCACATTCCACCTTTTTTGCCGAGAAATGGAGGAACATTTTTCAGTTTTCCTCCATCCCAACGGAGTATCGGCATGGGCCTTACAAGAGGAGGCTCAAAAATTGTTTTAAGGGTTGGTCCTTGGTGAGGCCAAGTATGTCCCTCCGCCACATGCACCATTGCATGTCCATGCACGCCCTGGAGCAAGGGCTTTTGGGACTGGAGGCAGCCAAGGCCTCAGACATTGATGACTTTGTATGAAAAACGACCACACAGGCTTTGTGCCAAGTGTTTTGTGTTGTTTGTCCTAGGGAGGGAGGGAGGAGGGGTGCGCGATAACTACCCGCGATAACTGCGCGATAACTGAGTTGTCGCGCGATAACTAGCGCGATAACTAGTTAGAGAAAGGTGCTCTAACTGCGTTCTAACTCTGTTCTAACTGTGCTCTAACTCTTTGACCCCCCCCCCAAAAACCACCCCTACAATGAGGGTTATGTGGGGAAAGGAAGGGGATGGGGGGTTTCTGAGGGTGCTGAATCCATTTTTTCAGGTGGTGTGCCCCAAAATTGAGGGTAGGTGGGTGTTCCAGAAATTGCGTTCTAACTAGGGGTTCCGCACCACGCCCTAGAACGCTGCATCCCATGTGGAAGATTTTGATTGTCCCTCACACAGCCTACTTGAAGAGATACTCCGCAGGTGAGAAGTCGGGACCTAAGGGAAAGTCGGAGTCGTTTGAAGATTCGATGGCGGCCGGTGGCGATTCGTGGAGATACAAGAGTATCCAGTTCAAGAAGCGAGAATCTCCGTCATTGGTGTTTCCGATGCCCTTTGTGGTCCTGACGAGCCAATCCGTGGCGGTACCGAGATGCCGTCGCGGGAATTTATCCGCCCGGGGCGGAGAGGCCGATATTCCGTTGGATGGCGATGGAATTTGAGTCGAGCCGACGCGAAGAGGAACCCACTAGCGTTATGGGTGTTGCGATTCGGGGATGGAAACCTTCAACAACGGCGGGGTATCTATCCCACTTGCGAAGGCTGGCGGACATTGAGGAAGAGATCGGAGAGGAAGGCAATTCGCCAGAGGTATTGTCTCGAAAATTGGCCCGCCATGTCCAACATGGGGGTAGTGCAAGTGCAGCAAGAGGTATTATATCTGCCGTGCGAGCGTGCGAGGATTCGCAGCTGGTCTCGGGGGTGGTTCAACCCATTCATTGGAGACTGGCAAAGGCTGGAGCTCAAGCGGGAGTGCAGGAGTATGCTAGTCCTGTATTGTTGCGGCATCTTGTGGAGAAGGCGATTTCGAACGATGAACGGTCGGTGGTGGTCATGGCTTTGGTTTCTTATGTTTGTTTTTTACGAGTTGCAGAGGCGGCGAGTGTGCGGGTTGGCGATGTGCGTGACAGTGGCTATGTTGTCTTTTGGCACAGCAAAACTGGAGATGAGGGTTGGCAGCGGCGCCCTGTGCCTAAGTGGTTGCGGCCGTTTGTGGAGTGCATCTATGAATGGGCTGTGGAACGTTGGTGTGAGCGAGATGATTTGTTGTTTCCTGCGGGGGCTGCCTTTTTGGAGAAGACCCTCACAGACATCGTGTACGGCACCACGGCGGCAGCCACGCCTATTAAGGTGCTTGAGGGACTGGCGTCTGCGATTGCGAGAATCGGCCAGAGCTGGCGCCCGATTTCTGCTGTTCGTATGCGCAGGGTGCGTCAGCTGGGTGCTTGGTGCTTGCAGGAGAGACAGGCTGTATTGGATGATTTATTTGGCGCTCTGATTTTTGTAGATGCCGCTAAAGATGGAACGTGTTATAGGGTAGGAGGCGTGTTGCCCACGGTGCCTGCGGTGCGTACGTGGGTGTGTCCAGATGGCCCTTGTAATCAGCAGATTGCGGAATTAATGGGCGTGGCGTGGGCGGTTCGGTTGGCGGTGCGGTTGGGTTGGAGGCTGGTGACAGTTTTTGCTGACAGTTTGGTTGGTATTGCGCAGGTCAGGGGATTGAGAGCGTCGTCTGGGCTGCGTACACAGTTGCGTGTGTTACGTGCTCTGACCTGGGTATTGCATAATACAGGAATCCTGGTGAAATTGGTATGGGTGCCTTCTGTATTGCATCCAGCGGATCCGATGAGTAGGATAACAGTGTATTTTGGAGGCGAGGTTCATCAGGCAGAGATGGCGGCGTGGAGGCGCTGGGATGTGTTGCAAAGACGTCCAGAATTGTGTTGGGTGCAGGGACTGAGCTACGTATGAAGATGCCCTGATTCGAGCCGCCGGTGAGAGATGTCTGTCTGGTAGAGTTTTCCGGAGTGCCCGAGGCAAGCATTTTTGTGACATTGAGCTGTCGTGTATCGTGCATGCACTAGGGTTAAACTCGTGTTTTGAGCTTGCTCAAAACACTAGTTTAACTAATTATCTCTTCATTAGGCATTTGTCCGTTTTGATCCCCCCCCCCCGCCCTGTCGACTGTTCTTGAGGCGGGTGGGTATGCCGAAGCGGGTGAACGTGATACAGTATGATGAAGACAGTAGTGGAAGGCACAGGAGCATCAGCCCCCCGCTACCTACGGAGGCGTCGGAGGGGAGGGGGAGAAGCGGATCCATGACCTGTCCCCAAACCACCCACCCCCTGAGGCCACTGTGAGCAGGCCGTGAAGGGTGGTGTCGTTTTTTTTGCATGTATGAGATGTATGTTAGACAGTGCAATAGGTGTAGGCGTCGGCGAGGGGAGGCAGCGACCGCGGGTAAAGAGTTCTGTGTGTGTGACTTGTGGTGGGGTCCCCTGCGGGGAGGCGGACGATGTTGCACCCTCAACGATGTATACTGTCCACTGCAGAGTGGTGACTGATTGGGCCGGAGTGCCTGAGGCAAGCATTTTTGTGGCATTGAGCTGTCGTGTATCGTGCATGCACTAGGGTTAAACTAAAGTTTCAGATGCTTCCGGCACCGCATGTGACGCTGTCAATGTCAGGAAAGATTGCCAGCATTTTGGGCCCCCACTATGGGTGGTCCCTGTGGAAGAACGAGGACCTTTTGGCGGACCTAGTTGGGTTTTTTTGCTCAGGGTCTGCCGTCCAACGGTCTTTGTGGGCCAAGTTGGAAAAGAGGGTCCCCGTTTCTGAAGCAGAGAAGAAGCGTCGCAGGACCGAGGCTGCCAACGCCGTCACACCCCTGTCGGTGGTGGACTTGGTCCTGCTCCCGAAGATTCTAAGAAGAAGGTATTATTGCGCGCGCTTTGCATGTGACATTGCGCGCACTTCCGCCCATAGCACGCGCTTCGTTGACTCCTGCGCGCGCTACGTCCTCATGTTGCGCGCGCTATTTTACTCAGGTACAAAGATTTGATTACTTGGACGAGAAGTAAGGTCCCCACACACCTTTTTTTCTCTCCCGTCCTATGCTAGTTTCGCCACAGAATGGAACCAGCTTGCAAGTAGGCAGCATTTACAGGTTGCCGTGCACACAGATGGGGTCACAGTCTTTTCGCAGTGGCCCCTGCAGCACTTTTTTGACTATATATTTTCCTTTGATTCCATTGTTTCTAACCTCCAATACCCCGGGGAGTGCCAAGGAGAGCTGTGAATCATTGTGAGGGGGGATGGGTTGCCTTGTGGGGGGGAATCGTGGTGCCAGATGTCCATTTCCTTTGCCAACCATGGTCACTTGGCAAGGACGTTGTGCCAAGTGCAGGCCCATTGATATATTTGGTGTTGTCCAGAGCAGGTTGTTGAAGGTGCCTCTGAGGCGGCGTCACCTTATACCATGTGTTCTGCACCTTCTGATTTTTGTAGGGAGGAAGGTCACTGCCTTGGTGCGCAGATTGGCCAAGTCTGTGCGTCCCAGTACTAGGGTCTCTGTTCAGGCTATTCTTCACAGGTCTGGTTGTCACATAGCACTGTACTTTGAAGTACCAAGTCGGAATGGGACCTCCAGAAGCAACCTGTGCAATGCACAAAAATTGGATGACGACGTTCGGGCATATTTTGCGGATGAGGAACTTTGGTAGCGCGCGCTATTTGTGTTTTAGCGCGCGCTACATGCTATTTAGTGCGCGCAATGACCACTATCGCGCGCGCTATGCTGTTTTCAAGCGCCGGAACCCTTGAAATCGCGATATATAATTGGAAGTAGCGTGCTATGACTACGCACTTCAAATGTGCCTCCAATTTGAAATGCATTGACAAACACACAGATTTGTTCCTTTTCGTCCGTTTTTTTTGGTGATTTCGATTTTTTTGTCACTGCATTTTCCTTTTTGTATTACTGCTGGAACAGGGGTACTTTAATGTAACCCTCTTGCCCATGCAGCCCGTGGGCTGGGGGTATCCGCCTCCTGCAGCACCGCCAACAACTGCTGCAGGGGCCACAGGAGCAGATGCGACACTGCAACCACCGCCACATGCAGCTGTACAACCGGGACTGCAGCAGCCGTCCAGGACGCCGTGGAGCATGCAGCCACAGGTACTTGCCGTGCGCACTACTGTTTCCGTTGCGCCCGCTACGCTCTTGTTGTGCGTGCTAGCTGTCTCGTTGTGCGCACTACGCACGTCCTCGTTGCGCGTGCTTTGTCCTGTTTTCCGCAGACGCTGTCCCAGCAGCTGCCCCAGTTCTCTTCAACTCAGCCTCTGTGACCCGCGCTGCAGTCCCCGTTACGAGCTGCCTCACAGCAGCTGTCTCCCATGCTGTTCCCCGGTGGGTCGCCCAGTGCAGCCGCAGCAGCTCCAACAGCAGGCAGCCGTGCAGCAGGCAACACTGCAGCTGCTCCAGCAGCAGCAGCGGGTGCAGATGGCCCAGCAACAGCAGCAACAACAACAACAACTGGCACAGGCACAGGTACGCGCTATGTTTGCCATTGCGCGCGCTTTCGACATTGTTGCGCGCGCTTCATTTGTTGTAGCACGCGCGATTTGATTGTTTGCGCGCGCTACGGCCCTACCTTCTGTCCCATTGTCACGTAGGTGGGCAGCTTCGAGCAGCTCCTGTGCCTGGGATCCCGCAGAGGGCCGTTGATGATCAGCGTGCCCGCGGACATTGCCGAGCAGCCCAAGCATGCGGCCGACTGGCTTGACGGACGGAAGGAGCAAGGCCCCTCCCCGGTGCTGGCCCGGGCTAAGCGGCAGATGGAGGAGCTGGAGGTGGACTGGGCCGACGCCTTTGCCGTGCCGGAGACGGAATCTCTGACAGTCCCAAGGCCCAAGAAGAAGCGTACCGAGGAGCCAGCAGCCACCAGCCACCTACCACCAGCCATCTCCGCCTCCCACACCGCTAAGCCCCCCCACCCGCCTGGAAAGGTCCTTGCCCAGAAGACTGCCGACCAGCAGCTGCTGGCACAGGCGGCACAGAGAGTCCAACGTCAGGCGGAACAGGCCAAGAAGAAAGAGGACGAAGCAAAGAAGAAGAAGAAGGAAGAGGAGGAAAAGAGGAAGAAGAAGGAGAAGGAAGAGGAGGAAAAGAGGAAGAAGAAGGAGAAGGAAGAGGAAGAGAGGAGGAAGAAGAAGGAGAAGGAAGAGGAGGAGAAGAGACGGAAGAAAGCAGAGGAGGAGGAAGCAGAAAAGGTAATGCAGCGCGCGCTATCGTTGTCATTGCACGTGCTATGCCTTTTGTCGCGCGTGCTATGCTCCGTATTGCGCGTACTATGCCTGTGCTATGCCTCTGCGCTACTCTTTCAAGGCAAGCAAGACGGCACCGCAGCAGGCACCCCAGCCGCAGCTCGCATCAAAGCCAGCACCGAAGCAGCCTGTCCCAGTCCCAGACGAGCCACAAGAACAAGGAGGTCCGTGCGGTTCCACCCCACCCAGTACGGCTCCCAAGGCCAAGCAGCAGAGCAGAGCCGACGCGGACAAGGAGGCAAGAGATGAGCTCATGTAGCGCCGAGATTGGTCCTACAAAGAAGGCTACAAGCCTCGGTGGATCATCTACTGCACCACTGCGATCGCGCCGATGATTGTGGAGGGAGCCGAAGTCAAGCCAGCAGGCGCCAGGAGGGCTCCTCAGGACCAGCAGAAGCTGCAGCACCAGTAGAAGCACCAGCAGCAGCTGCACAAGAAGAAGAGGCACAAGCCCCAGCAGCAGCAGCAGCACAAGAAGACGACGCACTAGCCCCACCACAAGAAGAAGAGGCACCAGCGGCCGCGCCACAAGAAGGAGAAGGAGCAGCCCCGAAAGAAGAAGAGGCACCAGAAGGAGCAACCCCAGAACGCGACCCAAGCCCACAAGAAGAAGGGGATGCAGCCCCAGCTGCCACTGGGGCAGAAGACCACAGACCCGAATGGGAGAAGGAGTGGGAGGCCGAAGTGGTGGTCCAAACCATTAAGGAGATCACTGAATGACAGCGCGCGCTATACCTGGTATAGCGCGCGCCGTAAGGCTCATAGCGCGCGCTGTAAATATGTTGCGCGCGCTACACTGTCTGTGCCCGTGAGGACCTGTACTGTTGCACACTTTTCAGACCTTTCAGACAGTGCTTTTGCATGTGTCTTGGGTTGGATGAGCAACAGGGAATGTTTTTGAAAAGCAAGGGGTTTTTGAGAAACGCAAGACACTGGAAAAAGCATGGTTTTGAAACATTTTCCGGTTTTGAAAAATTTGAAAAACGGGACAATATAGCGCGGTACAGCGCGCGCAATAGGCGCGCTATAAAGGTCATATTTTTGAAAATTTGCGCGCACTATGGAAAAAATGCACCATTGCGCGCACGCAGGGTTGCGAAGAACGTTGCTGAAATGGCGAGTGATGTAGCTAGAGGAGAGGTTTTGGTGAGGCGGAAGTGATGATCTTGGAGTGACAAGGGCCAACCTGAAACTCATGAGGAAGAGGCCCGCGGCCCCAAAATACATTTGAGCATTTGTGAAGAATGATGCCGAAATGGCTAGTGATGTAGCTGAAGGAGAGGTTTTTGGCTGGTCTGCGGAGGTGGTCCACAGTCTAGCACGTCGCAGAAGGGAGTGCCAGTGCCGTGATTGCCGCACCAGATCATCTAGCCACTCAAGGCCACAGAAGGAGTGTCAGGCATTCATTCACCGTCGATGATCGTATTCTCATAGCAATTGTCACAAATGCTGAGGGCCAGTCGCTCACTCTTGTCATTGCACATTTCGATCACCGCCCACAGGAACGCAAGGACCAATGGGGGGGGTTACACACGGCTCTGCAAACCTGCCAATCAGATGACATCTGTCTTCTCGCTGATCATAACTCACTGGTGCTCCCTGCATAGGATGCAGCAAGACCCACTGCAAAGGATCGAGTCCCCTCATATCAGGGAAGCTAGAGAGACAGAGTTGGCCATGCTTGCTCGACTACAGCTTTATGATGCATCCCAGGAAGTCCATTACGACCCGGAGACACAGGAAATACCTCTAGGGTACACGTTCGGGTACAATGTACATAAGAGGCCCCAGACAGACAGGCTGCGCAGATCCCATAAGGTCCACATCTCAGCAAGACTCAAGGATTCTTTGGCTACGGCCTATAATACCTTTGTGGCAGAGGTAGACCACAAAGCAGTGGTGGCTGAACTAGCCCCGCCAATATTTGTACAGCGCCCCCCCCCCCCCCGTTGGAGCAGAGCCAATGCACAGTCAGCAACCACCCGGTGTGGTACAGAACTGGTCTACGCTGCAGTGCAGCAAGCATGACATTCATCAATGTGGTTTTGACCATGCGCCTGTGACACGGGGGCGTATGCGAACCCAGTTTCCGTTGCCTCATGGCCCCGTTGGAAATGTCCCTTGGGCTTCCTACAGTCCTCTGTCTCCTTGAACACAATCAGGCACATATTTAATGGAATTGATGCGTCGTTGTACCCTTCGTGAACCGGCCGTTTGAATCCGAGATTCACGGTACCGTGAATTTCACCCAATTTTGCTGTGTTTTGCTCGTAACTTGGTGCTATCGTGTGCTTTTGTCGTGCTACCTTCGCCCAAAGTAAGATGCAACAAATAGGTGCAATTTAGAGGTTGGAAGTCCCCGCATGGTTTAACACATTTGGTGAGATTCGCGTGAATGTGAAATTCGCGCACCTAAATCCACGCAGAAATTCACGCTAGATTCACAAATTCACGAGAATGTGAAACTCGCACGAATTTCGTACGAATTCGTACGAAATTCGTACGAATTTCGTACGAATTTCGTACGAATTTAGCCTCCTTTCCACTCTTTCGCTTTGTTACAGCTCTCAAAGCCTTTCTTCGCATTCTCTTTTGACAATGTCCCAGCAGACTATGTCACAGCTCGCCAGCCTGGCCTCTCGCCCCGACCCCGCAGCCGACACCCTCGCCCACTACCGGGCCCTCCCCGTTGCCCACCATCAATTGGGGGAGGCAACGTACGAGTCGGAGGCACTGGGGGTGGATGACATCGTGGGCTGGGCAGCCTCCCTCGACCCCTCCCCCGATGTCATCCACATCGACATGCGCAGCCCCATCCGCAACAGCTACCTCGGGGGGAGGGGATGGGCCACAACCCTGTGGAGGGAACTGCGCCGCCAACCCCCCACCCTCAAATTTCTCCATCTAACCCCTCTCCCCTCCAGTGTTGACCAGCTCCTCAACTCGATGAGGAATAACCCTGTGGGGGAGCCTAAGGACGCCCACGTCCAGGTGTACCCCACCACTAACCTCGTCCACAGCCCCCCCCACTGCGATATGGGGTGCCTGCAGGTTCTTGCTGCAGGTACACCAGCAGACCACTCTTTTTTCCCCTTTTCTTGGCATCTTGCCAACCCCCGGTGGTGGGATGATTTTGGCGTCGCCCCTTTCCATCCCACCATCCCCCCCCAGGTGCACGTCCCCGACGTCACCCACCCCACCTTCTATAGCACAACTTCTTTGCAATGGTACCGTGGTGCCTCATGCGCCCCCCCCTTCATTTTGAGGGAACCCCCCCTCCGCACCGAAACCCCTTCCCGACCCCCCTCATGGGGTGATGGGCAGCCCTGACCCCGCCCCCGACAGGGTTGGCCCCTCTCAGCCGCCCCTCAACTTTGTTGATGGGAACGGCTACATTGTGCTTCGGGGGCTTGTGGAGGCACGCGATTGTGAGGTGGGGTGGAACAAGGTGATGAAGGCGTGGGGCAGCGGCGACGAAAAAGTCGTCGCAAAGAATTTTGAGCTCCTTTTCAACGCCGCGCGGAGTGGAGAGTAGGCCAAGGATCCTGCGCTCCCCCGCCGTTGGCAAAGCAAGAGCACCTTGGGGTCGGGGGTGGGGGGGCCTCTCTTCAAGAAGTTCCACCCCCACCTCACCGAAAGTGTCCTTGGGGTTGGGGACCTCCAGCCAATGACCCCGGCAGCGTCATTGTGGCCAGTGTGGGGAGTGGGCCGCAGCTCCCCCACACCAACGTGGCCACCCACCCCGAGGTCCTTCCCTCCAGCGACAGGGAGGTGGGGGACTGCCACCTGAATAGCTTCCTCTGCTTGTCAGAGGACTACCAGGTGGCGGTGCAGGCGGGGACGGCCCTGAAGGAGGCGGGGGAAGCGCACTGGGACACCGTTGAGCTGCATCGGGGGGACATGCTGCTGATGGTGGCCACCAGCCGCCATCATGGATTGCCTACCCTCCCCGACTCCAAGGATGGGCTGCAGGGGGCTCTTTTTAACTTGTGGACCCCCGACCCCCGACACAAACACCACTAGGCCAACACCACACACTTGGACGCCACCCCCCCAAAGGAGGCCCTGGACGTTGCTGGGGATTTGTCCAGCTGGGACCTCCCCAGCGTGGACCAGGTGTTGTGGGTGGGGAAGGGGGCGGTTGGGAGGGTGGGGTTGTGAGAGGGGGAGGCTGCCCAGGCCCTCTTCGCCGACCCCCCCCAGACGCTCCCGGCAGGCCCCCCCACCTGCCCCTTCCACCCCACCTTCATCTCCCGGTCGGCCCCGGCCTCCGACCTCGCCGTCATCGACGTCGGCCCCCAGTGCATGCTGTTCTTCGTAGGCAGCGTGCACCAGCTGGAGGTCGCCAAGGGGGGCGATGTCGACGCGGAGTCGGAGATCCACTTCGCCTTGTCCGGCATTGCCCCCCCGGGTCGGCCGACCACGCTGTGGCACCTGGTGAACACGGTCCCAGCGTGGCGGTCGCCCAAGTGCGCGAGGACCGGGGCATGGAGCATCACCTGCCCATGCGAGTGCAAGGTGTGCTTGCTTGTGTGTTTGCTTTGTGTGTTGGCAAATTGGACGAAATTCACGTGAAATTCGTACGAAATTCGTAAGAATTTCGTACGAATTTGGTACGAATTTCACGTGAATAAATTTGTCTGAATTTTCTCAAAATGTGAAATTCGCACGAAATTCGTACGAAATTCGTACCAATTTCGTACGATTTCTGTGAATTTCGTCCAATTTGCTCCTTTTGCTCTTGCATTGCCTCGTGTCCACTCCCCCTTTCTCAATTTGTGCCTGGTACACCTCCCCACATCTGCATGCAGGTCCCGTTCACTGCTTGGTCGCCGGATATTCGGCACCCCACCAAGCGCAAGTACAAGCCCCGGCGCCGATTGCCGGAGGGGCACGCCGAGCCCGCCGAAGGCCCCGGTGGCGACCAGCCCGCAGGCACCGGCGGTGGACGGGCACCAAGCGAGGCCGGCAGTGTGCGCAGTGAGGGGTCGCAGCGCTCTCGACGTTCGGGAGGCAGCGAGGCTAGCACCGCCTAGGGGCATGTGGCGCGCGAGGTGGTGGTGCCCCAGCCGTCCCGCGACGAGTTGGGCGACGCCCACAACAACCCCCCCCTGGACCGGGTCACCCTGGCCGCCAGGCAGCCGGATCCGGCCTGGACCCAGCAGGTGCCGCCCGGGCCCGATGGGTGGCAGCGGCATCTCAGTGCCGTGTGGGACATGGTGTTGGAGTCGCGGGGGGTGCAGGGCACCCTCCGCGTCTCCTTCCCCTGCCGCATTGTGGTCCGGGGGAGGGCCAACCTGCCTGCGGGGCAGGAGCTGGTGGGCATGTTTGCCTACCGGCTTGTTAGTGGGCACTGGCGGGTGCAGACGGGGGTGTCGCGGATCGGGGAGGCGGGGACGGTGACAACGGGTGGGGTTTTTGGGCTGAATGTGCTCACGGATTGGGAGCAGCGGAGGCCGGAGTGGGTGGACGTGGCATGGCTTGCCATGCGCGTCCATCTGGGGAGGCAGCGGAAGATGGGGGTGGTGGTTGAAGTCATTGACGTCGAGGAGGACGAACCCCCCCCCCCACGCGCAAGCGGAAAGGGCGCCCCGAAGGGGACACGCCCCCCCCCCCCCAAAGCCCCGCGTACGGCCACCCCGGCCGAGCGGGCAGTGCGGGCGGAGCAGGCGGAGCCGGTGGGGTGGCGGGGGCAGAGGGGGGTGGTGCAGGAGTGGGTGGACCAGCAGCGGGCGGGGGCGTGGGAGGCACGCGCCATCAGCGCGGAGGCCGCCTACCGCGACCTCGAGGCCCGTCTTTCCAGGGCCAACGAGGACAGGCGGGACTGCGAGTCGCGGTTGGCGGACGTCACCAAGGAGCGTGACCTGCTGGCCACCAAGGTGAAGACTCTTGAGCGCGACGTGGCAACGTCGCGCAGGGCAAAGCCAGCGGCACAGCCAGCAGAGGCAGTGGAGAGGGCTGAGGGTGCCGAGGCCCCCGCCCCCCCGGGTGACAGGGGGGAGGCCAGTGCTGCCGGTGTCCGGTACCTCCTGGCCGGCGCACAGGCCTGGCATGCCCAGGCCGAGGCATGCCGCCGGCCAGATGTCCGCAGTGTCCACCGGCCTGCGGATGGCCATGTTGGGCAGTGGCCAGCAGGTCGATATGGACAGCGTTGTAATAAGTCAGGGCATTTGGGCCTCTCAGAAGCTTTCTGGAGGATCTATACTAGACCTCTCCAAGCTTCAAGATCCTAGAACACTAGGATATTTGCTCATATTTGGCTTATATTCCAAGCCTATAGCTTACTGCTAGACTCCACTGCTCTTAGGTACACTACAGAGAGCGGAGATCTAGGATACATTAGTAGCCATACATGAATAGTCACATCCCATATGCTTATAATGTGATTTAATAATGTTTTATAGCATTTTAGAAGGTTCTAATGTATTAGAAGCTATTTTGAAGCTGTTTCGAAGCTTCAGATGGCCTGTCGCGACTGTCGCCGTCTTTTGCCGCCGACAGCAATTTACGTAATGTTGACAAGGCCTGTGATAAGATAGACTACTCAGAAAATTGATAAAATATAGGTTTTATTGCCTTTTTAATGAGAATTTATTGTTATATCAATTTTCTTGTTATTTAGGCATGTGAACCCGTATTACTGGACCAGCCAGTTGGTCCAGCTCAATGTTCGTTCACGACTTCGTCTTCTTGCTGTTGCCTGTGTCCTGTACTTGCCAACAAGATCAATTGTAATGGAGAACATTGGAAACAATTTGATTTTTAAGTGCAAGACAAGGAAAATGGGTTTTCTATATGCACCCAAGCACAAGCATATGACAGTCCAGTAATCTGAAGTTCCAGCAGGTCGACGACGACGAGGACGACGAGCAGCAGCTGGGCCAGCGTACGCTGTTCAAGTAAAGTGAGTTCCTTGCTTGAATTTATCAAAAAGTTCAAGAAACTTTCAAGTCTTGAAGGTATACTTCCTCCTATGGCCAAAGAACCTTCAAATAAATTCGAAGACTCCAAGAGCGTACCGTGAAGCGACCTTTACGCAAGTACGACGACGCCAGAGGCTTCAGAAGAGTTCGAAAAGCCGTCCAGTGGGTTTATTTCATTGAGTTTGGTGAAGATTGTGAAGGATTTTAAGTTAACAAGAAGTTTCAAATATGTGGTGAACTTCTACAACACAAGGCGACTTCCCAGCGCTTCAGCGACGACGACGACGACTTCTACGACGACGACGTGCTGCAGAAGAGCTGCGAGCGAGCTTCCAGAGGCTCTCTTGAGCCTCTTTGAGGCCTAGAGCCATTCATTGTGTTGCTTTTGTTTGCTACATGTTGCATACTTCTTGTGGTGCATTTTCAAGGCTTATCTTCTCCTTGCTTACGGTCCTTCAAGAGACCCTATGTCAAGGGAAGGGACTAAAGGGACGGTCCGTGACTATAAATCCCCACCCCAGTCACTGTTGACCCTCTTGGGAGTCCAAAAGCTTTGAAGTCTTTCACATTTCTTTCAACTCATTGATGTACCAAAAGGCCAAAAATGTCGAAAATGGCCTAACCCATTTCACGCGTATCTTCGCGCCAGTGCGTCGAATCGCGTCAGCTAAAGCGTTATCGTAATATAGAGAGCGTCAGCTTTAAAATACGCTTTTCACTTTGTTTCAACTCCTCAAGGGCTATTTTCTGTGATTTTTCCAAGATGACCCATGAATCACTTTTTGCCCAACCCTCTAAAACACCCCAAAATGACATTTGGTGTTTTACGCATATCTTCGCGCCACTGCGCTGAAAAAATCTGAACCAAGTATTTTTCGAAAGTAGACAGTGGTACGCTTCTATCCCCCACTTCACTTTCTTGGAATTAATTTTTCTGCTATTTTTCCTATCCCCAACAAAGTCACCCATGAACCACACCCCAAAAACCCCTCAAAAGTGCCTTTTGTGCTTCCTTCATATCTCCCTGAGAAAATAGGTTTGGGGTTTAACATTATTTTTCTGAACAACACTGAAGTATGTGCTTTCTAACCCTGAGTCATTTTTATCTTCAGAAAATAAGAATGGCTATGTTAAAATTGCAACAAGTTACCACACAAACTACTTGGTGAAAAATCATGCAAAATGGTTTCTGAGGTTTAATCATTTCTCTGAGACTATGGTGCGTTCGAACCTGAACCAAGGTGTTTTGTAAACACTGGAGTATGAAGTTTACGACAAATGTTTACTTCGAATCTCTGTGGGCAAGAATGTATTTTTCCCATGGTGGCTAACTTTGTGCGTGAAAGCATGTTTTCAGTTTTTGTGTTCATGAATCTACAAGAAAAAGACCTTTCTCAGAGCTTATGGTAAGTTGGATAGTCATCAAAGCTGTTTTGGAAAGGTAATGGTGTCTAGTTTGCAGATATGTAATCGTTGGATTTTTTTGAAAATGGGATGATGGTGCAAAAGTTCGGTTTCCTTATGCTTTTTTCATGGTTTTTCAGCATGTGTGTCATGTGAGATTCATGTGTCCCCCCCAAGTTCTATTTCTCTGAGCCTATGATGAGTTGGGGCAACATCAAATATGTTTCGAAAACCTGAGGACATGCCCTACACAGTGCAGATATTCCTTTTCTGACATCTCAGCAAAATAGTCAAGAAAAAAGGTGCAGAATTTGGGCATTTTCAAGGAAAAACATGGTTTCCGGTCATTGTTTTGCAAAACCATTGTATGATATTGCAGTTTGTGATTGTTTGCATCAGTTTTGATTCATTCTGACTAGGCTTAGCCTAGGTAGAAAGGTAGATACCTTAGAATTACTTAGACACACAGTAAATAGTAAAACATTTTGTTGTCTTTTTCGGCCACAAAACAAACTTTGGCCACAACCATTAACAGACCGTTTGCATCCGCCACATTTACCGTCCAAGCCTTTCCCTTCGACTCCCCAGGCTGAGTGGCTCAGTTCGGCTGGCCCATTGTCATGGGGACAAAGAAGGCGTGGGGCTTGTTGCCACCAGGGAGTAGGGAGGCGAAAGACGGGTGTGAGCGGAAGGCGGAAGAGAAGACTCAATGCAGGAGCATCCAAGTGAAACATTAAAAGACCGCCTTCGACCAAACCATTGGCATTGACCGCTCTCGGGGTCCTTGTGACCATCCTCCGATGAGAGAGGTTAGTGGTGGTAACTGGTTGCGGAAGAAGCTTGCAAAACTTACTTACTCTTACTCACCTACTCTAGCTAGCTAGCTAGCTAACTAGCTAGTGTAGGAGGTGCATTGGTTTTATGGTATTACCCTAATGCTAATGGTTGCATATGCAACTTAATGTCTCCGGTCCTCCCCCTGAAGGGCAGGGTGGTGAGGAGAAGTGCCGCAAGGCGCTGGTACTGTAATAGAGGTAACCATTCCAGTAGGTGCAGGCCGGAATGTTAGCGTGCAATGCCATTTAACTGATTTTCATCTCTTTACTGAACTACCTAACACAGTTCAATGTAGTTCTGAGCACGGTCCGTGCCCTCTCATGGGTTGCCGAGACTCTGCATAGACTACATGACTTCTGGTCACGGTCCGCCACTCATGCGTGTGCTGAGACCCTTTCCGGAAGCCTGAATGTGTCAAGCTATTTCATTTGAGCACAATTGCATTTGAGCTGGGAAGTGATTTGTCCTCATTTCACTCTACCATGCATCTCATCCTTCACTGCATGGCCGTCAAGGCAAGCGTTTGACTAGTGACGTATTCTACTCTCCATTCGGATTGCATTTCAGTCATTTCGTTCAGAAGGGTCACTCATTCATTGCATTTCACTTTGCAAATCTTACATTTCATACTTATTGCATTACTTCCTTATTGCAAGGGCTTGCCCATAACGCTCAACATGCAATATGGTCCGTAATTGATCTGCCCTTCGTAGTTCTATGAGCACCTTTTGCTCAATAGACCCCGAGTTTTGGATCGCAGCGACGAACAATCAATTCGTATCCACTCAACTTTTGTTGATTAACTGCAAGTTGTGAGGAATGAATCTCTTTTCCAATCCTCGCGATCATTGACCTAGGTCATTTGGTCTAAAGAGCCAGTTTATCCTCAAATTTGCTACCGAACCACTACGGGTACGTTCCGCTTCGTTGACTTTAGCTAGATCGCCTGGTACAGCCTCAATTACCGGGTTTGAGAGTGCTCAATTGAGTGTCCGCAGTCTACAACATTACATTCTCTATCCCCCCGACCAGACCATCAGCATGACAAACTTACTTGGATTTTTCACACATTCCCTCCCTCGTCACACCACACATACAACCCACACACAAACACATACCATGAACCGTTTGATTATTCCATTTGTTCTCTTTGGATATCACACTCTGAGGAATTGCTGTAGTACCACATCCATCAAATTTTTGCCTATGAGCCAATTTCTAAGTCATTTCCTTCGTGTAGATAGTCAGTGTCCGCTTACAAGAGCAGGCATTGGTCTCACCCCGCCACGTCTTTGTTGTGTAACACAAGTGAACAGGTTTACGTTTGGTCACTTAGACTGTGACTTGGCTAATGCATTCCGCGATGTGTTAGTGAAGAGTCCTACGCCGGTAGCCACCGGGACCAGCGGTGCACTACGGTAGGCTCATTGAAAAGGATTATCGAAAGGTATCGAAAGCCTACAGTAATGGGCTTCTACCCTCGCGCGGGTAGATAAGTACTTTCCCTGCAGTGGGATAGACCCCTTCTCTTGCGGTAGAGATAGATGACGGAGTTAAGCTCCAAGAGGATAGCCTGAATCCTGCAATTCAGTTGAGCGGAATTCACTCTTCATGTAGGAAGACAGGCCCCCGCACGGATGGCTTTGTACAACCATCTGCTGGGCAAGGGGCTCGCCGTAATTGGTCTTCCAGTAAGGTACAGAACACACTTTAACTACAATAGCATTTTTCGGAGATTTACTACTTCCACTTGTTTGAGACAACCTGACAATGATACATTTTGCGTATGAGGCAGTGGCGACCCTCTAGTCGTGTAGGATATCCGTTGGCTCGCACTAGAGCTGAACTGCGTTCCATGAAAGATCCGACCTTTCAACTTTTTTCACTTATCACTTACCTACTTCATTTCCAACCAACCCCAGGGGACCAACCCACCCCTACCCGTGAACCCAACCCTTACATGCACACGTACAATTCATTGGTTTTGTCATCTTTAGCACTTGCCACAACCCATACATCTTGTTTCTCTGAATTTACATGATGAACACACCTCTACATTTTCACTTCTTCGTGCAAATTATTTGCTTTGGTAATTTAAGTTATTTGGGACATGTCTACACAAATCAGTATTCCCGCTAGCTTCATATCTCATTAGATTCCTGTTGGCTATGTCCTTTTGAGGAACATGGTTCAGATGCTCTGCGGCCCAGAGCATTTTTCCGTGATGGGATATTGATTCTTTTGTACATGATTGCCAAGCATGTTAGGTAACTGACGTTTCAGCTTTGTTTTTAGAGATAGCCCGAAAGTATGAGTAAAAGGTTGGTAATGACGGACTATATCTTTCAACGTTTTTTTGGTTGAAGTATTAGTATAAATCCCCATACCCCCAGACGGATCAATCCCCATGGCCGGGATAAGAAAGAGCAGATCCGGGTCAGATGATGTCTACTCATCGTGACTGCCACCCCCCCCACACACTATGAGTTATCCCTACCCGCTAAACTAATCAAGAGTTAGTCATTACTGATGCTGCCTCGCTTTCTCTGTCCATGTAATGCAGGCCAAGAAACCCATTGCATCAAATAGGTACCAATGCATCCATTGCATTAGGTAGCCACATGTAACGCGTCCGTTGAGTAAGGTGGTATATCCTCTCTTTGGATGACGAAGACAAGCCTGTCAATAGACAGCTTGGGCAGAGCTTGAATTTCCAGTTTAACTGCACATGTTGCATTTCATTCTCAATTGTGATTGATTTTCCGTATAGCTCATTGTAATTTATACGTCTACATCCAGGTGTATTACCCGTACCCTCATTGTTTGCCTGAAGATTTAGGTTATCATTGTTCATACTTTGTATGCTAGCTTTTTGCTTAGTGTTTCTCATGTTTCATTTTGAGCCCTACCATACCCAAGACTTAGGAACTTTACCCTCTTAGGTGGAGATACATCTTTACCTCTAGGAAGGGGGTACTAAAACACTACATTAGACACTCAGAACATTCAATATGAGCGTTCCTTATGCCCATACCCCTCCTTATGTTGGATTATCAGCTTGTCATGAACATTCTTAGCGAATGTGCATGAAGCTTAGGAAGGGGGTGTAACAAGTCAGGGCATTTGGGCCTCTCAGAAGCTTTCTGGAGGATCTATACTAGACCTCTCCAAGCTTCAAGATCCTAGAACACTAGGATATTTGCTCATATTTGGCTTATATTCCAAGCCTATAGCTTACTGCTAGACTCCACTGCTCTTAGGTACACTACAGAGAGCGGAGATCTAGGATACATTAGTAGCCATACATGAATAATCACATCCCATATGCTTATAATGTAATTTAATCATGTTTTATAGCATTTTAGAAGGTTCTAATGTATTAGAAGCTATTTTGAAGCTGTTTCGAAGCTTCAGATGGCCTGTCGCGACTGTCGCCGTCTTTTGCCGCCGACAGCAATTTACGTAATGTTGACAAGGCCTGTGATAAGATAGACTACTCAGAAAGTTGATAAAATATAGGTTTTATTGCCTTTTTAATGAGAATTTATTGTTATATCAATTTTCTTGTTATTTAGGCATGTGAACCCGTATTACTGGACCAGCCAGTTGGTCCAGCTCAATGTTCGTTCACGACTTCGTCTTCTTGCTGTTGCCTGTGTCCTGTACTTGCCAACAAGATCAATTGTAATGGAGAACATTGGAAACAATTTGATTTTTAAGTGCAAGACAAGGAAAATGGGTTTTCTATATGCACCCAAGCACAAGCATATGACAAGCGTGGCCCCCGACGCCCCCAAGGTGCCTGCCGCAATGGAGGAAGTGCGCCGAGCACCCCGCCCACCGCCTCACGTTGGCGGCCATGGACCCCTCCTTTGTGGAGGCGCCGGCGGAGCAGAGCTCCCAGGGCTCCGCTAGCCGGAGCTGTGCTCCCGGGGGGGGGGGGTGCGTAGGTACCCTCCGGAGCACCTGTCCTTTCTAACCACGACGAATGTTATCCTGCCCCCCCCCCCCCAAGCATGGGCAGTTTGACCGATATGTGGGGTACTCCCCCCCCACTGTGCAAAATTTTCAGCAGCACTGTTTGTACATTAATTGGGGTACGGTGTGCCCCCTGACCTGTTTGTGATTTTTTGTGCGGAACTGTTTGTATTTTATTTGGGGTATGCTATGCCCCCTGACGTGTTACACTGCTGGCTGAGAGACAGCCGGAATGACAGCCACTGGACTGAGTGTGTGATAACCCATGAGCACCATCCTGAGCTTGCTTTGTGAGGGTCAACGAGGGCAGAAGGATGAGGCTTTGGCAGAAATTCTGTGACAGTCATGTGAAATTCGCACGAAATTCGTACGAAATTCGTACGAATTTCACATTTTCAGAATATTCACACATTTCTATTCGCGTGAAATTCGCACGAAATTCGTACGAATTTCGTGCGAATTTATGTGAATTTCTTCAAATTGCAAGCGAATCACAGTAGAGAGAGTTGTCTGCGGGAGAGGGATGGTAGAAACTTTGCGATGACTGCCTGCCCATTCAACAGGTCTTGTATCTCACACCATGCCACGGCCCAAGGAGCCATTCCATCTGCTAGGTACATCGAGGCATGAGGCCTCGTACGTCCATTGCACGCTTGGTGGCACCGCCAGCCCCAACCAACTATGTAGTTGGTGGCTACTAGGGGGCAGTGAAAAGTGGGAGACCCTGTACGCGGCCTCCCAGGAAATTGATTTTGATGATGAGTTGCGCAAGGCCGCAACCGTAAGTTTTAAGGATACGGCAGGGAACGATAGGCAGTCCCTTTTTTTTCTGTGTGCAGATGGTAAGGCACAGGTGCTCATGGCGGGCTGCCTAAACTGGAAGGCAGAATCCCCTGGTGCCACTGTGTGTTGGGTCTGCATGCGTAACCGTGCTCTGTGCCTTGCTACCTTTGGCACAGCAAGTGCGATAGACGGCAACTGGGAACCAGCCGTTGCCATAAATGCTATATATAGGAGCATTACGAGTGATTGGCGACTGCCTGATTATGGCCTCCATGGGGTCCTTCGTGTCCTGTTGTGTGCAGTCAACGAGACACGGGACCTAGTTGTGCAATTGACAGGGAAGGCACCGGCCACTGTGGCACGCACCATGCTGCAACCGGTTCTAGATGAGGCACGGCTTGCTGCACGAACTTGCACCCGTGCCTCATTAAACAATGACAAGGCAAACAGCAAGGGGAAGGTGAGGATGGAGTGTGCTGCTGCCATCCATTTCATGCGCAATAGGGGTTGGGAGAAGATAATAGATGCTTGCCTAGAGCAGCCTAGTGTCAGGCAGCATCAAGTAGGGGGAAAAAGTTGGGAGTCGGTCTGCAAAACGTGGTGGGAGAATTTTGCAAGCATGTGTGTATACGCGTGGCGTTCCGCATGGTTCTCCGGGGCCGACTTGGGGCGGCTCCGGAACTATAGCATAGCCATGGGCGCTGCCCACAATGAGCTCCGGTGGCGCAAGCTTCTGTGGACGCATCTTTGGATCGACCACATGTATTATTTTGCAAAGAAGTGGAGAATCTTGTCAAAGTTCTCCTGCTTTGCCATGGAGGGAAGTCACCGGAGGCTGCAACGCATGTTGCGCAAAAGCGGAGGCCTAAGCCTCCTCCGGGGGAGACTAGGGGTACAAGTGGTTGTGGACAACCACACCATTGACGATAGCCTTTGGTTGCATGGGTGGGATGCGACCAAAAGGCCTCAACATGGGCAAGGGCCCATAAGTGTACAAACGTATGCAAGCCGCACAAGAAGACGGCTTCTAACCGACATGCAGCACCTTCAGACTCTACAGCGGCGGTTCCGGTGCCGCAAGAGACGGACATGAGATCACCTTACAAACCCAGACCATTGTTGCCTGTGACCGGGGTGCATGCTGGGGGGCTTACTAGGGGTGTGAGGACAAATCAGGGGGTGCACACGGGTAACATTTGTATAAAATCACGTGAATTCACGTGAAATTCGTACGAAATTCGTACGAAATTCGTGCGAATTTCGTACGAATTCACGTGAATTCACGGCTGTGAATCGGCTGCAGGCTTGCCGGGTTCCGGCACCTCTCGTTTTGGGCACGGCTCGGTCATGATGGATGCTTTTGGGGCGGAACTTTCATTGGATGATACGTCCCAAAGCTAGGGGAGGAATTTTGGCCCCTCAAAGCCCTTGGAATGAACCAAGAATATGGCAATTTCCCCCAAAAACCTCAAAATTTGGGTAAATTCACCTGAAATTCACGCAATTATTCAAACGGCCACTTAACGGCCGTTCACGAAGGGTACATCCCCAATCCCCACTGGACGATTGGGCAGCACCGGAAAAAATCATCCACCAAATGGCGACACAGCACCACAGGGAAACCATTTTTTTTTTCTGGTTTTCTGGTTTTCTGGTTTTTTGGTTTTCTGGTTTTTTTTTTTTTTTTTTTTTCCGCAAAACCAGAATTCTAGGATTTTCGGATTTTCGGATCCTTGGATTTTTTTGTTTTTTTTTTCTGGGTTTCTGGTTTTTTTCTTTTTTGTTTTTTTTCCAAAAAACGAGAATTGTAGGATTTTTCGGATTTTCGGATGCTCGGTTTTTTTTTTTTTTTTTTTTCTGATTTTCTGGTTTTTTTTTTCTGGTTTTCTGGTTTTTTTTTTTTTTTTTTTTTCCACAAAACGAGTATTCTAGGATTCTCGGATGTTCGGATTCTGGAATTTTTTTTTTTTTTTTTTTCTGGTTTTCTGGTTTTCTGGTTTTTTGGTTTTCTGGTTTTTTTTTTTTTTTTTTTTCCACAAACCGAGAATTCTAGGATTTTCGGATTTTCGGATTCTCGGATTTTTTTTTTTTTTTTTTTTCTGGTTTTCTGGTTTTTTGGTTTTCTTGTTTTCGGGTTTTTTTTTTTCTGGTTTTCTGGTCTTTTTTTTTTTTTTTTTTTTTTCCCAAAAAACCTAACCTGATATTTTCTGGTTTTTTTTTTTTTTTTTTTTTTTTCCACAAAACGAGAATTCTCGGATTCTCGGATGTTCGGATTCTGGGATTTTTTTTTTTTTTTTTTCTGGTTTTCTGGTTTTCTGGTTTTTTGGTTTTCTGGTTTTTTTTTTTTTTTTTTCCGGAAAAACGAGAATTCTAGGATTTTCGGATTTTCGGATCCTCGGATTTTTTTTTTTTTTTTTTCTGGGTTTCTGGTTTTTTTTTCTTTTTTTTTTTTCCAAAAAACGAGAATTGTAGGATTTTCGGATTTTCGGATCCTCGGTTTTTTTTTTTTTTTTTTTTCTGATTTTCCGGTTTTTTTTTTCTGGTTGTCTGTTTTTTTTTTTTTTTTTTTTTTTCCGCAAAACGAGAATTCTAGGATTTTCGGATTTTCGGATTGTCGGATTTTTTTTTTTTTTTTTTCTGGTTTTCTGGTTTTTGGGTGCTGTGGTTTTTCGGGTTTTTTTTCTTCTGGTTTTCTGGTTTTTTTTTTTTTTTTTCCCCAAAAAACCTAACCTCATATTTTCTGGTTTTTTTTTTTTTTTTTTTTTTTTCCACAAAACGAGAATTCTAGGATTTTCGGATTTTCGGATTCTCGGATTGTTTTTTTTTTTTTTTTTCTGGTTTTCTGGTTTTTGGGTGCTCTAGTTTTTCGGGTTTTTTTTTTTATGCTTTTCTGGTTTTTTTTTTTTTTTTTTTTTTTCCACAAAACGAGAATTCTAGGATTTTCGGATTTTCGGATTCTCGGATTTTTTTTTTTTTTTTCTGGTTTCCTGGTTTTTGGGTGCTCTGGTTTTCCGGGTTTTTTTTCTTCTGGTTTTCTGGTTTTTTTTTTTTTTTTTTTTTTTCCCAAAAAACCTAAACTGATATTTTCTGGTTTTTTTTTTTTTTTTTTTTTTTCCACAAAACGAGAATTCTCGGATTCTCGGATGTTCGGATTCTGGGATTTTTTTTTTTTTTTTTTCTGGTTTTCTGGTTTTCTTGTTTTTTGGTTTTCTGGTTTTTTTTTTTTTTTTTTTTTTTCTCACAAAACGGGAATTCTGGGATTTTCGGATTTTCGGATTCTCGGATTTTTTTTTTTTTTTTTTCTGGTTTTCTGGTTTTTGGGTGCTCTGGTTTTTCGGGTTTTTTTTTTCTGGGTTTCTGGTTTTTTTTTTTTTTTTTTTTTCCCCAAACAACCTAACCTGATATTTTCTGGTTTTTTTTTTTTTCTTTTTTCCAAAAAACGAGAATTCTCGGATTTTTCGGATTTTCGGATTCTCGGATTTTTTTTTTTTTTTTTTTCTGGTTTTCTGGTTTTCTGGTTTTCTGGTTTTTTGGTTTTCTGGTTTTTTTTTTTCTGGTTTTCTGGTTTTTTTTTTTTTTTTTTTTTTCCCAAAAAACCCAACCTGATATTTTCTTGTTTTTATTTTATTTTATTTTTTTTTTTTTCCACAAAACGAGAATTCTCGGATTCTCGGATGTTCGGATTCTGGGATTTTTTTTTTTTTTTTTTTTCTGGTTTTCTGGTTTTTTGGGTTTCCGGTTTTTGTTTTTTCTGGTTTTCTGGTTTTTTTTTTTTTTTTTTTTTTCCCCACAACGAGAATTCTCGGATTTTCGGATATTCGGATCCTCGGATTTTTTTTTTTTTTCTTTCTGGTTTTCTGGTTTTTTGGTTTTCTGGTTTTCGGGTTTTTTTTTTCTGGTTTTCTGGTCTTTTTTTTTTTTTTTTTTTTTTTTCCCAAAAAACCTAACCTGATATTTTCTGGTTTTTTTTTTTTTTTTTTTTTCCACAAAACGAGAATTCTCGGATTCTCGGATGCTCGGATTCTGGGATTTTTTTTTTTTTTTCTGGGTTTCTGGTTTTTTCTTTTTTTCTTTTTTTTCCAAAAAACGAGAATTGTAGGATTTTTCGGATTTTCGGATCATCGGTTTTTTTTTTTTTTTTTTTTCTGATTTTCCGGTTTTTTTTTTTCTGCTCTTCTGGTTTTTTCTTTTTTTTTTTTTTTTCCGCAAAACGAGAATTCTAGGATTTTCGGATTTTCGGATTGTCGGATTTTTTTTTTTTTTTTTTTTCTGGTTTTCTGGTTTTTGGGTGCTCTGGTTTTTCGGGTTTTTTTTTTTCCGGTTTTCTGGTTTTTTTTTTTTTTTCTGGTTTTCTGGTTTTTGGGTGCTCTGGTTTTTCGTGTTTTTTTTTTCCGGTTTTCTGGTTTTTTTTTTTTTTTTTTTTTTTTCCCCAAAAAACACAACCTGATATTTTCTGGTTTTTTTTTTTTTTTTTTTTTTCCACAAAACGAGAATTGGCGGATTCTCGGATGTTCGGATTCTGGGATTTTTTTTTTTTTTTTTTTTACGGTTTTCTGGTTTTCTGGTTTTTTGGTTTTCTGGTTTTTTTTTTTTTTTTTTTTTTCCACAAACCGAGAATTCTAGGATTTTCGGATTTTCGGATTCTCGGATTTTTTTTTTTTTTTTTCTGGTTTTCTGGTTTTTTGGTTTTCTGGTTTTCGGGTTTTTTTTTTTCTGGTTTTCTGGTCTTTTTTCTTTTTTTTTTTTTTTCCCAAAAAACCTAACCTGATATTTTCTGGATTTTTTTTTTTTTTTTTTTTCCACAAAACGAGAATTCTCGGATTCTCGGTTTTTTGGTTTTCTGGTTTTTTTTTTTTTTTTTTTTTTTCCGGAAAAACGAGAATTCTAGGATTTTCGGATTTTCGGATCCTCGGAATTTTTTTTTTTTTTTCTGGGTTTCTGGTTTTTGTTTTCTTTTTTTTTTTTCCAAAAAACGAGAATTGTAGGATTTTCGGATTTTCGGATCCTCGGTTTTTTTTTTTTTTTTTTTTCTGATTTTCTGGTTTTTTTTTTTCTGGTTTTCTGGTTTTTTTTTTTTTTTTTTCCGCAAAACGAGAATTCTAGGATTTTCGGATTTTCGGATTGTCGGATTTTTTCTTTTTTTTTTTTTTTTTCTGGTTTTCTGGTTTTTGGGTGCTCTGGTTTTTCGGGTTTTTTTTTTCTGGTTTTCTGGTTTTTTTTTTTTTTTTTTTCCCCATAAAACCTAACCTGATATTTTCTGGTTTTTTTTTTTTTTTTTTTTCCACAAAACGAGAATTCTCGGATTCTCGGATGTTCGGATTCTGGGATTTTTTTTTTTTTTTTTTTTCTGGTTTTCTGGTTTTCTGGTTTTTTGGTTTTCTGGTTTTTTTTTTTTTTTTTTTCCACAAAACGAGAATTCTAGGATTTTCGGATTTTCGGATTCTCGGATTGTTTTTTTTTTTTTTTTTCTGGTTTTCTGGTTTTTGGGTGCTCTGGTTTTTCGGGTTTTTTTTTTTCTGGTTTTCTGGTTTTTTTTTTTTTTTTTTTCCACAAAACGAGAATTCTAGGATTTTCGGATTTTCGGATTCTCGGATTTTTTTTTTTTTTTTTTCTGGTTTTTCTAGTTTTTGGGTGCTCTGGTTTTCCGGGTTTTTTTTTTTTCTAGTTTTCTGGTTTTTTTTTTTTTTTTTTTTTTTCCCAAAAAAACCTAACTTGATATTTTCTGGTTTTTTTTTTTTTTTTTTTTTCCACAAAACGAGAACTCTCGGATTCTCGGATGTTCGGATTCTGGGATTTTTTTTTTTTTTTTTTTCTGGTTTTCTAGTTTTCTGCTTTTTTGGTTTTCAGGTTTTTTTTTTTTTTTTTTTTCTCACAAAACGCGAATTCTAGGATTTTCGGATTTTCGGATTCTCGGATTTTTTTTTTTTTTTCTGGTTTTCTGGTTTTTGGGTGCTCTGGTTTTTCGGGTTTTTTTTTCTGGGTTTCTGGTTTTTTTTTTTTTTTTTTTTTTTCCCCAAAAAACCTAACCTGATATTTTCTGGTTTTTTTTTTTTTTTTTTTTCTTCCACACAACGAGAATTCTCGGATTTTTCGGATTTTCGGGTCCTCGGAATTTTTTTTTTTTTTTTTTTCCTGGTTTTCTGAGTTTTTTTTTTTCTGGTTTTCTGGTTTTTTTTTTTTTTTTTTTTTTCCAAAAAACGAGAATTCTAGGATTTTCGGATTTTCGGATTCTCGGATTTTTTTTTTTTTTTTTCTGGTTTTCTGGTTTTCTGGTTTTCTGGTTTTCTGGTTTTCTGGTTTTTTTTTTTTCTGGTTTTCTGGTTTTTTTTTTTTTTTTTTTTTCCCAAAAAACCTAACCTGATATTTTCTTGTCCTTATTTTGTTTTATTTTTTTTTTTTTCCACAAAACGAGAATTCTCGGATTCTCGGATGTTCGGATTCTGGGATTTTTTTTTTTTTTTTTTTTCTGGTTTTCTGGTTTTTTGGTTTTCCGGTTTTTGTTTTTTCTGGTTTTCTGGTTTTTTTTTTTTTTTTTTTTTTTTTCCCACAACGAGAATTCTTGGATTTTCGGATATTCGGATCCTCGGATTTTTTTTTTTTTTTTCTGGTTTTCTGGTTTTTTGGTTTTCTGGTCCTCGGGTTTTTTTTTTCTGGTTTTCTGGTCTTTTTTTTTTTTTTTTTTTTTTTCCCAAAAAACCTAACCTGATATTTTCTGGTTTTTTTTTTTTTTTTTTTTTTCCACAAAACGAGAATTCTCGGATTCTCGGATGTTCGGATTCTGGGATTTTTTTTTTTTTTTTTTTCTGGGTTTCTGGTTTTTTCTTTTTTTTTTTTTCCCAAAAAACGAGAATTGTAGGATTTTTCGGATTTTCGGATCCTCGGTTTTTTTTTTTTTTTTTCTGATTTTCTGGTTTTTTTTTTATTCTGGTTTTCTGGTTTTTTTTTTTTTTTTTTTTTTTCCACAAAACGAGAATTGTAGGATTTTCGGATTTTCGGATTCTCGGTTTTTTTTTTTTTTTTTTTTTCTGGTTTTCTGGTTTTTGGGTGCTCTGGTTTTTCGGGGTTTTTTTTTTTCTGGTTTTCTGGTTTTTTTTTTTTTTTTTTTTTTTTCCCAAAAAACACAACCTGTTATTTTCTGGTTTTTTTTTTTTTTTTTTTTTTTTTTCCACAAAACGAGAATTCTCGGATTCTCGGATGTTCGGATTCTGGGGTTTTTTTTTTTTTTTTTTTTTCTGGTTTTCTGGTTTTCTGGTTTTTTGGTTTTCTGGTTTTTTTTTTTTTTTTTTTTCCACAAAACCAGAATTCTAGCATTTTCGGATTTTCGGATCCTGGGATTTTTTTTTTTTTTTTTTTCTGGGTTTCTGGTTTTTTTCTTTTTTTCCTTTTTTTCCAAAAAACGAGAATTGTAGGATTTTTCGGATTTTCGGATCCTCGGTTTTTTTTTTTTTTTTTTTTCTGATTTTCTGGTTTTTTTTTTCTGGTTTTCTGGCTTTTTTTTTTTTTTTTTCTTTCCCCAAAACGAGAATTCTAGGATTTTCGGATTTTCGGATTCTCGGATTTTTGTTTTTTTTTTTTTTTCCCGTTTTCTGGTTTTTGGGTGCTCTGGTTTTTCGGGGTTTTTTTTTTTCTGGTTTTCTGGTTTTTTTTTTTTTTTTTTTTTCCCCAAAAAAAACAACCTGATATTTTCTGGTTTTTTTTTTTTTTTTTTTTTTTTCCACAAAACGAGAATTCTCGGATTCTCGGATGTTCGGATTCTGGAATTTTTTTTTTTTTTTTTTTCTGGTTTTCTGGTTTTCTGGTTTTTTGGTTATCTGGTTTTTTGTTTTTTCTGGTTTTCTGGTTTTTTTTTTATTTTTTTTTTTTTCCCAAAAAACCTAACCTGATATTTTCTGGTTTTTTTTTTTTTTTTTTTCCACACAACGAGAATTGTCGGATTTTCGGATTTTCGGATTCTCGGATTTTTTTTTTTTTTTTTTTTTCTGGTTTTCTGGTTTTTTCGTTTTCTTGTTTTCACGTTTTTTTTTTTCCGGTTTTCTGGTTTTTTTTTTTTTTTTTTTCCCAAAAACCTAACCTGATATTTTCTAGTTTTCTTTTTTTTTTTCTTTTCCACACAACGAGAATTCTCGGATTTTTCGGATTTTCGGGTCCTCGGATTTTTTTTTTTTTTTTTTCCCTGGTTTTCTGAGTTTTTTTTTTTCTGGTTTTCTGGTTTTCTGGTTTTTTGGTTTTCTGGTTTTTTTTTTTTTTTTTTTTTTTTCCACAAACCGAGAATTCTAGGATTTTCGGATTTTCGGATTCTCGGATTTTTTTTTTTTTTTTTTCTGGTTTTCGGGTTTTTTGGTTTTCTGGTTTTCGGGTTTTTTTTTTTCTCGTTTCCTGGTCTTTTTTTTTTTTTTTTTTTTTCCCAAAAAACCTAACCTGATATTTTCTGGATTTTGTTTTTTTTTTTTTCCACAAAACGAGAATTCTCGGATTCTCGGATGTTCGGATTCTGTGATTTTTTTTTTTTTTTTTTTTTCTGGTTTTCTGGTTTTCTGGTTTTTTGGTTTTCTGGTTTTTTTTTTTTTTTTTTTTCCGGAAAAACGAGAATTCTAGGATTTTCGGATTTTCGGATCCTCGGAATTTTTTTTTTTTTTTTTTCTGGGTTTCTGGTTTTTTTTTTCTTTTTTTTTTTTCCAAAAAACCAGAATTGTAGGATTTTCGGATTTTCGGATCCTCGGTTTTTTTTTTTTTTTTCTTTCTGATTTTCTGGTTTTTTTTTTTCTGGTTTTCTGGTTTTTTTTTTTTTTTTTGTTTCCGCAAAACGAGAATTCTAGGATTTTCGGATTTTCGGATTGTCGGATTTTTTTTTTTTTTCTCTGGTTTTCTGGTTTTTGGGTGCTCTGGTTTTTCGGGTTTTTTTTTTCTGGTTTTCTGGTTTTTTTTTTTTTTTTTTTTTCCCCAAAAAACCTAACCTGATATTTTCTGGTTTTTTTTTTTTTTTTTTTTTTTTCCACAAAATTTCCACAGAATTCTCGGATTCTCGGATGTTCGGATTCTGGGATTTTTTTTTTTTTTTTTTTCTGGTTTTCTGGTTTTCTGGTTTTTTGGTTTTCTGGTTTTTTTTTTTTTTTTTTCCACAAAACGAGAATTCTAGGATTTTCGGATTTTCGGATTCTCGGATTGTGTTTTTTTTTTTTTTTTCTGGTTTTCTGGTTTTTGGGTGCTCTGGTTTTTCGGGTTTTTTTTTTTTTTGGTTTTCTGGTTTTTTTTTTTTTTTTTTTTTTCCACAAAACGAGAATTCTAGGATTTTCGGATTTTGGGATTCTCGGATTTTTTTTTTTTTTTTCTGGTTTTCTGGTTTTTGGGTGCTCTGGTTTTTCGGGGTTTTTTTTTTTCTGGTTTTCTGGTTTTTTTTTTTTTTTTTTTCCCCAAAAAAAACAACCTGATATTTTCTGGTTTTTTTTTTTTTTTTTTTCCACAAAACGAGAATTCTCGGATCCTCGGATGTTCGGATTCTGGAATTTTTTTTTTTTTTTTCTGGTTTTCTGGTTTTCTGGTTTTTTGGTTATCTGGTTTTTTGTTTTTTCTGGTTTTCTGGTTTTTTTTTTATTTTTTTTTTTTTTCCCAAAAAACCTAACCTGATATTTTCTGGTTTTTTTTTTTTTTTTTTTCCACACAACGAGAATTGTCGGATTCTCGGATTTTCGGATTCTCGGATTTTTTTTTTTTTTTTTTTCTGGTTTTCTGGTTTTTTCGTTTTCTTGTTTTCACGTTTTTTTTTTTTCTGGTTTTCTGGTTTTTTTTTTTTTTTTTTTTCCCAAAAACCTAACCTGATATTTTCTAGTTTTTTTTTTTTTTTTCTTTTCCACACAACGGGAATTCTCGGATTTTTCGGATTTTCGGGTCCTCGGATTTTTTTTTTTTTTTTTTCCCTGGTTTTCTGAGTTTTTTTTTTTCTGGTTTTCTGGTTTTCTGGTTTTTTGGTTTTCTGGTTTTTTTTTTTTTTTTTTTTTTTTTCCACAAACCGAGAATTCTAGGATTTTCGGATTTTCGGATTCTCGGATTTTTTTTTTTTTTTTTTCTGGTTTTCTGGTTTTTTGGTTTTCTGGTTTTTGGGTTTTTTTTTTTCTCGTTTCCTGGTCTTTTTTTTTTTTTTTTTTTTCCCAAAAAACCTAACCTGATATTTTCTGGATTTTTTTTTTTTTTTTTTTTTCCACAAAACGAGAATTCTCGGATTCTCGGATGTTCGGATTCTGGGATTTTTTTTTTTTTTTTTTTTCTGGTTTTCTGGTTTTCTGGTTTTTTGGTTTTCTGGTTTTTTTTTTTTTTTTTTTTCCGGAAAAACGAGAATTCTAGGATTTTCGGATTTTCGGATCCTCGGAATTTTTTTTTTTTTTTTTTTCTGGGTTTCTGGTTTTTTTTTTCTTTTTTTTTTTTCCAAAAAACGAGAATTGTAGGATTTTCGGATTTTCGGATCCTCGGTTTTTTTTTTTTTTTTTTTTCTGATTTTCTGGTTTTTTTTTTTCTGGTTTTCTGGTTTTTTTTTTTTTTTGTTTCCGCAAAACGAGAATTCTAGGATTTTCGGAGTTTCGGATTGTCGGATTTTTTTTTTTTTGTTTTTTCTGGTTTTCTGGTTTTTTGGTTTTCTGGTTTTTGGGTTTTTTTTTTTCTCGTTTCCTGGTCTTTTTTTTTTTTTTTTTTTTTTCCCAAAAAACCTAACCTGATATTTTCTGGATTTTTTTTTTTTTTTTTTTTTCCACAAAACGAGAATTCTCGGATTCTCGGATGTTCGGATTCTGGGATTTTTTTTTTTTTTTTTTTTTCTGGTTTTCTGGTTTTCTGGTTTTTTGGTTTTCTGGTTTTTTTTTTTTTTTTTTTTCCGGAAAAACGAGAATTCTAGGATTTTCGGATTTTCGGATCCTCGGAATTTTTTTTTTTTTTTTTTTCTGGGTTTCTGGTTTTTTTTTTCTTTTTTTTTTTTCCAAAAAACGAGAATTGTAGGATTTTCGGATTTTCGGATCCTCGGTTTTTTTTTTTTTTTTTTTTCTGATTTTCTGGTTTTTTTTTTTCTGGTTTTCTGGTTTTTTTTTTTTTTTGTTTCCGCAAAACGAGAATTCTAGGATTTTCGGAGTTTCGGATTGTCGGATTTTTTTTTTTTTGTTTTTTCTGGTTTTCTGGTTTTTGGGTGCTCTGGTTTTTCGGGTTTTTTTTTTCTGGTTTTCTGGTTTTTTTTTTTTTTTTTTTTTCCCCAAAGAACCTAACCTGATATTTTCTGGTTTTTTTTTTTTTTTTTTTTTTTTTCCACAAAACGAGAATTCTCGGATTCTCGGATGTTCGGATTCTGGGATTTTTTTTTTTTTTTTTTTTTCTGGTTTTCTGGTTTTCTGGTTTTTTTTTTTTTTTTTCCACAAAACGAGAATTCTAGGATTTTCGGATTTTCGGATTCTCGGATTGTTTTTTTTTTTTTTTTTCTTGTTTTCTGGTTTTTGGGTGCTCTGGTTTTTCGGGTTTTTTTTTTTTTGGTTTTCTGGTTTTTTTTTTTTTTTTTTTCCACAAAACGAGAATTCTAGGATTTTCGGATTTTCGGATTCTCGGATTTTTTTTTTTTTTTCTGGTTTTCTGGTTTTTGGGTGCTCTGGTTTTCCGGGTTTTTTTTTTTTCTGGTTTTCTGGTTTTTTTTTTTTTTTTTTTTTTTTTTTCTCAAAAAACCTAACCTGATATTTTCTGGTTTTTTTTTTTTTTTTTTTCCACAAAACGAGGACTCTCGGATTCTCGGATGTTCGGATTCTGGGATTTTTTTTTTTTTTTTTTTCTGGTTTTCTGCTTTTCTGGTTTTTTGGTTTTCTGGTTTTTTTTTTTTTTTTTTTTTCTCACAAAACGCGAATTCTAGGATTTTCGGATTTTCGGATTCTCGGATTTTTTTTTTTTTTTTCTGGTTTTCTGGTTTTTGGGTCCTCTGGTTTTTCGGGTTTTTTTTTTCTGGGTTTCTGGTTTTTTTTTTTTTTTTTTTTTTCCCCAAAAAACCTAACCTGATATTTTCTGGTTTTTCTTTTTTTTTTCTTTTTTCCACACAACGAGAATTCTCGGATTTTTCGGATTTTCGGGTCCTCGGAGTTTTTTTTTTTCTGGTTTTCTGGTTTTTTTTTTTTTTTTTTTTTCCAAAAAACGAGAATTCTAGGATTTTCGGATTTTCGGATTCTCGGATTTTTTTTTTTTTTTTTCTGGTTTTCTGGTTTTCTGGTTTTCTGGTTTTCTGGTTTTCTGGTTTTTTTTTTTTCTGGTTTTCTGGTTTTTTTTTTTTTTTTTTTTTTTTCCACAAACCGAGAATTCTAGGATTTTCGGATTTTCGGATTCTCGGATTTTTTTTTTTTTTTTCTGGTTTTCTGGTTTTTTGGTTTTCTGGTTTTCGGGTTTTTTTTTTTCTGGTTTCCTGGTCTTTTTTTTTTTTTTTTTTTTTTTTCCCAAAAAACCTGACCTGATATTTTCCGGATTTATTTTTTTTTTTTTTTTCCACAAAACGAGAATTCTCGGATTCTCGGATGTTCGGATTCTGGGATTTTTTTTTTTTTTTTTTTTTCTGGTTTTTTGGTTTTCTGGTTTTTTGGTTTTCTGGTTTTTTTTTTTTTTTTTTCGGAAAAACGAGAATTCTAGGATTTTCGGATTTTCGGATCCTCGGAATTTTTTTTTTTTTTTTTTTCTGGGTTTCTGGTTTTTTTTTTTCTTTTTTTTTTTTCCAAAAAACGAGAATTGTAGGATTTTCGGTTTTTCGGATCCTCGGTTTTTTTTTTTTTTTTTTTCTGATTTTCTGGTTTTTTTTTTTCTGGTTTTCTGGTTTTTTTTTTTTTTTTGTTTCCGCAAAACGAGAATTCTAGGATTTTCGGATTTTCGGATTGTCGGATTTTTTTTTTTTTTTTTTTCTGGTTTTCTGGTTTTTGGGTGCTCTGGTTTTTCGCGTTTTTCTTTTCTGGTTTTCTGGTTTTTTTTTTTTTCTTTTTTCCCCAAAAAACCTAACCTGATATTTTCTGGTTTTTTTTTTTTTTTTTTTTTCCACAAAACGAGAATTCTCGGATTCTCGGATGTTCGGATTCTGGGATTTTTTTTTTTTTTTTTTCTGGTTTTCTGGTTTTCTGGTTTTTTGGTTTTCTCGTTTTTTTTTTTTTTTTTTCCACAAAACGAGAATTCTAGGATTTTCGGATTTTCGGATTCTCGGATTGTTTTTTTTTTTTTTTTTTTTCTGGTTTTCTGGTTTTTGGGTGCTCTGGTTTTTCGGGTTTTTTTTTTTTGGTTTTCTTTTTTTTTTTTTTTTTTGTTTTTTTTTTCCCACAAAACGAGAATTCTAGGATTTTCGGATTTTCGGATTCTCGGATTTTTTTTTTTTTTCTGGTTTTCTGGTTTTTGGGTGCTCTGGTTTTCCGGGTTTTTTTTTTTTCTGGTTTTCTGGTTTTTTTTTTTTTTTTTTTTCCTCCCAAAAAACCTAACCTGTTATTTTCTGGTTTTTTTTTTTTTTTTTTTTTCCACAAAACGAGAACTCTCGGATTCTCGGATGTTCGGATCCTGGGATTTTTTTTTTTTTTTTCTGGTTTTCTGCTTTTCTGGTTTTTTGGTTTTCTGGTTTTTTTTTTTTTTTTTTTCTCACAAAACGCGAATTCTAGGATTTTCGGATTTTCGGATTCTCGGATTTTTTTTTTTTTTTCTGGTTTTCCGGTTTTTGGGTGCTCTGGTTTTTCGGGTTTTTTTTTTCTGGGTTTCTGGTTTTTTTTTTTTTTTTTTTTTTTCCCCAAAAAACCTAACCTGATATTTTCTGGTTTTTTTTTTTTTTTTCTTTTTTCCACACAACGAGAATTCTCGGATTTTTCGGATTTTCGGGTCCTCGGATTTTTTTTTTTTTTTTTTTTCCTGGTTTTCTGAGTTTTTTTTTTTCTGGTTTTCTGGTTTTTTTTTTTTTTTTTTTTCCAAAAAACGAGAATTCTAGGATTTTCGGATTTTCGGATTCTCGGATTTTTTTTTTTTTTTCTGGTTTTCTGGTTTTCTGGTTTTCTGTTTTTCTGGTTTTCTGGTTTTCTGGTTTTCTGGTTTTCTGGTTTTCTGGTTTTTTTTTTTTTTTTTTTTCCCAAAAACCTAACCTGATATTTTCTAGTTTTTTTTTTTTTTTTCTTTTCCACACAACGGGAATTCTCGGATTTTTCGGATTTTCGGGTCCTCGGATTTTTTTTTTTTTTTTTTCCCTGGTTTTCTGAGTTTTTTTTTTTCTGGTTTTCTGGTTTTCTGGTTTTTTGGTTTTCTGGTTTTTTTTTTTTTTTTTTTTTTTCTCCACAAACCGAGAATTCTAGGATTTTCGGATTTTCGGATTCTCGGATTTTTTTTTTTTTTTTTTCTGGTTTTCTGGTTTTTTGGTTTTCTGGTTTTTGGGTTTTTTTTTTTCTCGTTTCCTGGTCTTTTTTTTTTTTTTTTTTTTCCCAAAAAACCTAACCTGATATTTTCTGGATTTTTTTTTTTTTTTTTTTTTCCACAAAACGAGAATTCTCGGATTCTCGGATGTTCGGATTCTGGGATTTTTTTTTTTTTTTTTTTTCTGGTTTTCTGGTTTTCTGGTTTTTTGGTTTTCTGGTTTTTTTTTTTTTTTTTTTTCCGGAAAAACGAGAATTCTAGGATTTTCGGATTTTCGGATCCTCGGAATTTTTTTTTTTTTTTTTTTCTGGGTTTCTGGTTTTTTTTTTCTTTTTTTTTTTTCCAAAAAACGAGAATTGTAGGATTTTCGGATTTTCGGATCCTCGGTTTTTTTTTTTTTTTTTTTTCTGATTTTCTGGTTTTTTTTTTTCTGGTTTTCTGGTTTTTTTTTTTTTTTGTTTCCGCAAAACGAGAATTCTAGGATTTTCGGAGTTTCGGATTGTCGGATTTTTTTTTTTTTGTTTTTTCTGGTTTTCTGGTTTTTTGGTTTTCTGGTTTTTGGGTTTTTTTTTTTCTCGTTTCCTGGTCTTTTTTTTTTTTTTTTTTTTTTTCCCAAAAAACCTAACCTGATATTTTCTGGATTTTTTTTTTTTTTTTTTTTTCCACAAAACGAGAATTCTCGGATTCTCGGATGTTCGGATTCTGGGATTTTTTTTTTTTTTTTTTTTTCTGGTTTTCTGGTTTTCTGGTTTTTTGGTTTTCTGGTTTTTTTTTTTTTTTTTTTTCCGGAAAAACGAGAATTCTAGGATTTTCGGATTTTCGGATCCTCGGAATTTTTTTTTTTTTTTTTTTCTGGGTTTCTGGTTTTTTTTTTCTTTTTTTTTTTTCCAAAAAACGAGAATTGTAGGATTTTCGGATTTTCGGATCCTCGGTTTTTTTTTTTTTTTTTTTTCTGATTTTCTGGTTTTTTTTTTTCTGGTTTTCTGGTTTTTTTTTTTTTTTGTTTCCGCAAAACGAGAATTCTAGGATTTTCGGAGTTTCGGATTGTCGGATTTTTTTTTTTTTGTTTTTTCTGGTTTTCTGGTTTTTGGGTGCTCTGGTTTTTCGGGTTTTTTTTTTCTGGTTTTCTGGTTTTTTTTTTTTTTTTTTTTTCCCCAAAGAACCTAACCTGATTTTTTCTGGTTTTTTTTTTTTTTTTTTTTTTTTTTCCACAAAACGAGAATTCTCGGATTCTCGGATGTTCGGATTCTGGGATTTTTTTTTTTTTTTTTTTTTCTGGTTTTCTGGTTTTCTGGTTTTTTTTTTTTTTTTTCCACAAAACGAGAATTCTAGGATTTTCGGATTTTCGGATTCTCGGATTGTTTTTTTTTTTTTTTTTCTTGTTTTCTGGTTTTTGGGTGCTCTGGTTTTTCGGGTTTTTTTTTTTTTGGTTTTCTGGTTTTTTTTTTTTTTTTTTTCCACAAAACGAGAATTCTAGGATTTTCGGATTTTCGGATTCTCGGATTTTTTTTTTTTTTTCTGGTTTTCTGGTTTTTGGGTGCTCTGGTTTTCCGGGTTTTTTTTTTTTCTGGTTTTCTGGTTTTTTTTTTTTTTTTTTTTTTTTTTTCTCAAAAAACCTAACCTGATATTTTCTGTTTTTTTTTTTTTTTTTTTTCCACAAAACGAGGACTCTCGGATTCTCGGATGTTCGGATTCTGGGATTTTTTTTTTTTTTTTTTCTGGTTTTCTGCTTTTCTGGTTTTTTGGTTTTCTGGTTTTTTTTTTTTTTTTTTTTTCTCACAAAACGCGAATTCTAAGATTTTCGGATTTTCGGATTCTCGGATTTTTTTTTTTTTTTTCTGGTTTTCTGGTTTTTGGGTCCTCTGGTTTTTCGGGTTTTTTTTTTCTGGGTTTCTGGTTTTTTTTTTTTTTTTTTTTTTTCCCCAAAAAACCTAACCTGATATTTTCTGGTTTTTCTTTTTTTTTTCTTTTTTCCACACAACGAGAATTCTCGGATTTTTCGGATTTTCGGGTCCTCGGAGTTTTTTTTTTTCTGGTTTTCTGGTTTTTTTTTTTTTTTTTTTTTCCAAAAAACGAGAATTCTAGGATTTTCGGATTTTCGGATTCTCGGATTTTTTTTTTTTTTTTTCTGGTTTTCTGGTTTTCTGGTTTTCTGGTTTTCTGGTTTTCTGGTTTTTTTTTTTTCTGGTTTTCTGGTTTTTTTTTTTTTTTTTTTTTTTTTCCACAAACCGAGAATTCTAGGATTTTCGGATTTTCGGATTCTCGGATTTTTTTTTTTTTTTTCTGGTTTTCTGGTTTTTTGGTTTTCTGGTTTTCGGGTTTTTTTTTTTCTGGTTTCCTGGTCTTTTTTTTTTTTTTTTTTTTTTTTCCCAAAAAACCTGACCTGATATTTTCCGGATTTATTTTTTTTTTTTTTTTCCACAAAACGAGAATTCTCGGATTCTCGGATGTTCGGATTCTGGGATTTTTTTTTTTTTTTTTTTTTCTGGTTTTTTGGTTTTCTGGTTTTTTGGTTTTCTGGTTTTTTTTTTTTTTTTTTCGGAAAAACGAGAATTCTAGGATTTTCGGATTTTCGGATCCTCGGAATTTTTTTTTTTTTTTTTTTCTGGGTTTCTGGTTTTTTTTTTTCTTTTTTTTTTTTCCAAAAAACGAGAATTGTAGGATTTTCGGTTTTTCGGATCCTCGGTTTTTTTTTTTTTTTTTTTCTGATTTTCTGGTTTTTTTTTTTCTGGTTTTCTGGTTTTTTTTTTTTTTTTGTTTCCGCAAAACGAGAATTCTAGGATTTTCGGATTTTCGGATTGTCGGATTTTTTTTTTTTTTTTTTTCTGGTTTTCTGGTTTTTGGGTGCTCTGGTTTTTCGCGTTTTTCTTTTCTGGTTTTCTGGTTTTTTTTTTTTTCTTTTTTCCCCAAAAAACCTAACCTGATATTTTCTGGTTTTTTTTTTTTTTTTTTTTTTCCACAAAACGAGAATTCTCGGATTCTCGGATGTTCGGATTCTGGGATTTTTTTTTTTTTTTTTTCTGGTTTTCTGGTTTTCTGGTTTTTTGGTTTTCTCGTTTTTTTTTTTTTTTTTTTCCACAAAACGAGAATTCTAGGATTTTCGGATTTTCGGATTCTCGGATTGTTTTTTTTTTTTTTTTTTTTCTGGTTTTCTGGTTTTTGGGTGCTCTGGTTTTTCGGGTTTTTTTTTTTTGGTTTTCTTTTTTTTTTTTTTTTTTGTTTTTTTTTTCCCACAAAACGAGAATTCTAGGATTTTCGGATTTTCGGATTCTCGGATTTTTTTTTTTTTTCTGGTTTTCTGGTTTTTGGGTGCTCTGGTTTTCCGGGTTTTTTTTTTTTCTGGTTTTCTGGTTTTTTTTTTTTTTTTTTTTCCTCCCAAAAAACCTAACCTGTTATTTTCTGGTTTTTTTTTTTTTTTTTTTTTCCACAAAACGAGAACTCTCGGATTCTCGGATGTTCGGATCCTGGGATTTTTTTTTTTTTTTTTCTGGTTTTCTGCTTTTCTGGTTTTTTGGTTTTCTGGTTTTTTTTTTTTTTTTTTTCTCACAAAACGCGAATTCTAGGATTTTCGGATTTTCGGATTCTCGGATTTTTTTTTTTTTTTCTGGTTTTCCGGTTTTTGGGTGCTCTGGTTTTTCGGGTTTTTTTTTTCTGGGTTTCTGGTTTTTTTTTTTTTTTTTTTTTTTCCCCAAAAAACCTAACCTGATATTTTCTGGTTTTTTTTTTTTTTTTCTTTTTTCCACACAACGAGAATTCTCGGATTTTTCGGATTTTCGGGTCCTCGGATTTTTTTTTTTTTTTTTTTTCCTGGTTTTCTGAGTTTTTTTTTTTCTGGTTTTCTGGTTTTTTTTTTTTTTTTTTTTCCAAAAAACGAGAATTCTAGGATTTTCGGATTTTCGGATTCTCGGATTTTTTTTTTTTTTTCTGGTTTTCTGGTTTTCTGGTTTTCTGTTTTTCTGGTTTTCTGGTTTTCTGGTTTTCTGGTTTTCTGGTTTTCTGGTTTTCTGGTTTTTTTTTTTTCTGGTTTTCTGGTTTTTTTTTTTTTCTTTTTTCCCAAAAAACCTAACCTGATATTTTCTTGTCTTTATCTTGTTTTATTTTTTTTTTTTTCCACAAAACGAGAATTCTCGGATTCTCGGATGTTCGGATTCTGGGATTTTTTTTTTTTTTTTTTTTCTGGTTTTCTGGTTTTTTCTTTTTTTTTTTTTCCCAAAAAACGAGAATTGTAGGATTTTTCGGATTTTCGGATCCTCGGTTTTTTTTTTTTTTTTTTTTTGATTTTCTGGTTTTTTTTTTTCTGGTTTTCTGGTTTTTTTTTTTTTTTTTTTTTTTCCACAAAACGAGAATTCTAGGATTTTCGGATTTTCGGATTCTCGGATTTTTTTTTTTTTTTTTTTTCTGGTTTTCTGGTTTTTGGGTGCTCTGGTTTCTCGGGTTTTTTTTTTTCTGGTTTTCTGGTTTTTTTTTTTTTTTTTTTTTTTTTTCCAAAAAACACAACCTGATATTCTCTGGTTTTTTTTTTTTTTTTTTTTTTTTTTCCACAAAACGAGAATTCTCGGATTCTCGGATGTTCGGATTCTGGGATTTTTTTTTTTTTTTTTTTTTTTCTGGTTTTCTGGTTTTCTGGTTTTTTGGTTTTCTGGTTTTTTTTTTCTTTTTTTTTTCCACAAAACCAGAATTCTAGCATTTTCGGATTTTCGGATCCTGGGATTTGTTTTTTTTTTTTTTCTGGGTTTCTGGTTTTTTTCTTTTTTTCCTTTTTTTCCAAAAAACGAGAATTGTAGGATTTTTCGGATTTTCGGATCCTCGGTTTTTTTTTTTTTTTTTTTTCTGATTTTCTGGTTTTTTTTTTTCTGGTTTTCTGGTTTTTTTTTTTTTTTTTTTCTTTCCACAAAACGAGAATTCTAGGATTTTCGGATTTTCGGATTCTCGGATTTTTTTTTTTTTTTTTTTTTTCTGATTTTCTGGTTTTTGGGTGCTCGGGTTTCTCGGGTTTTTTTTTTTTTTCTGGTTTTCTGGTTTTTTTTTTTTTTTTTTTTTTTCTGGTTTTTCTGGTTTTTTGGTTTTCCGGTTTTTGTTTTTTCTGGTTTTCTGGTTTTTTTTTTTTTTTTTTTTTTTCCCCACAACGAGAATTCTCGGATTTTCGGATATTCGGATCCTCGGATTTTTTTTTTTTTTTCTGGTTTTCTGGTTTTTTGGTTTTCCGGTTTTCGGGTTTTTTTTTTCTGGTTTTCTGGTTTTTTTTTTTTTTTTTTTTTTTCCCAAAAAACACAACCTGATATTCTCTCGTTTTTTTTTTTTTTTTTTGTTTTTCCACAAAACGAGAATTCTCGGATTCTCGGATGTTCGGATTCTGGGATTTTTTTTTTTTTTTTTTTTTCTGGTTTTCTGGTTTTCTGGTTTTTTGGTTTTCTGGTTTTTTTTTTTTTTTTTTTTCCACAAAACCAGAATTCTAGCATTTTCGGATTTTCGGATCCTGGGATTTTTTTTTTTTTTTTTCTGGGTTTCTGGTTTTTTTCTTTTTTTCCTTTTTTTCCAAAAAACGAGAATTGTAGGATTTTTCGGATTTTCGGATCCTCGGTTTTTTTTTTTTTTTTTTTTCTGATTTTCTGGTTTTTTTTTTTATGGTTTTCTGGTTTTTTTTTTTTTTTTTTTCTTTCCACAAAACGAGAATTCTAGGATTTTCGGATTTTCGGATTCTCGGATTTTTTTTTTTTTTTTTTTTTCTGGTTTTCTGGTTTTTGGGTGCTCGGGTTTCTCGGGTTTTTTTTTTTTCTGGTTTTCTGGTTTTTTGGTTTTCCGGTTTTTGTTTTTTCTGGTTTTCTGGTTTTTTTTTTTTTTTTTTTTTTCCCCACAACGAGAATTCTCTGATTTTCGGATATTCGGATCCTCGGATTTTTTTTTTTTTTTTTCTGGTTTTCTGGTTTTTTGGTTTTCCGGTTTTCGGGTTTTTTTTTTCTGGTTTTCTGGTCTTTTTTTTTTTTTTTTTTTTTTTTCCCAAAAAACCTAACCTGATATTTTCTGGTTTTTTTCTTTTTTTTTTTTTTTTCCAAAAAACGAGAATTGTAGGATTTTTCGGATTTTCGGATCCTCGGTTTTTTTTTTTTTTTTTTTCTGATTTTCTGGTTTTTTTTTTCTGGTTTTCTGGCTTTTTTTTTTTTTTTTTCTTTCCCCAAAACGAGAATTCTAGGATTTTCGGATTTTCGGATTCTCGGATTTTTGTTTTTTTTTTTTTTCCCCGTTTTCTGGTTTTTGGGTGCTCTGGTTTTTCGGGGTTTTTTTTTTTCTGGTTTTCTGGTTTTTTTTTTTTTTTTTTTTTCCCCAAAAAAAACAACCTGATATTTTCTGTTTTTTTTTTTTTTTTTTTTTTTTTTCCACAAAACGAGAATTCTCGGATTCTCGGATGTTCGGATTCTGGAATTTTTTTTTTTTTTTTTTTCTGGTTTTCTGGTTTTCTGGTTTTTTGGTTATCTGGTTTTTTGTTTTTTCTGGTTTTCTGGTTTTTTTTTTATTTTTTTTTTTTTCCCAAAAAACCTAACCTGATATTTTCTGGTTTTTTTTTTTTTTTTCCCACACAACGAGAATTGTCGGATTTTCGGATTTTCGGATTCTCGGATTTTTTTTTTTTTTTTTTTCTGGTTTTCTGGTTTTTTCGTTTTCTTGTTTTCACGTTTTTTTTTTCCGGTTTTCTGGTTTTTTTTTTTTTTTTTTCCCAAAAACCTAACCTGATATTTTCTAGTTTTCTTTTTTTTTTTCTTTTCCACACAACGAGAATTCTCGGATTTTTCGGATTTTCGGGTCCTCGGATTTTTTTTTTTTTTTTTTTCCCTGGTTTTCTGAGTTTTTTTTTTTCTGGTTTTCTGGTTTTCTGGTTTTTTGGTTTTCTGGTTTTTTTTTTTTTTTTTTTTTTTTCCACAAACCGAGAATTCTAGGACTTTCGGATTTTCGGATTCTCGGATTTTTTTTTTTTTTTTTTCTGGTTTTCGGGTTTTTTGGTTTTCTGGTTTTCGGGTTTTTTTTTTTCTCGTTTCCTGGTCTTTTTTTTTTTTTTTTTTTTTTTCCCAAAAAACCTAATCTGATATTTTCTGGATTTTTTTTTTTTTTTTTTTTCCACAAAACGAGAATTCTCGGATTCTCGGATGTTCGGATTCTGGGATTTTTTTTTTTTTTTTTTTTCTGGTTTTCTGGTTTTCTGGTTTTTTGGTTTTCTGGTTTTTTTTTTTTTTTTTTTCCGGAAAAACGAGAATTCTAGGATTTTCGGATTTTCGGATCCTCGGAATTTTTTTTTTTTTTTTTTTTCTGGGTTTCTGGTTTTTTTTTTCTTTTTTTTTTTTCCAAAAAACCAGAATTGTAGGATTTTCGGATTTTCGGATCCTCGGTTTTTTTTTTTTTTTTCTTTCTGATTTTCTGGTTTTTTTTTTTCTGGTTTTCTGGTTTTTTTTTTTTTTTTTGTTTCCGCAAAACGAGAATTCTAGGATTTTCGGATTTTCGGATTGTCGGATTTTTTTTTTTTTTTTTCTGGTTTTCTGGTTTTTGGGTGCTCTGGTTTTTCGGGTTTTTTTTTTCTGGTTTTCTGGTTTTTTTTTTTTTTTTTTTTTCCCCAAAAAACCTAACCTGATATTTTCTGGTTTTTTTTTTTTTTTTTTTTTTTTCCACAAAATTTCCACAGAATTCTCGGATTCTCGGATGTTCGGATTCTGGGATTTTTTTTTTTTTTTTTTTTCTGGTTTTCTGGTTTTCTGGTTTTTTGGTTTTCTGGTTTTTTTTTTTTTTTTTTCCACAAAACGAGAATTCTAGGATTTTCGGATTTTCGGATTCTCGGATTGTTTTTTTTTTTTTTTTTTCTGGTTTTCTGGTTTTTGGGTGCTCTGGTTTTTCGGGTTTTTTTTTTTTTTGGTTTTCTGGTTTTTTTTTTTTTTTTTTTTTTCCACAAAACGAGAATTCTAGGATTTTCGGATTTTGGGATTCTCGGATTTTTTTTTTTTTTTTCTGGTTTTCTGGTTTTTGGGTGCTCTGGTTTTTCGGGGTTTTTTTTTTTCTGGTTTTCTGGTTTTTTTTTTTTTTTTTTCCACACAACGAGAATTGTCGGATTCTCGGATTTTCGGATTCTCGGATTTTTTTTTTTTTTTTTTTTCTGGTTTTCTGGTTTTTTCGTTTTCTTGTTTTCACGTTTTTTTTTTTTCTGGTTTTCTGGTTTTTTTTTTTTTTTTTTTTCCGAAAAACCTAACCTGATATTTTCTAGTTTTTTTTTTTTTTTCTTTTCCACACAACGGGAATTCTCGGATTTTTCGGATTTTCGGGTCCTCGGATTTTTTTTTTTTTTTTTTCCCTGGTTTTCTGAGTTTTTTTTTTTCTGGTTTTCTGGTTTTCTGGTTTTTTGGTTTTCTGGTTTTTTTTTTTTTTTTTTTTTTTTTCCACAAACCGAGAATTCTAGGATTTTCGGATTTTCGGATTCTCGGATTTTTTTTTTTTTTTTTTCTGGTTTTCGGGTTTTTTGGTTTTCTGGTTTTCGGGTTTTTTTTTTTCTCGTTTCCTGGTCTTTTTTTTTTTTTTTTTTTTTTCCCAAAAAACCTAACCTGATATTTTCTGGATTTTTTTTTTTTTTTTTTTCCACAAAACGAGAATTCTCGGATTCTCGGATGTTCGGATTCTGGGATTTTTTTTTTTTTTTTTTTTCTGGTTTTCTGGTTTTCTGGTTTTTTGGTTTTCTGGTTTTTTTTTTTTTTTTTTTCCGGAAAAACGAGAATTCTAGGATTTTCGGATTTTCGGATCCTCGGAATTTTTTTTTTTTTTTTTTTCTGGGTTTCTGGTTTTTTTTTTCTTTTTTTTTTTTCCAAAAAACCAGAATTGTAGGATTTTCGGATTTTCGGATCCTCGGTTTTTTTTTTTTTTTCTTTCTGATTTTCTGGTTTTTTTTTTCTGGTTTTCTGGTTTTTTTTTTTTTTTTTGTTTCCGCAAAACGAGAATTCTAGGATTTTCGGATTTTCGGATTGTCGGATTTTTTTTTTTTTTTTTTCTGGTTCTCTGGTTTTTGGGTGCTCTGGTTTTTCGGGTTTTTTTTTTCTGGTTTTCTGGTTTTTTTTTTTTTTTTTTTCCCCAAAAAACCTAACCTGATATTTTCTGGTTTTTTTTTTTTTTTTTTTTTTTTCCACAAAATTTCCACAGAATTCTCGGATTCTCGGATGTTCGGATTCTGGGATTTTTTTTTTTTTTTTTTTTCTGGTTTTCTGGTTTTCTGGTTTTTTGGTTTTCTGGTTTTTTTTTTTTTTTTTTCCACAAAACGAGAATTCTAGGATTTTCGGATTTTCGGATTCTCGGATTGTTTTTTTTTTTTTTTTTCTGGTTTTCTGGTTTTTGGGTGCTCTGGTTTTTCGGGTTTTTTTTTTTTTTGGTTTTCTGGTTTTTTTTTTTTTTTTTTTTTTTCCACAAAACGAGAATTCTAGGATTTTCGGATTTTGGGATTCTCGGATTTTTTTTTTTTTTTCTGGTTTTCTGGTTTTTGGGTGCTCTGGTTTTTCGGGGTTTTTTTTTTTCTGGTTTTCTGGTTTTTTTTTTTTTTTTTTTCCCCAAAAAAAACAACCTGATATTTTCTGGTTTTTTTTTTTTTTTTTTTCCACAAAACGAGAATTCTCGGATCCTCGGATGTTCGGATTCTGGAATTTTTTTTTTTTTTTCTGGTTTTCTGGTTTTCTGGTTTTTTGGTTATCTGGTTTTTTGTTTTTTCTGGTTTTCTGGTTTTTTTTTTATTTTTTTTTTTTTTCCCAAAAAACCTAACCTGATATTTTCTGGTTTTTTTTTTTTTTTTTTTCCACACAACGAGAATTGTCGGATTCTCGGATTTTCGGATTCTCGGATTTTTTTTTTTTTTTTTTTTCTGGTTTTCTGGTTTTTTCGTTTTCTTGTTTTCACGTTTTTTTTTTTTCTGGTTTTCTGGTTTTTTTTTTTTTTTTTTTTCCCAAAAACCTAACCTGATATTTTCTAGTTTTTTTTTTTTTTTTCTTTTCCACACAACGGGAATTCTCGGATTTTTCGGATTTTCGGGTCCTCGGATTTTTTTTTTTTTTTTTCCCTGGTTTTCTGAGTTTTTTTTTTTCTGGTTTTCTGGTTTTCTGGTTTTTTGGTTTTCTGGTTTTTTTTTTTTTTTTTTTTTTTTTCCACAAACCGAGAATTCTAGGATTTTCGGATTTTCGGATTCTCGGATTTTTTTTTTTTTTTTTCTGGTTTTCTGGTTTTTTTTTTTTTATTTTTTCCCCAAAAAACCTAACCTGATATTTTCTGGTTTTTTTTTTTTTTTTTTTTTTTTTCCACAAAATTTCCACAGAATTCTCGGATTCTCGGATGTTCGGATTCCGGGATTTTTTTTTTTTTTTTTTCTGGTTTTCTGGTTTTCTGGTTTTTTGGTTTTCTGGTTTTTTTTTTTTTTTTTTTCCACAAAACGAGAATTCTAGGATTTTCGGATTTTCGGATTCTCGGATTGTTTTTTTTTTTTTTTTTCTGGTTTTCTGGTTTTTGGGTGCTCTGGTTTTTCGGGTTTTTTTTTTTTTGGTTTTCTGGTTTTTTTTTTTTTTTTTTTTTTTCCACAAAACGAGAATTCTAGGATTTTCGGATTTTGGGATTCTCGGATTTTTTTTTTTTTTTTCTGGTTTTCTGGTTTTTGGGTGCTCTGGTTTTTCGGGGTTTTTTTTTTTCTGGTTTTCTGGTTTTTTTTTTTTTTTTTTTTCCCCAAAAAAAACAACCTGATATTTTCTGGTTTTTTTTTTTTTTTTTTTTCCACAAAACGAGAATTCTCGGATCCTCGGATGTTCGGATTCTGGAATTTTTTTTTTTTTTTTTCTGGTTTTCTGGTTTTCTGGTTTTTTGGTTATCTGGTTTTTTGTTTTTTCTGGTTTTCTGGTTTTTTGGTTATTTTTTTTTTTTTTCCCAAAAAACCTAACCTGATATTTTCTGGTTTTTTTTTTTTTTTTTTTCCACACAACGAGAATTGTCGGATTCTCGGATTTTCGGATTCTCGGATTTTTTTTTTTTTTTTTTTTCTGGTTTTCTGGTTTTTTCGTTTTCTTGTTTTCACGTTTTTTTTTTTTCTGGTTTTCTGGTTTTTTTTTTTTTTTTTTTCCCAAAAACCTAACCTGATATTTTCTAGTTTTTTTTTTTTTTTTCTTTTCCACACAACGGGAATTCTCGGATTTTTCGGATTTTCGGGTCCTCGGATTTTTTTTTTTTTTTTTTCCCTGGTTTTCTGAGTTTTTTTTTTTCTGGTTTTCTGGTTTTCTGGTTTTTTGGTTTTCTGGTTTTTTTTTTTTTTTTTTTTTTTTCCACAAACCGAGAATTCTAGGATTTTCGGATTTTCGGATTCTCGGATTTTTTTTTTTTTTTTTCTGGTTTTCTGGTTTTTTGGTTTTCTGGTTTTTGGGTTTTTTTTTTTCTCGTTTCCTGGTCTTTTTTTTTTTTTTTTTTTTTTCCCAAAAAACCTAACCTGATATTTTCTGGATTTTTTTTTTTTTTTTTTTTTCCACAAAACGAGAATTCTCGGATTCTCGGATGTTCGGATTCTGGGATTTTTTTTTTTTTTTTTTTTCTGGTTTTCTGGTTTTCTGGTTTTTTGGTTTTCTGGTTTTTTTTTTTTTTTTTTTCCGGAAAAACGAGAATTCTAGGATTTTCGGATTTTCGGATCCTCGGAAATTTTTTTTTTTTTTTTTCTGGGTTTCTGGTTTTTTTTTTCTTTTTTTTTTTTCCAAAAAACGAGAATTGTAGGATTTTCGGATTTTCGGATCCTCGGTTTTTTTTTTTTTTTTTTTTCTGATTTTCTGGTTTTTTTTTTTCTGGTTTTCTGGTTTTTTTTTTTTTTTGTTTCCGCAAAACGAGAATTCTAGGATTTTCGGATTTTCGGATTGTCGGATTTTTTTTTTTTTGTTTTTTCTGGTTTTCTGGTTTTTGGGTGCTCTGGTTTTTCGGGTTTTTTTTTTCTGGTTTTCTGGTTTTTTTTTTTTTTTTTTTTTTCCCAAAGAACCTAACCTGATATTTTCTGGTTTTTTTTTTTTTTTTTTTTTTTCCACAAAACGAGAATTCTCGGATTCTCGGATGTTCGGATTCTGGGATTTTTTTTTTTTTTTTTTTTTCTGGTTTTCTGGTTTTCTGGTTTTTTTTTTTTTTTTTCCACAAAACGAGAATTCTAGGATTTTCGGATTTTCGGATTCTCGGATTGTTTTTTTTTTTTTTTTTTCTTGTTTTCTGGTTTTTGGGTGCTCTGGTTTTTCGGGTTTTTTTTTTTTTGGTTTTCTGGTTTTTTTTTTTTTTTTTTTTTCCACAAAACGAGAATTCTAGGATTTTCGGATTTTCGGATTCTCGGATTTTTTTTTTTTTTTCTGGTTTTCTGGTTTTTGGGTGCTCTGGTTTTCCGGGTTTTTTTTTTTTCTGGTTTTCTGGTTTTTTTTTTTTTTTTTTTTTTTTTTCTCAAAAAACCTAACCTGATATTTTCTGGTTTTTTTTTTTTTTTTTTTTCCACAAAACGAGGACTCTCGGATTCTCGGATGTTCGGATTCTGGGATTTTTTTTTTTTTTTTTTTCTGGTTTTCTGCTTTTCTGGTTTTTTGGTTTTCTGGTTTTTTTTTTTTTTTTTTTTCTCACAAAACGCGAATTCTAGGATTTTCCGATTTTCGGATTCTCGGATTTTTTTTTTTTTTTTCTGGTTTTCTGGTTTTTGGGTCCTCTGGTTTTTCGGGTTTTTTTTTTCTGGGTTTCTGGTTTTTTTTTTTTTTTTTTTTTTCCCCAAAAAACCTAACCTGATATTTTCTGGTTTTTCTTTTTTTTTTTCTTTTTTCCACACAACGAGAATTCTCGGATTTTTCGGATTTTCGGGTCCTCGGAGTTTTTTTTTTTCTGGTTTTCTGGTTTTTTTTTTTTTTTTTTTTTTCCAAAAAACGAGAATTCTAGGATTTTCGGATTTTCGGATTCTCGGATTTTTTTTTTTTTTTTCTGGTTTTCTGGTTTTCTGGTTTTCTGGTTTTCTGGTTTTCTGGTTTTTTTTTTTTCTGGTTTTCTGGTTTTTTTTTTTTTTTTTTTTTTTTTCCACAAACCGAGAATTCTAGGATTTGCGGATTTTCGGATTCTCGGATTTTTTTTTTTTTTTTCTGGTTTTCTGGTTTTTTGGTTTTCTGGTTTTCGGGTTTTTTTTTTTCTGGTTTCCTGGTCTTTTTTTTTTTTTTTTTTTTTTTCCCAAAAAACCTGACCTGATATTTTCCGGATTTATTTTTTTTTTTTTTTCCACAAAACGAGAATTCTCGGATTCTCGGATGTTCGGATTCTGGGATTTTTTTTTTTTTTTTTTTTCTGGTTTTTTGGTTTTCTGGTTTTTTGGTTTTCTGGTTTTTTTTTTTTTTTTTTCGGAAAAACGAGAATTCTAGGATTTTCGGATTTTCGGATCCTCGGAATTTTTTTTTTTTTTTTTTTCTGGGTTTCTGGTTTTTTTTTTTCTTTTTTTTTTTTCCAAAAAACGAGAATTGTAGGATTTTCGGTTTTTCGGATCCTCGGTTTTTTTTTTTTTTTTTTTTCTGATTTTCTGGTTTTTTTTTTTCTGGTTTTCTGGTTTTTTTTTTTTTTTTGTTTCCGCAAAACGAGAATTCTAGAATTTTCGGATTTTCGGATTGTCGGATTTTTTTTTTTTTTTTTTTCTGGTTTTCTGGTTTTTGGGTGCTCTGGTTTTTCGGGTTTTTCTTTTCTGGTTTTCTGGTTTTTTTTTTTTTTCTTTTTTCCCCAAAAAACCTAACCTGATATTTTCTGGTTTTTTTTTTTTTTTTTTTTTTCCACAAAACGAGAATTCTCGGATTCTCGGATGTTCGGATTCTGGGATTTTTTTTTTTTTTTTTTTCTGGTTTTCTGGTTTTCTGGTTTTTTGGTTTTCTCGTTTTTTTTTTTTTTTTTTTCCACAAAACGAGAATTCTAGGATTTTCGGATTTTCGGATTCTCGGATTGTTTTTTTTTTTTTTTTTTTTCTGGTTTTCTGGTTTTTGGGTGCTCTGGTTTTTCTGGTTTTTTTTTTTTTGGTTTTCTTTTTTTTTTTTTTTTTTGTTTTTTTTTTCCCACAAAACGAGAATTCTAGGATTTTCGGATTTTCGGATTCTCGGATTTTTTTTTTTTTTTCTGGTTTTCTGGTTTTTGGGTGCTCTGGTTTTCCGGATTTTTTTTTTTTCTGGTTTTCTGGTTTTTTTTTTTTTTTTTTTTCCTCCCAAAAAACCTAACCTGTTATTTTCTGGTTTTTTTTTTTTTTTTTTTTCCACAAAACGAGAACTCTCGGATTCTCGGATGTTCGGATCCTGGGATTTTTTTTTTTTTTTTTTCTGGTTTTCTGCTTTTCTGGTTTTTTGGTTTTCTGGTTTTTTTTTTTTTTTTTTTTCTCACAAAACGCGAATTCTAGGATTTTCGGATTTTCGGATTCTCGGATTTTTTTTTTTTTTTCTGGTTTTCCGGTTTTTGGGTGCTCTGGTTTTTCGGGTTTTTTTTTTCTGGGTTTCTGGTTTTTTTTTTTTTTTTTTTTTTCCCCAAAAAACCTAACCTGATATTTTCTGGTTTTTTTTTTTTTTTTCTTTTTTCCACACAACGAGAATTCTCGGATTTTTCGGATTTTCGGGTCCTCGGATTTTTTTTTTTTTTTTTTTTTCCTGGTTTTCTGAGTTTTTTTTTTTTGGTTTTCTGGTTTTTTTTTTTTTTTTTTTCCAAAAAACGAGAATTCTAGGATTTTCGGATTTTCGGATTCTCGGATTTTTTTTTTTTTTTTCTGGTTTTCTGGTTTTCTGGTTTTCTGTTTTTCTGGTTTTCTGGTTTTCTGGTTTTCTGGTTTTCTGGTTTTCTGGTTTTCTGGTTTTTTTTTTTTCTGGTTTTCTGGTTTTTTTTTTTTCTTTTTTCCCAAAAAACCTAACCTGATATTTTCTTGTCTTTATCTTGTTTTATTTTTTTTTTTTTTTCCACAAAACGAGAATTCTCGGATTCTCGGATGTTCGGATTCTGGGATTTTTTTTTTTTTTTTTTTTCTGGTTTTCTGGTTTTTTCTTTTTTTTTTTTTCCCAAAAAACGAGAATTGTAGGATTTTTCGGATTTTCGGATCCTCGGTTTTTTTTTTTTTTTTTTTTGATTTTCTGGTTTTTTTTTTTCTGGTTTTCTGGTTTTTTTTTTTTTTTTTTTTTTTCCACAAAACGAGAATTCTAGGATTTTCGGATTTTCGGATTCTCGGATTTTTTTTTTTTTTTTTTTTTCTGGTTTTCTGGTTTTTGGGTGCTCTGGTTTTTCGGGTTTTTTTTTTTTCTGGTTTTCTGGTTTTTTTTTTTTTTTTTTTTTTTTTTCCAAAAAACACAACCTGATATTCTCTGGTTTTTTTTTTTTTTTTTTTTTTTTTTCCACAAAACGAGAATTCTCGGATTCTCGGATGTTCGGATTCTGGGATTTTTTTTTTTTTTTTTTTTTTTCTGGTTTTCTGGTTTTCTGGTTTTTTGGTTTTCTGGTTTTTTTTTTCTTTTTTTTTTCCACAAAACCAGAATTCTAGCATTTTCGGATTTTCGGATCCTGGGATTTGTTTTTTTTTTTTTTCTGGGTTTCTGGTTTTTTTCTTTTTTTCCTTTTTTTCCAAAAAACGAGAATTGTAGGATTTTTCGGATTTTCGGATCCTCGGTTTTTTTTTTTTTTTTTTTTCTGATTTTCTGGTTTTTTTTTTTCTGGTTTTCTGGTTTTTTTTTTTTTTTTTTTCTTTCCACAAAACGAGAATTCTAGGATTTTCGGATTTTCGGATTCTCGGATTTTTTTTTTTTTTTTTTTTCTGATTTTCTGGTTTTTGGGTGCTCGGGTTTCTCGGGTTTTTTTTTTTTCTGGTTTTCTGGTTTTTTTTTTTTTTTTTTTTTCTGGTTTTTCTGGTTTTTTGGTTTTCCGGTTTTTGTTTTTTCTGGTTTTCTGGTTTTTTTTTTTTTTTTTTTTTTCCCCACAACGAGAATTCTCGGATTTTCGGATATTCGGATCCTCGGATTTTTTTTTTTTTTTCTGGTTTTCTGGTTTTTTGGTTTTCCGGTTTTCGGGTTTTTTTTTTCTGGTTTTCTGGTTTTTTTTTTTTTTTTTTTTTTTCCCAAAAAACACAACCTGATATTCTCTCGTTTTTTTTTTTTTTTTTTTTTTTTTCCACAAAACGAGAATTCTCGGATTCTCGGATATTCGGATTCTGGGATTTTTTTTTTTTTTTTTTTTCTGGTTTTCTGGTTTTCTGGTTTTTTGGTTTTCTGGTTTTTTTTTTTTTTTTTTTTTTCCACAAAACCAGAATTCTAGCATTTTCGGATTTTCGGATCCTGGGATTTTTTTTTTTTTTTTTCTGGGTTTCTGGTTTTTTTCTTTTTTTCCTTTTTTTCCAAAAAACGAGAATTGTAGGATTTTTCGGATTTTCGGATCCTCGGTTTTTTTTTTTTTTTTTTTTCTGATTTTCTGGTTTTTTTTTTTATGGTTTTCTGGTTTTTTTTTTTTTTTTTTTCTTTCCACAAAACGAGAATTCTAGGATTTTCGGATTTTCGGATTCTCGGATTTTTTTTTTTTTTTTTTTTTTCTGGTTTTCTGGTTTTTGGGTGCTCGGGTTTCTCGGGTTTTTTTTTTTTCTGGTTTTCTGGTTTTTTGGTTTTCCGGTTTTTGTTTTTTCTGGTTTTCTGGTTTTTTTTTTTTTTTTTTTTTTCCCCACAACGAGAATTCTCTGATTTTCGGATATTCGGATCCTCGGATTTTTTTTTTTTTTTTTCTGGTTTTCTGGTTTTTTGGTTTTCCGGTTTTCGGGTTTTTTTTTTCTGGTTTTCTGGTCTTTTTTTTTTTTTTTTTTTTTTTCCCAAAAAACCTAACCTGATATTTTCTGGTTTTTTTTTTTTTTTTTTTTTTTCCACAAAACGAGAATTCTCGGATTCTCGGATGTTCGGATTCTGGGATTTTTTTTTTTTTTTTTTTTTTCTGGGTTTCTGGTTTTTTCTTTTTTTTTTTTTCCCAAAAAACGAGAATTGTAGGATTTTTCGGATTTTCGGATCCTCGGTTTTTTTTTTCTTTTTTTTTGATTTTCTGGTTTTTTTTTTTCTGGTTTTCTGGTTTTTTTTTTTTTTTTTTTTTCCACAAAACGAGAATTCTAGGATTTTCGGATTTTCGGATTCCCGGATTTTTTTTTTTTTTTTTTTTTCTGGTTTTCTGGTTTTTGGGTGCTCTCGTTTTTCGGGGTTTTTTTTTTTCTGGTTTTCTGGTTTTTTTTTTTTTTTTTTTTTTTTCCCAAAAAACACAACCTGATATTCTCTCGTTTTTTTTTTTTTTTTTTTTTTTTTCCACAAAACGAGAATTCTCGGATTCTCGGATGTTCGGATTCTGGGATTTTTTTTTTTTTTTTTTTTTCTGGTTTTCTGGTTTTCTGGTTTTTTGGTTTTCTGGTTTTTTTTTTTTTTTTTTTTTCCACAAAACCAGAATTCTAGCATTTTCGGATTTTCGGATCCTGGGATTTTTTTTTTTTTTTTTCTGGGTTTCTGGTTTTTTTCTTTTTTTCCTTTTTTTCCAAAAAACGAGAATTGTAGGATTTTTCGGATTTTCGGATCCTCGGTTTTTTTTTTTTTTTTTTTTCTGATTTTCTGGTTTTTTTTTTTATGGTTTTCTGGTTTTTTTTTTTTTTTTTTTTCTTTCCACAAAACGAGAATTCTAGGATTTTCGGATTTTCGGATTCTCGGATTTTTTTTTTTTTTTTTTTTTTCTGGTTTTCTGGTTTTTGGGTGCTCGGGTTTCTCGGGTTTTTTTTTTTTCTGGTTTTCTGGTTTTTTGGTTTTCCGGTTTTTGTTTTTTCTGGTTTTCTGGTTTTTTTTTTTTTTTTTTTTTTCCCCACAACGAGAATTCTCTGATTTTCGGATATTCGGATCCTCGGATTTTTTTTTTTTTTTTTCTGGTTTTCTGGTTTTTTGGTTTTCCGGTTTTCGGGTTTTTTTTTTCTGGTTTTCTGGTCTTTTTTTTTTTTTTTTTTTTTTTCCCAAAAAACCTAACCTGATATTTTCTGGTTTTTTTTTTTTTTTTTTTTTTTCCACAAAACGAGAATTCTCGGATTCTCGGATGTTCGGATTCTGGGATTTTTTTTTTTTTTTTTTTTCTGGGTTTCTGGTTTTTTCTTTTTTTTTTTTTCCCAAAAAACGAGAATTGTAGGATTTTTCGGATTTTGGGATCCTCGGTTTTTTTTTTCTTTTTTTTTGATTTTCTGGTTTTTTTTTTTCTGGTTTTCTGGTTTTTTTTTTTTTTTTTTTTCCACAAAACGAGAATTCTAGGATTTTCGGATTTTCGGATTCCCGGATTTTTTTTTTTTTTTTTTTCTGGTTTTCTGGTTTTTGGGTGCTCTCGTTTTTCGGGGTTTTTTTTTTTCTGGTTTTCTGGTTTTTTTTTTTTTTTTTTTTTTTTTCCCAAAAAACACAACCTGATATTCTCTCGTTTTTTTTTTTTTTTTTTTTTTTTTCCACAAAACGAGAATTCTCGGATTCTCGGAAGTTCGGATTCTGGGATTTTTTTTTTTTTTTTTTTTTCTGGTTTTCTGGTTTTCTGGTTTTTTGGTTTTCTGGTTTTTTTTTTTTTTTTTTTTCCACAAAACCAGAATTATAGCATTTTCGGATTTTCGGATCCTGGGATTTTTTTTTTTTTTTTTTCTGGGTTTCTGGTTTTTTTCTTTTTTTCCTTTTTTTCCAAAAAACGAGAATTGTAGGATTTTTCGGATTTTCGGATCCTCGGTTTTTTTTTTTTTTTTTTTTCTGATTTTCTGGTTTTTTTTTTTCTGGTTTTCTGGTTTTTTTTTTTTTTTTTTTTCTTTCCACAAAACGAGAATTCTAGGATTTTCGGATTTTCGGATTCTCGGATTTTTTTTTTTTTTTTTTTCTGGTTTTCTGGTTTTTGGGTGCTCGGGTTTCTCGGGTTTTTTTTTTTTCTGGTTTTCTGGTTTTTTTTTTTTTTTTTTTTTTTTCTGGTTTTTCTGGTTTTTTGGTTTTCCGGTTTTTGTTTTTTCTGGTTTTCTGGTTTTTTTTTTTTTTTTTTTTTTCCCCACAACGAGAATTCTCGGATTTTCGGATATTCGGATCCTCGGATTTTTTTTTTTTTTTTTCTGGTTTTCTGGTTTTTTGGTTTTCCGGTTTTCGGGTTTTTTTTTTCTGGTTTTCTGGTCTTTTTTTTTTTTTTTTTTTTTTTCCCAAAAAACCTAACCTGATATTTTCTGGTTTTTTTTTTTTTTTTTTTTTTCCACAAAACGAGAATTCTCGGATTCTCGGATGTTCGGATTCTGGGATTTTTTTTTTTTTTTTTTTTCTGGGTTTCTGGTTTTTTCTTTTTTTTTTTTTCCCAAAAAACGAGAATTGTAGGATTTTTCGGATTTTCGGATCCTCGGTTTTTTTTTTCTTTTTTTTTGATTTTCTGGTTTTTTTTTTTCTGGTTTTCTGGTTTTTTTTTTTTTTTTTTTTTCCACAAAACGAGAATTCTAGGATTTTCGGATTTTCGGATTCCCGGATTTTTTTTTTTTTTTTTTTTTCTGGTTTTCTGGTTTTTGGGTGCTCTCGTTTTTCGGGGTTTTTTTTTTTCTGGTTTTCTGGTTTTTTTTTTTTTTTTTTTTTTTTTCCCAAAAAACACAACCTGATATTCTCTCGTTTTTTTTTTTTTTTTTTTTTTTTTCCACAAAACGAGAATTCTCGGATTCTCGGATGTTCGGATTCTGGGATTTTTTTTTTTTTTTTTTTTTCTGGTTTTCTGGTTTTCTGGTTTTTTGGTTTTCTGGTTTTTTTTTTTTTTTTTTTTTTTCCACAAAACCAGAATTATAGCATTTTCGGATTTTCGGATCCTGGGATTTTTTTTTTTTTTTTTTCTGGGTTTCTGGTTTTTTTCTTTTTTTCCTTTTTTTCCAAAAAACGAGAATTGTAGGATTTTTCGGATTTTCGGATCCTCGGTTTTTTTTTTTTTTTTTTTTCTGATTTTCTGGTTTTTTTTTTTCTGGTTTTCTGGTTTTTTTTTTTTTTTTTTTTCTTTCCACAAAACGAGAATTCTAGGATTTTCGGATTTTCGGATTCTCGGATTTTTTTTTTTTTTTTTTTTTCTGGTTTTCTGGTTTTTGGGTGCTCGGGTTTCTCGGGTTTTTTTTTTTTCTGGTTTTCTGGTTTTTTTTTTTTTTTTTTTTTTTCTGGTTTTTCTGGTTTTTTGGTTTTCCGGTTTTTGTTTTTTCTGGTTTTCTGGTTTTTTTTTTTTTTTTTTTTTTTCCCCACAACGAGAATTCTCGGATTTTCGGATATTCGGATCCTCGGATTTTTTTTTTTTTTTTCTGGTTTTCTGGTTTTTTGGTTTTCCGGTTTTCGGGTTTTTTTTTTCTGGTTTTCTGGTTTTTTTTTTTTTTTTTTTTTTTTTCCCAAAAAACACAACCTGATATTCTCTCGTTTTTTTTTTTTTTTTTTTTTTTTCCACAAAACGAGAATTCTCGGATTCTCGGATGTTCGGATTCTGGGATTTTTTTTTTTTTTTTTTTTCTGGTTTTCTGGTTTTCTGGTTTTTTGGTTTTCTGGTTTTCTTTTTTTTTTTTTTTTCCACAAAACCAGAATTCTAGCATTTTCGGATTTTCGGATCCTGGGATTTTTTTTTTTTTTTTTTCTGGGTTTCTGGTTTTTTTCTTTTTTTCCTTTTTTTCCAAAAAACGAGAATTGTAGGATTTTTCGGATTTTCGGATCCTCGGTTTTTTTTTTTTTTTTTTTTCTGATTTTCTGGTTTTTTTTTTTATGGTTTTCTGGTTTTTTTTTTTTTTTTTTTTTTTCCCCACAACGAGAATTCTCTGATTTTCGGATATTCGGATCCTCGGATTTTTTTTTTTTTTTTTCTGGTTTTCTGGTTTTTTGGTTTTCCGGTTTTCGGGTTTTTTTTTTCTGGTTTTCTGGTCTTTTTTTTTTTTTTTTTTTTTTTTCCCAAAAAACCTAACCTGATATTTTCTGGTTTTTTTTTTTTTTTTTTTTTTTCCACAAAACGAGAATTCTCGGATTCTCGGATGTTCGGATTCTGGGATTTTTTTTTTTTTTTTTTTTCTGGGTTTCTGGTTTTTTCTTTTTTTTTTTTTCCCAAAAAACGAGAATTGTAGGATTTTTCGGATTTTCGGATCCTCGGTTTTTTTTTTCTTTTTTTTTGATTTTCTGGTTTTTTTTTTTCTGGTTTTCTGGTTTTTTTTTTTTTTTTTTTTTCCACAAAACGAGAATTCTAGGATTTTCGGATTTTCGGATTCCCGGATTTTTTTTTTTTTTTTTTTTCTGGTTTTTTGGTTTTTGGGTGCTCTGGTTTTTCGGGGTTTTTTTTTTTCTGGTTTTCTGGTTTTTTTTTTTTTTTTTTTTTTTTCCCCAAAAAACACAACCTGATATTCTCTCGTTTTTTTTTTTTTTTTTTTTTTTTCCACAAAACGAGAATTCTCGGATTCTCGGATGTTCGGATTCTGGGATTTTTTTTTTTTTTTTTTTTTTCTGGTTTTCTGGTTTTCTGGTTTTTTGGTTTTCTGGTTTTTTTTTTTTTTTTTTTTTTCCACAAAACCAGAATTATAGCATTTTCGGATTTTCGGATCCTGGGATTTTTTTTTTTTTTTTTTCTGGGTTTCTGGTGCTTTTCTTTTTTTCCTTTTTTTCCAAAAAACGAGATTTGTAGGATTTTTCGGATTTTCGGATCCTCGGTTTTTTTTTTTTTTTTTTTTCTGATTTTCTGGTTTTTTTTTTTCTGGTTTTCTGGTTTTTTTTTTTTTTTTTTCTTTCCACAAAACGAGAATTCTAGGATTTTCGGATTTTCGGATTCTCGGATTTTTTTTTTTTTTTTTTTTTTCTGGTTTTCTGGTTTTTGGGTGCTCGGGTTTCTCGGGTTTTTTTTTTTTCTGGTTTTCTGGTTTTTTTTTTTTTTTTTTTTTTTCCCCAAAAAAAACAACCTGATATTTTCTGGTTTTTTTTTTTGTTTTTTCTTTTCCACAAAACGAGAATTCTCGGATTCTCGGATGTTCGGATTCTGGGATTTTTTTTTTTTTTTTTCTGGTTTTCTGGTTTTCTGGTTTTTTGGTTATCTGGTTTTTTGTTTTTTCTGGTTTTCTGGTTTTTTTTTTATTTTTTTTTTTTCCCCAAAAAACCTAACCTGATATTTTCTGGTTTTTTTTTTTTTTTTTTTCCACACAACGAGAATTGTCGGATTTTCGGATTTTCAGATTCTCGGATTTTTTTTTTTTTTTTTTTTCTGGTTTTCTGGTTTTTTCGTTTTCTTCTTTTCACTTTTTTTTTTTTTCTGGTTTTCCGGTTTTTTTTTTTTTTTTTTTTCCCAAAAACCTAACCTGATATTTTCTGGTTTTTTTTTTTTTTTTCTTTTCCACACAACAAGAATTCTCGGATTTTTCGGATTTTCGGGTCCTCGGATTTTTTTTTTTTTTTTTTCCTGGTTTTCTGAGTTTTTTTTTTTTCTGGTTTTCTGGTTTTTTTTTTTTTTTTTCTTTTTTCCAAAAAACGAGAATTCTAGGATTTTCGGATTTTCGGATTCTCGGATTTTTTTTTTTTTTTCTGGTTTTCTGGTTTTTGGGTGCTCTGGTTTTCCGGGTTTTTTTTTTTTCTGGTTTTCTGGTTTTTTTATTTTTTTTTTTTCCCCAAAAAAAACAACCTGATATTTTCTGGTTTTTTTTTTTTTTTTTTTTCTTTTCCACAAAACGAGAATTCTCGGATTCTCGGATGTTCGGATTCTGGGATTTTTTTTTTTTTTTCTGGTTTTCTGGTTTTCTGGTTTTTTGGTTATCTGGTTTTTTGTTTTTTCTGGTTTTCTGGTTTTTTTTTTATTTTTTTTTTTTCCCAAAAAACCTAACCTGATATTTTCTGGTTTTTTTTTTTTTTTTCCACACAACGAGAATTGTCGGATTTTCGGATTTTCGGATTCTCGGATTTTTTCTTTTTTTTCTTTTTTTCTGGTTTTCTGGTTTTTTCGTTTTCTTGTTTTCACGTTTTTTTTTTTTCTGGTTTTCTGGTTTTTTTTTTTTTTTTTTTTTCCCAAAAACCTAACCTGATATTTTCTGGTTTTTTTTTTTTTTTCTTTTCCACACAACGAGAATTCTCGGATTGTTCGGATTTTCGGGTCCTCGGATTTTTTTTTTTTTTTTTTCCTGGTTTTCTGAGTTTTTTTTTTTCTGGTTTTCTGGTTTTTTTTTTTTTTTTTTTTTTCCAAGAAACGAGAATTCTAGGATTTTCGGATTTTCGGATTCTCGGATTTTTTTTTTTTTTTTCTGGTTTTCTGGTTTTCTGGTTTTCTGGTTTTCTGGTTTTCTGGTTTTTTTTTTTTTCTGGTTTTCTTTTTTCTTTTTTTTTTTTTTCCCCAAAAAAACTAACCTGATATTTTCTGGTTTTTTTTTTTTTTTTTTTTTTTTCCACAAAACGAGAATTCTCGGATTCTCGGATGTTCGGATTCTGGGATTTTTTTTTTTTTTTTTCTGGTTTTCTGGTTTTCTGGTTTTTTGGTTTTCTGGTTTTTTTTTTTATTTTTTTCCACAAAACGAGAATTCTAGGATTTTCGGATTTTCGGATTCTCGGATTGTTTTTTTTTTTTATTTTCTGGTTTTCTGGTTTTTGGGTGCTCTGGTTTTTCGGGTTTTTTTTTTTCTGGTTTTCTGGTTTTTTTTTTTTTTTTTTTTTCCACAAAACGAGAATTCTAGGATTTTCCGATTTTCGGATTCTCGGATTTTTTTTTTTTTTTTCTGGTTTTCTGGTTTTTGGGTGCTCTGGTTTTCCGGGTTTTTTTTTTTTCTGGTTTTCTGGTTTTTTTTTTTTTTTTTTTTTTTCCCAAAAAACCTAACCTGATATTTTCTGGTTTTTTTTTTTTTTTTTTTTTTTTCACAAAACGAGAATTCTCGGATTCTCGGATGTTCGGATTCTGGGATTTTTTTTTTTTTTTTTTCTGGTTTTCTGGTTTTCTGGTTTTTTGGTTTTCTGGTTTTTTTTTTTTTTTTTTTTTCTCACAAAACGAGAATTCTAGGATTTTCGGATTTTCGGATTCTCGGATTTTTTTTTTTTTTTTCTGGTTTTTTGGTTTTCTGGTTTTCTGGTTTTCTGGTTTTCTGGTTTTTTTTTTTCTGGTTTTCTGGTTTTTTTTTTTTTTTTTTTTTTCCCAAAAACCTAACCTGATATTTTCTTGTTTTTATTTTATTTTATTTTTTTTTTTTTCCACAAAACGAGAATTCTCGGATTCTCGGATGTTCGGATTCTGGGATTTTTGTTTTTTTCTTTTTCTGGTTTTCTGGTTTTTTGGTTTTCCGGTTTTTGTTTTTTCTGGTTTTCTTGTTTTTTTTTTTTTTTTTTTTTTTTTCCCCACAACAAGAATTCTCGGATTTTCGGATATTCGGATCCTCGGAATTTTTTTTTTTTTTTTTTTCTGGTTTTCTGGTTTTTTGGTTTTCTAGTTTTCGGGTTTTTTTTTTCTGGTTTTCTGGGCTTTTTTTTTTTTTTTTTTTTTTTTCTCCCAAAAAACCTAACCTGATATGTTCTGGTTTTTTTTTTTTTTTTTTCCACAAAACGAGAATTCTCGGATTCTCGGATGTTCGGATTCTGAATTTTTTTTTTTTTTTTATTTTTCTGGGTTTCTGGTTTTTTCTTTTTTTTTTTTTTTCCAAAAAACGAGAATTGTAGGATTTTTCGGATTTTCGGATCCTCGGTTTTTTTTTGTTTTTTTTTTTCTGGTTTTCTGGCTTTTTTTTTTTTTTTTTTTTTTTCCACAAAACGACAATTCTAGGATTTTCGGATTTTCGGATTCTCGGAGTTTTTTTTTTTTTTCTGGTTTTCTGGTTTTTGGGTGCTCTGGTTTTTCGGGTTTTTTTTTTCTGGGTTTCTGGTTTTTTTTTTTTTTTTTTTTTTCCCCAAAAAACCTAACCTGATATTTTCTGGTTTTTTTTTTTTTTTTCTTTTTTCCACACAACGAGAATTCTCGGATTTTTTCGGATTTTCGGGTCCTCGGATTTTTTTTTTTTTTTTTTTTCCTGGTTTTCTGAGTTTTTTTTTTCTGGTTTTCTGGTTTTTTTTTTTTTTTTTTTTCCAAAAAACGAGAATTCTAGGATTTTCGGATTTTCGGATTCTCGGATTTTTTTTTTTTTTTTCTGGTTTTCTGGTCTTCTGGTTTTCTGGTTTTCTGGTTTTCTGGTTTTTTTTTTTTTCTGGTTTTCTTTTTTCTTTTTTTTTTTTTTCCCCAAAAAAACTAACCTGATATTTTCTGGTTTTTTTTTTTTTTTTTTTTTTTTCCACAAAACGAGAATTCTCGGATTCTCGGATGTTCGGATTCTGGGATTTTTTTTTTTTTTTTTCTGGTTTTCTGGTTTTCTGGTTTTTTGGTTTTCTGGTTTTTTTTTTTATTTTTTTCCACAAAACGAGAATTCTAGGATTTTCGGATTTTCGGATTCTCGGATTGTTTTTTTTTTTTATTTTCTGGTTTTCTGGTTTTTGGGTGCTCTGGTTTTTCGGGTTTTTTTTTTTCTGGTTTTCTGGTTTTTTTTTTTTTTTTTTTTCCACAAAACGAGAATTCTAGGATTTTCCGATTTTCGGATTCTCGGATTTTTTTTTTTTTTTTCTGGTTTTCTGGTTTTTGGGTGCTCTGGTTTTCCGGGTTTTTTTTTTTTCTGGTTTTCTGGTTTTTTTTTTTTTTTTTTTTTTTTCCCAAAAAACCTAACCTGATATTTTCTGGTTTTTTTTTTTTTTTTTTTTTTTTCACAAAACGAGAATTCTCGGATTCTCGGATGTTCGGATTCTGGGATTTTTTTTTTTTTTTTTCTGGTTTTCTGGTTTTCTGGTTTTTTGGTTTTCTGGTTTTTTTTTTTTTTTTTTTTTCTCACAAAACGAGAATTCTAGGATTTTCGGATTTTCGGATTCTCGGATTTTTTTTTTTTTTTTCTGGTTTTTTGGTTTTCTGGTTTTCTGGTTTTCTGGTTTTCTGGTTTTTTTTTTTCTGGTTTTCTGGTTTTTTTTTTTTTTTTTTTTTTCCCAAAAACCTAACCTGATATTTTCTTGTTTTTATTTTATTTTATTTTTTTTTTTTTCCACAAAACGAGAATTCTCGGATTCTCGGATGTTCGGATTCTGGGATTTTTGTTTTTTTCTTTTTCTGGTTTTCTGGTTTTTTGGTTTTCCGGTTTTTGTTTTTTCTGGTTTTCTTGTTTTTTTTTTTTTTTTTTTTTTTTCCCCACAACAAGAATTCTCGGATTTTCGGATATTCGGATCCTCGGAATTTTTTTTTTTTTTTTTTTCTGGTTTTCTGGTTTTTTGGTTTTCTAGTTTTCGGGTTTTTTTTTTCTGGTTTTCTGGGCTTTTTTTTTTTTTTTTTTTTTTTTCTCCCAAAAAACCTAACCTGATATGTTCTGGTTTTTTTTTTTTTTTTTTCCACAAAACGAGAATTCTCGGATTCTCGGATGTTCGGATTCTGAATTTTTTTTTTTTTTTTATTTTTCTGGGTTTCTGGTTTTTTCTTTTTTTTTTTTTTTCCAAAAAACGAGAATTGTAGGATTTTTCGGATTTTCGGATCCTCGGTTTTTTTTTGTTTTTTTTTTTCTGGTTTTCTGGCTTTTTTTTTTTTTTTTTTTTTTTCCACAAAACGACAATTCTAGGATTTTCGGATTTTCGGATTCTCGGAGTTTTTTTTTTTTTTCTGGTTTTCTGGTTTTTGGGTGCTCTGGTTTTTCGGGTTTTTTTTTTCTGGGTTTCTGGTTTTTTTTTTTTTTTTTTTTTTCCCCAAAAAACCTAACCTGATATTTTCTGGTTTTTTTTTTTTTTTTCTTTTTTCCACACAACGAGAATTCTCGGATTTTTTCGGATTTTCGGGTCCTCGGATTTTTTTTTTTTTTTTTTTTCCTGGTTTTCTGAGTTTTTTTTTTCTGGTTTTCTGGTTTTTTTTTTTTTTTTTTTTCCAAAAAACGAGAATTCTAGGATTTTCGGATTTTCGGATTCTCGGATTTTTTTTTTTTTTTTCTGGTTTTCTGGTCTTCTGGTTTTCTGGTTTTCTGGTTTTCTGGTTTTTTTTTTTTCTGGTTTTCTGGTTTTTTTTTTTTTTTTTTTTCCCCAAAAAACCTAACCTGATATTTTCTTGTGTTTATTTTGTTTTATTTTTTTTTTTTTTCCACAAAACGAGAATTCTCGGATTCTCGGATGTTCGGATTCCCGTATTTTTTTTTTTTTTCTGGTTTTCTGGTTTTTTGGTTTTCTGGTTTTCGGGTATTTTTTTTCTGGTTTTCTGGTCTTTTTTTTTTTTTTTTTTTTTTTCCCAAAAAACCTAACCTGATATTTTCTGGTTTTTTTTTTTTTTTTTTTTTTTCCACAAAACGAGAATTCTCGGATTCTCGGATGTTCGGATTCTGGGATTTTTGTTTTTTTTTTTTTTTTTCTGGGTTTCTGGTTTTTTCTTTTTTTTTTTTCCCAAAAAACGAGAATTGTAGGATTTTTCGGATTTTCGGATCCTCGGTTTTTTTTTTTTTTTTTTTTCTGAATTTCTGGTTTTTTTTTTTTCTGGTTTTCTGGTTTTTTTTTTTTTTTTTTTTTTTTTCCACAAAACGAGAATTCTAGGATTTTCGGATTTTCGGATTCTCGGATTTTTTTTTTTTTTTTTTCTGGTTTTCTGGTTTTTGGGTGCTCCGGTTTTTCGGGTTTTTTTTTTTTCTGGTTTTCTGGTTTTTTTTTTTTTTTTTTTTTTTTTTCCCAAAAAACACAACCTCATATTTTCTGGTTTTTTTTTTTTTTTTTTTCTCGGATTCTCGGAGGTTCGGATTCTGGGATTTTTTCCTTTTTTTTTTTTCTGGTTTTCTGGTTTTCTGGTTTTTTGGTTTTCTGGTTTTTTTTTTTTTTTTTTTTTTCCACAAAACCAGAATTCTAGCATTTTCGGATTTTCGGATCCTGGGATTTTTTTTTTTTTTTTTTTCTGGGTTTCTGGTTTTTTTCTTTTTTTCCTTTTTTTCCAAAAAACGAGAATTGTAGGATTTTTCGGATTTTCGGATCCTCGGTTTTTTTTTTTTTTTTTTTCTGATTTTCTGGTTTTTTTTTTTCTGGTTTTCTGGTTTTTTTTTTTTTTTTTCTTTCCACAAAACGAGAATTCTAGGATTTTCGGATTTTCGGATTCTCGGTTTTTTTTTTTTTTTTTTTTTTCTGGTTTTCTGGTTTTCTGGTTTTCTTGTTTTCACGTTTTTTTTTTTCTGGTTTTCCGGTTTTTTTTTTTTTTTTTTTTCCCAAAAACCTAACCTGATATTTTCTGGTTTTTTTTTTTTTTCTTTTCCACACAACGAGAATTCTCGGATTGTTCGGATTTTCGGGTCCTCGGATTTTTTTTTTTTTTTTTTCCTGGTTTTCTGAGTTTTTTTTTTTCTGGTTTTCTGGTTTTTTTTTTTTCTTTTTTTTTCCAAAAAACGAGAATTCTAGGATTTTCGGATTTTCGGATTCTCGGATTTTTTTTTTTTTTTTTTTCTGGTTTTCTGGTTTTCTGGTTTTCTTGTTTTCTGGTTTTCTGGTTTTTTTTTTTCTGGTTTTCTTTTTTCTTTTTTTTTTTTTTCCCCAAAAAACCTAACCTGATATTTTCTTGTTTTTATTTTATTTTATTTTTTTTTTTTTCCCCAAAAAACCTAACCTGATATTTTCTGGTTTTATTTATTTATTTTTCTTTTTTCCACAAAACGAGATTTCTCGGATTCTCGGATGTTCGGATTCTGGGATTTTTTTTTTTTTTTTTCTGGTTTTCTGGTTTTCTGGTTTTTTGGTTTTCTGGTTTTTTTTTTTTTTTTTTTCCACAAAACGAGAATTCTAGGATTTTCGGATTTTTGGATTCTCGGATTGTTTTTTTTTTTTATTTTCTGGTTTTCTGGTTTTTGGGTGCTCTGGTTTTTCGGGTTTTTTTTTTTTCTGGTTTTCTGGTTTTTTTTTTTTTTTTTTTTTTTTCCCAAAAAACACAACCTGATATTTTCTGGTTTTTTTTTTTTTTTTTTTTTTTCCACAAAACGAGAATTCTCGGATTCTCGGAGGTTCGGATTCTGGGATTTTTTTTTTTTTTTTTTTTTCTGGTTTTCTGGTTTTCTGGTTTTTTGGTTTTCTGGTTTTTTTTTTTTTTTTTTTTTTCCACAAAACCAGAATTGTAGCATTTTCGGATTTTCGGATCCTGGGATTTTTTTTTTTTTTTTTTTTCTGGGTTTCTGGTTTTTTTCTTTTTTTCCTTTTTTTCCAAAAAACGAGAATTGTAGGATTTTTCGGATTTTCGGATCCTCGGTTTTTTTTTTTTTTTTTTTTCTGATTTTCTGGTTTTTTTTTTTCTGGTTTTCTGGTTTTTTTTTTTTTTTTTTCTTTCCACAAAACGAGAATTCTAGGATTTTCGGATTTTCGGATTCTCGGATTTTTTTTTTTTTTTTTTTTATCTGGTTTTCTGGTTTTCTGGTTTTCTTGTTTTCACGTTTTTTTTTTTTCTGGTTTTCCGGTTTTTTTTTTTTTTTTTTTTTCCCAAAAACCTAACCTGATATTTTCTGGTTTTTTTTTTTTTTTTCTTTTCCACACAACGAGAATTCTCGGATTTTTCGGATTTTCGGGTCCTCGGATTTTTTTTTTTTTTTTTCCTTGTTTTTCTGAGTTTTTTTTTTTCTGGTTTTCTGGTTTTTTTTTTTTTTTTTTTTTTTTCCAAAAAACGAGAATTCTAGGATTTTCGGATTTTCGGATTCTCGGATTTTTTTTTTTTTTTTTTCTGGTTTTCTGTTTTTCTGGTTTTCTGGTTTTCTGGTTTTCTGGTTTTTTTTTTTTTCTGGTTTTCTTTTTTCTTTTTTTTTTTTTTCCCCAAAAAACCTAACCTGATATTTTCTTGTTTTTATTTTATTTTATTTTTTTTTTTCCCCAAAAAACCTAACCTGATATTTTCTGGTTTTTTTTTTTTTTTTTTTTTTCCACAAAACGAGAATTCTCGGATTCTCGGATGTTCGGATTCTGGGATTTTTTTTTTTTTTTTTCTGGTTTTCTGGTTTTCTGGTTTTTTGGTTTTCTGGTTTTTTTTTTTTTTTTTTTTTTCTCACAAAACGAGAATTCTAGGATTTTCGGATTTTCGGATTCTCGGATTTTTTTTTTTTTTCTGGTTTTCTGGTTTTCTGGTTTTCTGGTTTTCTGGTTTTTTTTTTCTGGTGTTCTGGTTTTTTTTTTTTTTTTTTTTTTCCCAAAAACCTAACCTGATATTTTCTTGTTTTTATTTTATTTTATTTTTTTTTTTTTCCACAAAACGAGAATTCTCGGATTCTCGGATGTTCGGATTCTGGGATTTTTGTTTTTTTCTTTTTCTGGTTTTCTGGTTTTTTGGTTTTCCGGTTTTTGTTTTTTCTGGTTTTCTTGTTTTTTTTTTTTTTTTTTTTTTTTTTCCCCACAACGAGAATTCTCGGATTTTCGGATATTCGGATCCTCGGAAATTTTTTTTTTTTTTTTTTCTGGTTTCCTGGTTTTTTGGTTTTCTGGTTTTCGGGTTTTTTTTTTCTGGTTTTCTGGTCATTTTTTTTTTTTTTTTTTTTTTTCTCCCAAAAAACCTAACCTGATATGTTCTGGTTTTTTTTTTTTTTTTTTTTTCCACAAAACGAGAATTCTCGGATTCTCGGATGTTCGGATTCTGGGATTTTTTTTTTTTTTTTTTTTTTCTGGGTTTCTGGTTTTTTCTTTTTTTTTTTCTTTCCAAAAAACGAGAATTGTAGGATTTTTCGGATTTTCGGATCCTCGGTTTTTTTTTTTTTTTTTTTCTGATTTTCTGGTTTTTTTTTTTCTGGTTTTCTGGTTTTTGGGTGCTCTGGTTTTTCGTGTTTTTTTTTTCTGGGTTTCTGGTTTTTTTTTTTTTTTTTTCTTCCCCAAAAAACCTAACCAGATATTTTCTGGTTTTTTTTTTTTTTCTTTTTTCCACACAACGAGAATTCTCGAATTTTTCGGATTTTCGGGTCCTCGGATTTTTTTTTTTTTTTTTTTTCCTGGTTTTCTGAGTTTTTTTTTTTCTGGTTTTCCGGTTTTTTTCTTTTTTTTTTTTTTCCAAAAAACGAGAATTCTAGGGTTTTCCGATTTTCGGATCCTCGGATTTTTTTTTTTTTTTTTTCTGGTTTTCTGGTTTTCTGGTTTTCTGGTTTTCTGGTTTTCTGGTTTTTTTTTTTTCTGGTTTTCTGTTTTTTTTTTTTTTTTTTTTTTCCCAAAAAACCTAAAATGATATTTTCTTGTTTTTATTTTGTTTTATTTTTTTTTTTTTCCACAAAACGAGAATTCTCGGATTCTCGGATGTTCGGATTCCCGTATTTTTTTTTTTTTTTTTTCTGGTTTTCTGGTTTTTTGGTTTTCCGGTTTTTGTTTTTTCTGGTTTTCTGGTTTTTTTTTTTTTTTTTTTTTTTTCCCCACAACGGGAATTCTCGGATTTTCGGATATTCGGATCCTCGGATTTTTTTTTTTTTTTTCTGGTTTTCTGGTTTTTTGGTTTTCTGGTTTTCGGGTTTTTTTTTTCTGGTTTTCTGGTCTTTTTTTTTTTTTTTTTTTTTTTTCCCAAAAAACCTAACCTGATATTTTCTGGTTTTTTTTTTTTTTTTTTTTCCACAAAACGAGAATTCTCGGATTCTCGGATGTTCGGATTCTGGGATTTTTTTTTTTTTTTTTTTTTTCTGGGTTTCTGGTTTTTTCTTTTTTTTTTTTTCCCAAAAATCGAGAATTGTAGGATTTTTCGGATTTTCGGATCCTCGGTTTTTTTTTTTTTTTTTTTCTGATTTTCTGGTTTTTTTTTTTCTGGTTTTCTGGTTTTTTTTTTTTTTTTTTTTTTTTCACAAACGGGAATTCTAGGATTTTCGGATTTTCGGATTCTCGGATTTTTTTTTTTTTTTTTTTTTCTGGTTTTCTGGTTTTTTGGTGCTCTGGTTTTTCGGGTTTTTTTTTTTTCTGGTTTTCTGGTTTTTTTTTTTTTTTTTTTTTTTTTCCACAAAACGAGAATTCTCGGATTCTCGGATGTTCGGATTCTGGGATTTTTTTTTTTTTTTTTTTTCTGGTTTTCTGGTTTTCTGGTTTCTTGGTTTTCTGGTTTTTTTTTTTTTTTTTTTTTTCCACAAAACCAGAATTCTAGCATTTTCGGATTTTCGGATCCTGGGATTTTTTTTTTTCTTTTTTTCTTGGTTTCTGGTTTTTTTCTTTTTTTCCATTTTTTCCAAAAAACGAGAATTGTAGGATTTTTCGGATTTTCGGATCCTCGGGTTTTTTTTTTTTTTTTTTTTTTTCTGATTTTCTGGTTTTTTTTTTCTGGTTTTCTGGTATTTTTTTTTTTTTTTTCTTTCCACAAAACGAGAATTCTAGGACTTTCGGATTTTCGGATTCTCGGATTTTTTTTTTTTTTTTTTCTGGTTTTCTGGTTTTAGGGTGCTCTAGTTTTTCGGGTTTTTTTTTTTTCTGGTTATCTGGTTTTTTTATTTTTTTTTTTTCCCCAAAAAAAACAACCTGATATTTTCTGGTTTTGTTTTTTTTTTTTTTGTTTTCCACAAAACGTGAATTCTCGGATTCTGGGATTTTTTTTTTTTTTTTTTTTCTGGTTTTCTGGTTTTCTGGTTTTTTGGTCTTCTGGTTTTTTGTTTTTTCTGGTTTTCTGGTTTTTTTTTTATTTTTTTTTTTTTCGCAAAAAACCTAACCTGATATTTTCTGGTTTTTTTTTTTTTTTTTTTTCCACACTACGAGAATTATCGGATTTTCGGATTTTCGGATTCTCGGATTTTTTTTTTTTTTTTTTCTAGTTTTCTGGTTTTTTCGTTTTCTTGTTTTCACGTTTTTTTTTTTTCTGGTTTTCTGGTTTTTTTTTTTTTTTTTTCCCAAAAACCTAACCTGATATTTTCTGGTTTTTTTTTTTTTTTTCTTTTCCACACAACGAGAATTCTCGGAAATTTGCGGGTCGACGGATTTTTTTTTTTTTTTTTTCCTGGTTTTCTGAGTTTTTTTTTTTCTTGTTTTCTGGTTTTTTTTTTTTTTTTTTTTTTCCAAAAAACGAGAATTCTAGGATTTTTTGATTTTCGGATTCTCGGATTTTTTTTTTTTTTTTCTGGTTTTCTGGTTTTCTGGTTTTCTGGTTTTCTGGTTTTCTGGTTTTTTTTTTTTTCTGGTTTTCTTTTTTCTTTTTTTTTTTTTTCCCCAAAAAACCTAACCTGATATTTTCTTGTTTTTATTTTATTTTATTTTTTTTTTTTTCCAAAAAACCTAACCTGATATTTTCTGGTTTTTTTTTTTTTGTTTTTTTTTTTCCACAAAACGAGAATTCTCGGAATCTCGGATGTTCGGATTCTGGGATTTTTTTTTTTTTTTTTTCTGGTTTTCTGGTTTTCTGGTTTTTTGGTTTTCTGGTTTTTTTTTTTTTTTTTTTCCACAAAACGAGAATTCTAGGATTTTCGGATTTTCGGATTCTCGGATTGTTTTTTTTTTTTTTTTTCTGGTTTTTTGGTTTTTGGGTGCTCTGGTTTCTCGGGTTTTTTTTTTTCTGGTTTTCTGGTTTTTTTTTTTTTTTTTTTTTTCCACAAAACGAGAATTCTAGGATTTTCGGATTTTCGGATTCTCGGATTTTTTTTTTTTTTTTCTGGTTTTCTGGTTTTTGGGTGCTCTGGTCTTCCGGGTTTTTTTTTTTTCTGGTTTTCTGGTTTTTTTTTTTTTTTTTTTTTTTTCCAAAAAAACCTAACCTGATATTTTCTCGTTTTTTTTTTTTTTTTTTTCCACAAAACGAGAATTCTCGGATTCTCGGATGTTCGGATTCTGGGATTTTTTTTTTTTTTTTTCTGGTTTTCTGGTTTTCTGGTTTTTTCGTTTTCTGGTTTTTTTTTTTTTTTTTTTTTTTCTCACAAAACGAGAATTCTAGGATTTTCGGATTTTCGGATTCTCGGATTTTTTCTGGTTTTCTGGTTTTCTGGTTTTCTGGTTTTCTGGTTTTCTGGTTTTTTTTTTTTCTGGTTTTCTGGTTTTTTTTTTTTTTTTTTTTTCCCAAAAACCTAACCTGATATTTTCTGGTTTTTATTTTATTTTATTTTTTTTTTTTTTCCACAAAACGAGAATTCTCGGATTCTCGGATGTTCGGATTCTGGGATTTTTGTTTTTTTCTTTTTCTGGTTTTCTGGTTTTTTGGTTTTCCGGTTTTTGTTTTTTCTGGTTTTCTTGTTTTTTTTTTTTTTTTTTTTTTTCCCCACAACGAGAATTCTCTGATTTTCGGATATTCGGATCCTCGGATTTTTTTTTTTTTTTTCTGGTTTTCTGGTTTTTTGGTTTTCTGGTTTTCGGGTTTTTTTTTTCCGGTTTTCTGGTCTTTTTTTTTTTTTTTTTTCCTTTTCTCCCAAAAAACCTAGCCTGATATGTTCCGGTTTTTTTTTTTTTTTTTTTTCCACAAAACGAGAATTCTGGGATTCTCGGATGTTCGGATTCTGGGATTTTTTTTTTTTTTTTTTTTTCTGGGTTTCTGGTTTTTTCTTTTTTTTTTTTTTTCCAAAAAACGTGAATTGTAGGATTTTTCGGATTTTCGGATCCTCGGTTTTTTTTTTTTTTTTTTTTCTGATTTCTGGTTTTTTTTTTCTGGTTTTCTGGCTTTTTTTTTTTTTTTTTTTTTTTCCACAAAACGAGAATTCTAGGATTTTCGGATTTTCCGATTCTCGGATTTTTTTTTTTTTTTTCTGGTTTTCTGGTTTTTGGGTGCTCTGGTTTTTCGGGTTTTTTTTTTTTCTGGTTTTCTGGTTTTTTTTTTTTTTTTTTTTCCCCAAAAAAACACAACCTGATATTTTCTGGTATTTTTTTTTTTTTTTTTTTTTTCCACAAAACGAGAATTCTCGGATTCTCGGATGTTCGGATTCTGGGATTTTTTTTTTTTTTTTTTCTGGTTTTCTGGTTTTCTGGTTTTTTGGTTTTCTGGTTTTTTGTTTTTTCTGGTTTTCTGGTTTTTTTTTTTATTTTTTTTTTTCCCCAAAAAACCTAACCTGATATTTTCTGGTTTTTTTTCTTTTTTTTTTTCCACACAACGAGAATTGTCGGATTTTCGGATTTTCGGATTCTCGGAATTTTTTTTTTTTTTTTTTTTCTGGTTCTCTGGTTTTTTCGTTTTCTTGTTTTCACGTTTTTTTTTTTTCTGGTTTTCTGGTTTTTTTTTTTTTTTTTTTTTTCCCAAAAACCTAACCTGATATTTTCTGGTTTTTTATTTTTTTTTCTTTCCACACAACGAGAATTCTCGGATTTTTCGGATTTTCGGGTCCTCGGATTTTTTTTTTTTTTTTTTTCCTGGTTTTCTGAGTTTTTTTTTTTCTGGTTTTCTGGTTTTTTTTTTTTTTTTTTTTTTCCAAAAAACGAGAATTCTAGGATTTTCGGATTTTCGGATTCTCGGAATTTTTTTTTTTTTTTTCTGGTTTTCTGGTTTTCTGGTTTTCTGGTTTTCTGGTTTTTTTTTTTTTCTGGTTTTCTGGTTTTTTTTTTTTTTTTTTCCCCAAAAAACCTAACCTGATATTTTCTTGTTTTTATTTTATTGTATTTTTTTTTTTTTTTCCACAAAACGAGAATTCTCGGATTCTCGGATGTTCGGATTCTGGGATTTTTTTTTTTTTTTTCTGGTTTTCTGGTTTTTTGGTTTTCCGGTTTTTGTTTTTTCTGGTTTTCTGGTTTTTTTTTTTTTTTTTTTTTTTTCCCACAACGAGAATTCTCGGATTTTCGGATATTCGGATCCTCGGATTTTTTTTTTTTTTTCTGGTTTTCTGGCTTTTTGGTTTTCTGGTTTTCGGGTTTTTTTTTCTGGTTTTCTAGTCTTTTTTTTTTTTTTTTTTTTTTTCCCAAAAAACCTAACCTGATATTTTCTGGTTTTTTTTTTTTTTTTTTTTTTTCCACAAAACGAGAATTCTCGGATTCTCGGATGTTCGGATTCTGGGATTTTTTTGTTTTTTTTTTTTTTCTGGTTTTCTGGTTTTCTGGTTTTTTGGTTTTCTGGTTTTTTTTTTTTTTTTTTTTTCCTCAAAACGAGAATTCTAGGATTTTCGGATTTTCGGATCCTCGGATTTTTTTTTTTTTTTTTTTTCTGGGTTTTTGGTTTTTTTTCTTTTTTTTTTTTCCAAAAAACGAGAATTGTAGGATTTTTCGGATTTTCGGATCCTCGGTTTTTTTTTTTTTTTTTTTTCTGATTTTCTGGTTTTTTTTTTCTGGTTTTCCGGTTTTCTTTTTTTTTTTTTTTTTTTCCACAAAACGAGAATTCTAGGATTTTCGGATTTTCGGATGATCGGATTTTTTTTTTTTTTTTTCTGGTTTTCTGGTTTTTGGGTGCTCTCGTTTTTCGGGTTTTTTTTTTTTCTGGTTTTCTGGTTTTTGTTTTTTTTTTTTTTTTGTTCCCCAAAAAACACAACCTGATATTTTCTGGTTTTTTTTTTTTTTTTTTTTTTTCCACAAAACGAGAATTCTCGGATTCTCGGATGTTCGGATTCTGGGATTTTTTTTTTTTTTTTTTTTTTCTGGTTTTCTGGTTTTCTGGTTTTTTGGTTTTCTGGTTTTCTGTTTTTTTTTTTTTTCCACAAAACGAGAATTCTAGGATTTTCGGATTTTCGGATCCTCGGATTTTTTTTTTTTTTTTTTCTGGGTTTCTGGTTTTTTTCTTTTTTTTTTTTTTTCAAAAAAACGAGAATTGTAGGATTTTTCGGATTTCCGGATCCTGTGTTTTTTTTTTCTTTTTTTTTCTGATTTTCTGGTTTTTTTTTTCTTGTTTTCTGTTTTTTTTTTTTTTTTTTTTTTTTCCATCAAACGAGAATTCTAGGATTTTCGGATTTTCGGATTCTCGGATTTTTTTTTCTTTTTTTTCTGGTTTTCTGGTTTTTGGGTGCTCTGGTTTTTCGGGGGTTTTTTTTTTTCTGGTTTTCTGGTTTTTGTTTTTTTTTTTTTTTTTTTTCCCCAAAAAACACAACCTGATATTTTCTGGTTTTTTTTTTTTTTTTTTTCCACAAAACGAGAATTCTCGGATTCTCGGATGTTCGGATTCTGGGATTTTTTTTTTTTTTTTTTTTTTTCTCGTTTTCTGGTTTTCTGGTTTTTTGGTTTTCTGGTTTTTTGTTTTTTCTGGTTTTCTGGTGTTTTTTTTTATTTTTTTTTTTTTTCCCCAAAAAACCTAACCTGATATTTTCTGGTTTTTTTTTTTTTTTTTTTTTTTCCACACAACGAGAATTGTCGGATTTTCGGATTTTCGGATTCTCGGATTTTTTTTTTTTTTTTTTTTTTCTGGTTTTCTGGTTTTTTCGTTTTCTTGTTTTGACGTTTTTTTTTTCTGGTTTTCAGGTTTTTTTTTTTTTTTTTTTTTTTTCCCAAAAAACCTAACCTGATATTTTCTGGTTTTTTTTTTTTTTTTTTTTTCCCACAACGAGAATTCTCGGATTTTTCGGATTTTCGGGTCCTCGGGTTTTTTTTTTTTTTTTTTTTCCCGGTTTTCTGAGTTTTTTTTTTTCCGGTTTTCTGGTTTTTTTTTTTTTTTTTTTTTACTTTCCAAAAAACGAGAATTCTAGGATTTTCGGATTTTCGGATTCTCGGATTTTTTTTTTTTTTTTTCTGGTTTTCTGGTTTTCTGGTTTTCTGGTTTTCTGGTTTTTTTCGGTTTCTTTTTTTTTCTGGTTTTCCGGTTTTTTTTTTTTTTTTTTCTTTTCCAAAAAACCTAACCTGATATTTTCTTGTTTTTTTTTTTTTTTTTTTTTTTTTCTTTCCACAAAACGAGAATGCTCGGATTCTCGGACGTTCGGATTCTGGGATTTTTTTTTTTTTTTTTCTGGTTTTCTTGTTTTTTGGTTTTCCGGTTTTTGTCCTTTCTGGTTTTCTGGTTTTTTTTTTTTTTTTTTTTCCCCACAACGAGAATTCTCGGATTTTCGGATATTCGGATCCTCGGATTTTTTTTTTTTTTTTTTCTGGTTTTCTGGTTTTTTGGTTTTCTCGTTTTCGGGTTTTTTTTTTCTGGTTTTTCTGGTCTTTTTTTTTTTTTTTTTTTTTTTTTCCCAAAAAACCTAACCTGATTTTTTCTGTTTTTTTTTTTTTTTTTTTTTCCACAAAACGAGAATTCTCGGATTTTCGGATGTTCGGATTCTGGGATTTTTTTTTTTTTTTTTTTCTTCTGGTTTTCTGGTTTTCTGGTTTTTTGGTTTTCTTGTTTTTTTTTTTTTTTTTTTTTTTTTCCTCAAAACGAGAATTCTAGGATTTTCGGATTTTCGGATCCTCGGATTTTTTTTTTTTTTTTTTTCTGGGTTTCTGGTTTTTTTTCTTTTTTTTTTTTCCAAAAAACGAGAATTGTAGGATTTTTCGGATTTTCGGATCCTCGGTTTTTTTTTTTTTTTTTTTTTCTGATTTTCTGGTTTTTTTTTTTCTGGTTTTCTGGTTTTCTTTTTTTTTTTTTTTTTTTCCCCAAAACGAGAATTCTAGGATTTTCGGATTTTCGGATTCTCGGATTTTTTTTTTTTTTTTCTTCTGGTTTTCTGGTTTTTGGGTGCTCTCGTTTTTCGGGGTTTTTTTTTTTCTGGTTTTCTGGTTTTTGTTTTTTTTTTTTTTTTGTTCCCCAAAAAACACAACCTGATATTTTCTGGTTTTTTTTTTTTTTTTTTTTTTTCCACAAAACGAGAATTCTCGGATTCTCGGATGTTCGGATTCTGGGATTTTTTTTTTTTTTTTTTTTCTCGTTTTCTGGTTTTCTGGTTTTTTGGTTTTCTGGTTTTTTGTTTTTTCTGGTTTTCTGGTTTTTTTTTTTATTTTTTTTTTTTTCCCCAAAAAACCTAACCTGATATTTTCTGGTTTTTTTTTTTTTTTTTTTTTTCCACACAACGAGAATTGTCGGATTTTTCGGATTTTCGGGTCCTCGGATTTTTTTTTTTTTTTTTTTTCCTGGTTTTCTGAGTTTTTTTTTTCTGGTTTTCTGGTTTTTTTTTTTTTTTTTTTTTCCAAAAAACGAGAATTCTAGGATTTTCGGATTTTCGGATTCTCGGATTTTTTTTTTTTTCTGGTTTTTCAGGTTTTCTGGTTTTCTGGTTTTCTAGTTTTCTGGTGTTTTTTTTTCTGGTTTTCTGGTTTTTTTTTTTTTTTTTTCCCAAAAAACCTAACCTGATATTTTCTTGTTTTTATTTTATTTTATTTTTTTTTTTTTTTTTCCCACAACGAGAATTCTCGGATTTTCGGATATTCGGATATCCGGATTTTTTTTTTTTTTTTTTTTTATTGGTTTTCTGGTTTTTTGGTTTTCTGTGTTCGGGTTTTTTTTTTCTGGTTTTCTGGTCTTTTTTTTTTTTTTTTTTTTTCCCAAAAAACCTAACCTGATATTTTCTGGTTTTTTTTTTTTTTTTCTTTTCCACAAAAAGAGAATTCTCGGATTCTCGGATGTTCGGATTCTGGGATTTTTTTTTTTTTTTTTTTTTCTGGTTTTCTGGTTTTCTGGTTTTTTGGTTTTCTGGTTTTTTGTTTTTTCTGGTTTTCTGGTTTTTTTTTTTATTTTTTTTTTTTTTCCCAAAAAACCTAACCTGTTTTTTTAATTTTTTTTTTTTTTTTTTTCCACACAACGAGAATTGTCGGATTTTCGGATTTTCAGATTCTTGGATTTCTTTTTTTTTTTTTTTTTTCTGGTTTACTGGTTTTTTCGTTTTCTTGTTTTCACGTTTTTTTTTTTTCTGGTTTTCTGGTTTTTTTTTTTTTTTTTTTTCCCAAAAAACGTAACCTGATATTTTCTGGTTTTTTTTTTTTTTTTTTTCCACACAACGAGAATTCTCGGGTCCTCGGATTCGTTTTTTTTTTTTTTTTCCTGGTTTTTTAATTTTTTCGGATTTTCCTCGGGTTTTTTTTTTTTTTTTTTCTGGTTTTCTGGTTTTCTGGTTTTCTGGCTTCTGGTTTTCTGGTTTTTTTTTTTTCTGGTTTTCTGGTTTTTTTTTTTTTTTTTTCCCAAAAAACCTAACCTGATATTTTCTTGTTTTTTTTTTTTTTTTTTTTTTTTCCACAAAATGAGAATGCTCGGATTCTCGGATCTTCGGATTCTGGGATTTTTTTTTTTTTTTTTCTGGTTTTCTGGTTTTTTGGTTTTCGGGTTTTGGTTTTTTCTGGTTTTCTGGTTTTTTTTTTTTTTTTTTTTTCCACACAACGAGAATTCTCGGATTTTCTTTTTTTTTTTTTTTCTGGTTTTCTGGTTTTTTGGTTTTCTGGTTTTCGGGTTTTTTTTTTCTGGTTTTCTGGTCTTTTTTTTTTTTTTTTTTTTTTTCCCAAAAAACCTAACCTGATATTTTCGTGTTTTTTTTTTTTTTTTTTTTTTTTCCACAAAACGAGAATTCTCGGATTCTCGGATGTTCGGATTCTGGGATTTTTTTTTTTTTTTTTTTTTTCTGGTTTTCTGGTTTTTAGGTTTTTGGTTTTCTGGTTTTTTTTTTTTTTTTTTTTTCCACAAAACGAGAATTCTAGGATTTTCGGATTTTCGGATCCTCGGATTTTTTTTTTTTTTTTTTTTCTGGGTTTCTGGTTTTTTTTTTCTTTTTTTTTTTCCAAAAAACGAGAATTGTAGGATTTTCGGATTTTCGGATCCTCGGTTTTTTTTTTTTTTTTTTTTTCCCATTTTCTGGTTTTCTGGTTTTTGGGTGCTCTCGTTTTTCGGGGTTTTTTTTTTTCTGGTTTTCTGGTTTTTGTTTTTTTGTTTTTTTTGTTCCCCAAAAAACACAACCTGATATTTTCTGGGTTTTTTTTTTTTTTTTTTTTTTCCACAAAACGAGAATTCTCGGATTCTCGGATGTTCGGATTCTGGGATTTTTTTTTTTTTTTTTTTTTTCTCGTTTTCTGGTTTTCTGGTTTTTTGGTTTTCTGGTTTTTTGTTTTTTCTGGTTTTCTGGTTTTTTTTTTTATTTTTTTTTTTTTTCCCCAAAAAACCTAACCTGATATTTTCTGGTTTTTTTTTTTTTTTTTTTTTTCCACACAACGAGAATTGTCGGATTTTTCGGATTTTCGGGTCCTCGGATTTTTTTTTTTTTTTTTTTTCCTGGTTTTCTGAGTTTTTTTTTTCTGGTTTTCTGGTTTTTTTTTTTTTTTTTTTTCCAAAAAACGAGAATTCTAGGATTTTCGGATTTTCGGATTCTCGGATTTTTTTTTTTTTTCTGGTTTTTCAGGTTTTCTGGTTTTCTGGTTTTCTAGTTTTCTGGTGTTTTTTTTTCTGGTTTTCTGGTTTTTTTTTTTTTTTTTTTCCCAAAAAACCTAACCTGATATTTTCTTGTTTTTATTTTATTTTATTTTTTTTTTTTTTCCCACAACGAGAATTCTCGGATTTTCGGATATTCGGATACTCGGATTTTTTTTTTTTTTTTTTTTTATTGGTTTTCTGGTTTTTTGGTTTTCTGTGTTCGGGTTTTTTTTTTCTGGTTTTCTGGTCTTTTTTTTTTTTTTTTTTTCCCAAAAAAACTAACCTGATATTTTCTGGTTTTTTTTTTTTTTTTTTTTTTCCACAAAAAGAGAATTCTCGGATTCTCGGATGTTCGGATTCTGGGATTTTTTTTTTTTTTTTTTTTTCTGGTTTTCTGGTTTTCTGGTTTTTTGGTTTTCTGGTTTTTTGTTTTTTCTGGTTTTCTGGTTTTTTTTTTTATTTTTTTTTTTTTTCCCAAAAAACCTAACCTGATATTTTCAGGTTTTTTTTTTTTTTTTTCCACACAACGAGAATTGTCGGATTTTCGGATTTTCGGATTCTTGGATTTTTTTTTTTTTTTTTTTTTTCTGGTTTACTGGTTTTTTCGTTTTCTTGTTTTCACGTTTTTTTTTTTTCTGGTTTTCTGGTTTTTTTTTTTTTTTTTTCCCAAAAAACCTAACCTGATATTTTCTTGTTTTTATTTTATTTTATTTTTTTTTTTTTCCCACAACGAGAATTCTCGGATTTTCGGATATTCGGATACTCGGATTTTTTTTTTTTTTTTTTTTTATTGGTTTTCTGGTTTTTTGGTTTTCTGTGTTCGGGTTTTTTTTTTCTGGTTTTCTGGTCTTTTTTTTTTTTTTTTTTTTTTCCAAAAAACCTAACCTGATATTTTCTGGTTTTTTTTTTTTTTTTTTTTTTCCACAAAAAGAGAATTCTCGGATTCTCGGATGTTCGGATTCTGGGATTTTTTTTTTTTTTTTTTTTTCTGGTTTTCTGGTTTTCTGGTTTTTCGGTTTTCTGGTTTTTTGTTTTTTCTGGTTTTCTGGTTTTTTTTTTTATTTTTTTTTTTTTTCCCAAAAAACCTAACCTGATATTTTCAGGTTTTTTTTTTTTTTTTTCCACACAACGAGAATTGTCCGATTTTCGGATTTTCGGATTCTTGGAATTTTTTTTTTTTTTTTTTCTGGTTTACTGGTTTTTTCGTTTTCTTGTTTTCACGTTTTTTTTTTTCGGGTTTTCTGGTTTTTTTTTTTTTTTTTTTTTTCCCAAAAAACGTAACCTGATATTTTCTCGTTTTTTTTGTTTTTTTTTTCCACACAACGAGAATTCTCGGATTTTTCGGATTTTCGGGTCCTCGGATTCGTTTTTTTTTTTTTTTTTCCTGGTTTTTTAATTTTTTCGGATTTTCCTCGGGTTTTTTTTTTTTTTTTTTCTGGTTTTCTGGTTTTCTAGTTTTCTGGTTTTCTGGTTTTCTGGTTTTTTTTTTTTCTGGTTTTCTGGTTTTTTTTTTTTTTTTTTTCCCAAAAAACCTAACCTGAACTTTTCTGGTTTTTTTTTTTTTTTTTTTTTTTTTCCACAAAATGAGAATGCTCGGATTCTCGGATCTTCGGATTCTGGGATTTTTTTTTTTTTTTTCTGGTTTTCTGGTTTTTTGGTTTTCGGGTTTTGGTTTTTTCTGGTTTTCTGGTTTTTTTTTTTTTTTTTTTTTCCACACAACGAGAATTCTCGGATTTTCTTTTTTTTTTTTTTTCTGGTTTTCTGGTTTTTTGGTTTTCTGGTTTTCGGGTTTTTTTTTTCTGGTTTTCTGGTCTTTTTTTTTTTTTTTTTTTTTTTTCCCAAAAAACCTAACCTGATATTTTCGTGTTTTTTTTTTTTTTTTTTTTTTTCCACAAAACGAGAATTCTCGGATTCTCGGATGTTCGGATTCTGGGATTTTTTTTTTTTTTTTTTTTTTTCTGGTTTTCTGGTTTTTTGGTTTTTGGTTTTCCGGTTTTTTTTTTTTTTTTTTTTTCACAAAACGAGAATTCTAGGATTTTCGGATTTTCGGATCCTCGGATTTTTTTTTTTTTTTTTTTCTGGGTTTCTGGTTTTTTTTTTCTTTTTTTTTTTCCAAAAAACGAGAATTGTAGGATTTTCGGATTTTCGGATCCTCGGTTTTTTTTTTTTTTTTTTTTTCCCATTTTCTGGTTTTTTTTTTTCTGGTTTTCGGGTTTTTCTGCAAAACGAGAATTCTAGGATTTTCGGATTTTCGGATTGTCGGATTTTTTTTTTTTTTTTTTTCTGGTTTTCTGGTTTTTGGGTGCTCTGGTTTTTCGGGTTTTTTTTTTTCTGGTTTTCTGGTTTTTTTTTTTTTTTTTTCCCCAAAAAACCTAACCTGATATTTTCTGGTTTTTTGTTTTTTTTTTTTTTTTTCCACAAAACGAGAATTCTCGGATTCTCGGATGTTCGGATTCTGGGATTTTTATTTTTCTTTTTTTTCTGGTTTTCTGGTTTTCTGGTTTTTTGGTTTTCGGGTTTTTTTTTGTTTTTTTGTTTTCCACAAAACGAGAATTCTAGGATTTTCGGATTTTCGGATTCTCGGATTTTTTTTTTTTTTTTTTTCTGGTTTTCTGGTTTTTTTTTTTTTTTTTTTTTTTTCCCAAAAAACGTAACCTGATATTTTCTCGTTTTTTTTTTTTTTTTTTTTTCCCACAACGAGAATTCTCTGATTTTTCGGATTTTCGGGTCCTCGGGTTTTTTTTTTTTTTTTTTTTCCTGGTTTTCTGAGTTTTTTTTTTTCTGGTTTTCTGGTTTTTTTTTTTTTTTTTTTTACTTTCCAAAAAACGAGAATTCTAGGATTTTCGGATTTTCGGTTTCTCGGATTTTTTTTTTTTTTTTTCTGGTTTTCTGGTTTTCTGGTTTTCTGGTTTTCTGGTTTTCTGGTTTTTTTTTTTTTCTGGTTTTCCGGTTTTTGTTTTTTTTTTTTTTTTCCCAAAAAACCTAACCTGATATTTTCTTGTTTTTTTTTTTTTTTTTTTTTTTTTTCCACAAAACGAGAATGCTCGGATTCTCGGACGTTCGGATTCTGGGATTTTTTTTTTTTTTTTTTTCTGGTTTTCTGGTTTTTTGGTTTTCCGGTTTTTGTTTTTTCTGGTTTTCTGGTTTTTTTTTTTTTTTTTTCCCCAAAAAACCTAACCTGATATTTTCTTGTTTTTATTTTATTTTATTTTTTTTTTTTTCCACAAAACGAGAATTCTCGGATTCTCGGATGTTCGGATTCTGGGAAATTTTTTTTTTTTTTTTTCTGGTTTTCTGGTTTTTTGGTTTTCCGGTTTTTGTTTTTTCTGGTTTTCTGGTTTTTTTTTTTTTTTTTTTTCCCCACAACGAGAATTCTCGGATTTTCGGATATTCGGATCCTCGGATTTTTTTTTTTTTTTTCTGGTTTTCTGGTTTTTTGGTTTTCTTGTTTTCGGGTTTTTTTTTTCTGGTTTTCTGGTCTTTTTTTTTTTTTTTTTTTTTTTTCCCAAAAAACCTAACCTGATATTCTCTAGTTCATTTTTTTTTTTTTTTTCCACAAAACGAGAATTCTCGGATTCTCGGATGTTCGGATTCTGGGATTTTTTTTTTTTTTTTTTTTTTTCTGGTTTTCGGGTTTTCTGGTTTTTTGGTTTTCTGGTTTTTTTTTTTTTTTTTTTTTTTTTCCTCAAAACGAGAATTCTAGGATTTTCGGATTTTCGGATCCTCGGATTTTTTTTTTTTTTTTTTTTCTGGGTTTCTGGTTTTTTTTCTTTTTTTTTTTTCCAAAAAACGAGAATTGTAGGATTTTTCGGATTTTCGGATCCTCGGTTTTTTTTTTTTTTTTTTTTTCTGATTTTCTGGTTTTTTTTTTTCTGGTTTTCTGGTTTTTTTTTTTTTTTTTTTTTTTTTCCACAAAACTAGAATTCTCGGATTCTCGGATGTTCGGATTCTGGGATTTTTTTTTTTTTTTTTTTTTTCTCGTTTTCTGGTTTTCTGGTTTTTTGGTTTTCTGGTTTTTTGTTTTTTCTGGTTTTCTGGTTTTTCTGTTTTTTTTTTTATTTTTTTTTTTTTTCCCCAAAAAACCTAACCTGATATTTTCTGGTTTTTTTTTTTTTTTTTTTTTTTCCACACAACGAGAATTCTCGGATTTTTCGGATTTTCGGGTCCTCGGATTTTTTTTTTTTTTTTTTTCCTGGTTTTCTGAGTTTTTTTTTTTCTGGTTTTCTGGTTTTTTTTTTTTTTTTTTTTTTTTCCAAAAAACGAGAATTCTAGGATTTTCGGATTTTCGGATTCTCGGTTTTTTTTTTTTTTTTTCTGGTTTTCTGGTTTCCTGGTTTTTTGGTTTTCCGGTTTTTTGTTTTTTCTGGTTTTCTGGTTTTTTTTTTTTTTTTTTTTTCTGGTTTTCTGGTTTTTTCGTTTTCTTGTTTTCACGTTTTTTTTTTTCTGGTTTTCTGGTTTTTTTTTTTTTTTTTTTTTTTCCCAAAAAACCTAACCTGATATTTTCTGGTTTTTTTTTTTTTTTTTTTTCCACACAACGAGAATTCTCGGATTTTTCGGATTTTCGGATCCTCGGATTTTTTTTTTTTTTTTTTTCTGGGTTTCTGGTTTTTTTTTTCTTTTTTTTTTTCCAAAAAACGAGAATTCTAGGATTTTCGGATTTTCGGATTGTCGGATTTTTTTTTTTTTTTTTTCCTGGTTTTCTGGTTTTTGGGTGCTCTGGTTTTTCCGGTTTTTTTTTTTTCTGGTTTTCTGGTTTTTTTTTTTTTTTTTTCCCCCAAAAAACCTAACCTGATATTTTCTGGTTTTTTGTTTTTTTTTTTTTTTTTCCACAAAACGAGAATTCTCGGATTCTCGGATGTTCGGATTCTTGGGATTTTTTTTTTTTTTTTTTTCTGGTTTTCTGGTTTTCTGGTTTTTTGGTTTTCTGGTTTTTTTTTTTTTTTGTTTTCCACAAAACGAGAATTCTAGGATTTTCGGATTTTCGGATTCTCGGATTTTTTTTTTTTTTTTTTCTGGTTTTCTGGTTTTTTTTTTTTTTTTTTTTTTCCCCAAAAAACCTAACCTGATATTTTCTGGTTTTTTTTTTTTTTTTTTTCCCACAACGAGAATTCTCGGATTTTTCGGATTTTCGGGTCCTCGGGTTTTTTTTTTTTTTTTTTTTTACTTTCCAAAAAACGAGAATTCTAGGATTTTCGGATTTTCGGATTCTCGGATTTTTTTTTTTTTTTTTCTGGTTTTCTGGTTTTCTGGTTTTCTGGTTTTCTGGTTTTCTGGTTTTTTTTTTTTTCTGCTTTTCCGGTTTTTGTTTTTTTTTTTTTTTTTCCCAAAAAACCTAACCTGATATTTTCTTGTTTTTTTTTCTTTTTTTTTTTTTTTTTTTTCCACAAAACGAGAATGCTCGGATTCTCGGACGTTCGGATTCTGGGATTTTTTTTTTTTTTTTTTTCTGGTTTTCTGGTTTTTTGGTTTTCCGGTTTTTGTTTTTTCTGGTTTTCTGGTTTTTTTTTTTTTTTTTTTTTCCCCAAAAAACCTAACCTGATATTTTCTTGTTTTTATCTTATTTTATTTTTTTTTTTTCCACAAAACGAGAATTCTCGGATTCTCGGATGTTCGGATTCTGGGAATTTTTTTTTTTTTTTTTCTGGTTTTCTGGTTTTTTGGTTTTCCGGTTTTTGTTTTTTCTGGTTTTCTGGTTTTTTTTTTTTTTTTTTTTTTCCCCACAACGAGAATTCTCGGATTTTCGGATATTCGGATCCTCGGATTTTTTTTTTTTTTTCTGGTTTTCTGGTTTTTTGGTTTTCTGGTTTTCGGGTTTTTTTTTTCTGGTTTTCTGGTCTTTTTTTTTTTTTTTTTTTTTTTTCCCAAAACGAGAACTCTCGGATTCTCGGATGTTCGGATTCTGGGATTTTCTTTTTTTTTTTTTTTTTTGGTTTTCTGGTTTTCTGGTTTTTTGGTTTTCTGGTTTTTTTTTTTTTTTTTTTTTTTTCCTCAAAACGAGAATTCTAGGATTTTCGGATTTTCGGATCCTCGGATTTTTTTTTTTTTTTTTTTCTGGGTTTCTGGTTTTTTTTCTTTTTTTCTTTTCCAAAAAACGAGAATTGTAGGATTTTTCGGATTTTCGGATCCTCCGTTTTTTTTTTTTTTTTTTTTTCTGATTTTCTGGTTTTTTTTTTCCTCGTTTTCTGGTTTTCTTTTTTTGTTTTTTTTTTTTCCACAAAACGAGAATTGTAGTATTTTCTGATTTTCGGATTCTCGGATTTTTTTTTTTTTTTTTTTCTGGTTTTCTGGTTTTTGGGTGCTCTCGTTTTTCGGGTTTTTTTTTTTTCTGGTTTTCTGGTTTTTGTTTTTTTTTTTTTTTGTTCCCCAAAAAGCACAACCTGATATTTTCTGGTTTTTTTTTTTTTTTTTTTTTTCCACAAAACGAGAATTCTCGGATTCTCGGATGTTCGGATTCTGGGATTTTTTTTTTTTTTTTTTTTCTGGTTTTCTGGTTTTTTGGTTTTTTGGTTTTCTGGTTTTTTTTTTTTTTTTTTTTCCACAAAACGAGAATTCTAGGATTTTCGGATTTTCGGATCCTCGGATTTTTTTTTTTTTTTTTTTTTCTGGGTTTCTGGTTTTTTTTTTCTTTTTTTTTTTCCAAAAAACGAGAATTGTAGGATTTTCGGATTTTCGGATCATCGGTTTTTTTTTTTTTTTTTTTTCTGGTTTTCTGGTTTTTGGGTGCTCTGGTTTTTCGGGTTTTTTTTTTTCTGGTTTTCTGGTTTTTTTTTTTTTTTTTTTTTTTCCAAAAAACCTAACCTGATATTTTCTGGTTTTTTGTTTTTTTTTTTTTTTTCCACAAAACGAGAATTCTCGGATTCTCGGATGTTCGGATTCTGGGAATTTTTTTTTTTTTTTTTTTCTGGTTTTCTGGTTTTCTGGTTTTTTGGTTTTCTCGTTTTTTTTTTTTTTTTGTTTTCCACAAAACGAGAATTCTAGGATTTTCGGATTTTCGGATTCTCGGATTTTTTTTTTTTTTTTTTCTGGTTTTCTGGTTTTTTTTTTTTTTTTTTTTTTCCCAAAAAACCTAACCTGATATTTTCTGGTTTTTTTTTTTTTTTTTTTTTTCCCACAACGAGAATTCTCGGATTTTTCGGATTTTCGGGTCCTCGGGTTTTTTTTTTTTTTTTTTTCCTGGTTTTCTGAGTTTTTTTTTTTCCGGGTTTTCTGGTTTTTTTTTTTTTTTTTTTTACTTTCCAAAAAACGAGAATTCTAGGATTTTCGGATTTTCGGATTCTCGGAATTTTTTTTTTTTTTTTTCTGGTTTTCTGGTTTTCTGGTTTTCTGGTTTTCTGGTTTTCTGGTTTTTTTTTTTTTCTGGTTTTCCGGTTTTTGTTTTTTTTTTTTTTTTTCCACAAAACGAGAATGCTCGGATTCTCGGACGTTCGGATTCTGGGATTTTTTTTTTTTTTTTTTTCTGGTTTTCTGGTTTTTTGGTTTTCCGGTTTTTGTTTTTTCTGGTTTTCTGGTTTTTTTTTTTTTTTTTTTTTTCCCCACAACGAGAATTCTCGGATTTTCGGATATTCGGATCCTCGGATTTTTTTTTTTTTTTTTTTCTGGTTTTCTGGTTTTTTGGTTTTCGGGTTTTCGGGTTTTTTTTTTCTGGTTTTCTGGTCTTTTTTTTTTTTTTTTTTTTTTTTTTCCAAAAAAACCTAACCTGATATTTCCTGGTTTTTTTTTTTTTTTTTTTTCCACAAAACGAGAATTCTCGGATTCTCGGATGTTCGGATTCTGGGATTTTTTTTTTTTTTTTTTTTTCTGGTTTTCTGGTTTTCTGGTTTTTTCGTTTTCTGGTTTTTTTTTTTTTTTTTTTTTTTTTTCCTCAAAACCAGAATTCTAGGATTTTCGGATTTTCGGATCCTCGTTTTTTTTTTTTTTTTTTTTTCTGGGTTTCTGGTTTTTTTTCTTTTTTTTTTTCCAAAAAACGAGAATTGTAGGATTTTTCGGATTTTCGGATCCTCGGTTTTTTTTTTTTTTTTTTTTCTGATTTTCTGGTTTTTTTTTTTCTGGTTTTCTGGTTTTCTTTTTTTTTTTTTTTTTTTCCACAAAACGAGAATTCTAGGATTTTCGGATTTTCGGATTCTCGGATTTTTTTTTTTTTTTTTTCTGGTTTTCTGGTTTTTGGGTGCTCTCGTTTTTCGGGTTTTTTTTTTTTCTGGTTTTCTGGTTTTTGTTTTTTTTTTTTTTTTGTTCCCCAAAAAACACAACCTGATATTTTCTGGTTTTTTTTTTTTTTTTTTTTCCACAAAACGAGAATTCTCGGATTCTCGGATGTTCGGATTCTGGGATTTTTTTTTTTTTTTTTTTTTTCTCGTTTTCTGGTTTTCTGGTTTTTTGGTTTTCTGGTTTTTGTTTTTTCTGGTTTTCTGGTTTTTTTTTTTATTTTTTTTTTTTTTCCCCAAAAAACCTAACCTGATATTTTCTGGTTTTTTTTTTTTTTTTTTTTTTCCACACAACGAGAATTGTCGGATTTTCGGATTTTCGGATTCTCGGATTTTTTTTTTTTTTTTTTTTCTGGTTTTTTGGTTTTTTCGTTTTCT